>OY754988.1:6636839-6826164 GCA_963576475.1 Molanna angustata
CGAATCAGAATAGGACATATTATATTATAATGATTTTTTTCCAGCCTCCCTAGACAACGTGTCATTAAGCTCAAGAAAAGATATTTCATACATTGAGTTATATTTTATTGTTTCTTTTCTTGAGCTAAATGACACGTAGTCTAGGGGGGGCTGATACACCAAGAAAAGAACAGCGGTTTGGAAGGACAAGCATTTTTTAATATTTTTTTAAGAAACACAAGAGTTTTTTATAAGACCGGTTTCGAAGCGTACCGCTTCCTCGTCAGGACGAATAGCAGCTAACTGTCTACGTTTTTATTACTGCCGGTGGAGCTGTTGGTGCGTGGGTGGTGAAACTGGAGGGTTTGATGGAGGTCATTTTTTCTACAGGGAATATATTGACGAGCAGACCATTTGATAAAATTCGATTATTTATAATATTTCGTCTTTGTGAACATGTAAAATTTGTAACACAGTACCTAATACTAGCGAAACTGTGGCTATTTTCTATAATTTTATCTACAAATTCAGAAAAGTTATTATATTTTAAACATCGCATATGTTCTTTAATTTGCGTTACAAAGTATTTGTGTCATTTTAATTTTTTTTAATAATGTACCACTAAGTAAATTCTGAGAATATTAAGTTAATAATTTGTATCCCTTTCTTTTGTTTAGTCCTTTTTCCAATATCTTCCTTTCAAACACCAATAGCATGTTTTTTTCCTTTTAACTCATTGCCCAACATACCGCTCCCTATGTTGGGACTGGTCGGAGAATAATTTTGTATCTAAAGATCTAAGTATTTCGAGAGATGAATCTTGACTTGAGGTGTTTGAATAACCCACGAAGAATACAACCAATTCTACCTGATACACAATAATTATATATCAATTATTATTATCATTCAAAAATATGTAAAATCTTAGAAATACAGTTGGAATCAATGAGTCGTTTTTATTTCTTTTCGTTATAGAAGATTATGTTAGTTTATAAGTCGAAAGATAATATATTATTTTATTCATTCATTCATTCATTCATACCATCACGGCATATCCCACAATGTGGGGTAACCAGCGAAAGGTGTGCGGGTGTGCATTTCCTTATAAAAGGGAGCACAACATATCTGTGTATACCCACACACCAGTCTCGTCTCACCTAAAAAGGCACTATATTCAGAATGGGTGGTGAACCTCATTGCTGAACTATGTGAGATGTTATTGTTGCCTGTTGTATTTTCGATTACCCGAAAGCAATAATAGAAAAGAGTGGAAGCACTATTCTAAGCCGGTTTTATTAATATCTACAATCAACCAAGCTCCTGGAAACCTCCCCACCCTTAATAAGATAGAATGACAGCTTTGAGTTCACATCACAAGAGGCAGCAAAATCTGCACAAACAGGCGCCAGTGGCCTTCAAACAGTATTAGAAAAAGAATCCAAGCTCAAACATACATATATGGACGTTTCAAATTAATCTTAAATTTGTTGCAAATCCATTTGGGTTTATAGTTTTGTCAGGCCTATTTCCAGTGGTGTATATTTGCGATGACCCGGCAAACGTCTCTCTTGGGGGACATACGGAGATGAATATTCTCGTTCTCTCCCTCCTCGAAAGCATATACCATAATAATTCTACTGAGTGTGAATAGTTTATACGGAAAATTGCTCCAGGCAGCATCTCTGGAGGGGAGAATGGTCAGTAGGAACAACACTCTAAATAGGAAACGACCAGAGATGAAAACATAACGGAAAGATATGCAGCAATATGAACAAAGATAGTAAAAATTGGATCACTTTTTGGTATCAAAAAATACCGGATCGTAGCCAGCATCAAATACTCTATTGCAACACTTCATAATCCTTTATTATTCAGCATTATCTATCTAAATAAAAGGGATTAATTCCTGAAAAACTTCTATAACTATAATTAAATCTTCCTTCTTCCATTTGCAACAAATCAATCTTCTTTAAATCACTCTTTAAAAATATGTCTTTTTCTCCATATCTGTCTTTTCTTCTGCTTTAACCAATTTCATGTCATTATTGTCATTTTTTCTTATTTTTCTTGATGTACAATGGTCTGGTTCCTCCTATTTATTTATTTATTTGAATCTTCTTGTACATATAATTAGTACACTGGCGGACTTATTGCTTTATGGCAATTTCTTCCAACCAACCAGAGTAAATGTTAAGTATACAAAACAATGTGTACTATGGCAATAAGTTAATCACATTACAAAATTAATGAAGACAGCATATTAGAACAATTCATAGCAAATATAGGAAAACTAAAGGATAAGGAAAGGATGAGGAGAGAAAGATATAATCAGGTGTTGTCAGATAAATATTTTTGCAATAATACTACACACGTTCTTTACATAGTTTTAAGTTTTAGTATTAGTTTGTTCTGATGAGGGAGCGGGTTAGCTCCGCAACTAGTAAACTATAAATACTCATTAGTGGTGTAAACAAAGTAATTTGTAATTTTAATTTTATTTGTAAAAATGTGCCACAAAAGTTAAGCTACGATGTATAAAAATATTTTTTGCTTTAGCCTACGTCATCATATGGTCGTAAGCCTCTCTGTGCCGCGCCAATTAAAAAAAAACTGTCTCATTTTTTAACTCAATTTGATTATTAATTATTTTTTTAGTTTGTTGTTTGTTCACAATCAGGCTCGGAGTATGTCTATTTTCAAACCACAGTAAAATCAGATCTACTTTGCTTGACGGCAGTGTTTAATGCTTTAAAACAGCGGCCGGGGAACTTTTTTAACCATTACCCCAAAATATTTTTGTATAAGTCAATATTACCCCTTTACCCCATTTTGAAAACTGTAACGAATGCCGTTCACAGTCACTTCAAGTCCGGCCTCATTTTCAAAAATGTAAGGCCCATTCACGCCGCCTGACCAAAATACGCACCAGACAGTTACTCGTTGTGGATGCATATGTTTCTCTTGAATCGCGTGAGGATTATCTGAGTCCCAAATTTGACAGTTTTATTGATTCATGAAGCTATTCAGATGGAAATGCTCTTCATCAATTAAGAATATTTTTTTCGAAAAATCGCACAATTTTTGTAATGGGTTTTTCCAATTTTAACGCGTTTTTCTTTTGTGTAGCGCTCCATTTTTAAAAATCGGAACAATCATAGGTGACAGCTATCTAATTTCAGAGATGCCACTTGCACGAAAAAAAAAATGACACTAAATATAAAAAGTGCACTCTTGTTGAGACACCCTTTAGTTAGTTTAAATAAATTATTTAATTTAAATAAATTTCTCCTCTGCTGGGGATCGAACCCAAGACGCCCGCACAGAAATCAAACCAAAGTATACGACAGCGCTGTAAAAAGTGTTGTCAAAGTAATTCAGAGCAAATTGACAAATATTTTTTTTCGTTTCTATGTGGGTAGTACCTATATCCAGTATTTAAGATCTATGTAATCGATACAAAATTTTGTAGATCATATTATATCCTAGGGATTACTGTATCAAATCTGATCGGGTAATCGATGCGTAATACTCGAAAAATAACCAACTACCTTCACAAGATGGCCGCTATCAGATCACAAGAGTCAAATATAATCTAATATGTCATTTATATACACATGTTGTGATAAATTCCGTGTGATGTGAGATGTGGTTAATTAATTTCAAAATAACTGGTTCCAGGAGTGTTTTTCCAACGCCATATACGGTTTTGTTTGCGTTATAAAATATTGATTTTATCAGCTATAAGTATATATCTATGTCACTGGTTCTCGAACTTTGTGAAAGGGAATTCAACTCAGGGTAGAAGTAAAAATAATATAACAACAGAGAAGTCTCTGCCACAATTGAGGGGATATTCGCCGACTGAATAATATGATAAAAGGCATACCTATACCTATGTATTTTTCTATTTCTATTGTTTTTTCCGGAGAAAGAAACGGTTACATTGTATTTACCACTAATTTGAGTATTTTCAACCGAATACTCAAATTAGTGGTTAATACAAAGTTATATTTTGTAAAAAACGCGCCATAAAGTATTTTTTTTATTTTATTTATTGAAAACAAACATACAGCCAATTTAATACATAGGACAAGCAGACAGTAATACAACAAATAAGCCAAAAAATGTTTGATGAATATTACTGGTTAAAAAACATGAATTGAGCATCATTAAAATAATATTTATGGTGTAGGAAAAGGAAATTGAAAGGAAATGGGGCGTTATGGGAAGTGTGCGTAAGATCACTCAGAACGATGAGGGAACGTGGCCAAAATGGATAATATGAATCTTCTATGCGATGAGTTGAAGAGATCAATGTCATAGAAGAAAGAATCATAATTTCTGCATGCTCTGTATATGAAAGAGTGCTGTGCATAATTTGTGCCACAGGTGGGAAGTCTGAATGTATTTTTTTTTCTAGTTTGTCTCGTCGGTATGTTGAAGGGAATTTTCGCAAGAAGTGCATCGGTGTCAATAATAGTTAAATGTCAGTAATAGTTAAATGTCAGTAATAGTTAAATGTCAGTAATAGTTAAATGTCAGTAATAGTTAAATGTCAGTAATAGTTACATAAATCGTAAGAAGATATGGTAAATAATATTCGTTTATCATGTACACACACACGCACACACATACACACCCAACCATCCACACACTCACACTCTTTCTAGATATCTCTTTCACACACACATATGTTTTTATTGTTACTCTCTCTCTCTCTCATGCGCGCACCCACTATAATTCACACTTTTTTATTGTCTTTAGTACGTGAGAGGTACTTGTCTTATTTGTATTTTTGATTACTTCCTTTTGATAATCGTATGCATGTAGGTACTGTGTGCTGTCCTTAATAAAATAAAATAAAATAAAATAAAATAAAATAAAATAAAATAAAATAAAATAAAATAAAATAAAATAAAATAAAATAAAATAAAATAAAATAAAATAAAATAAAATAAAATAAAATAAAATAAAATAAAATAAAATAAAATAAAATAAAATAAAATAAAATAAAATAAAATAAAATAAAATAAAATAAAATAAAATAAAATAAAATAAAATAAAATAAAATAAAATAAAATAAAATAAAATAAAATAAAATAAAATAAAATAAAATAAAATAAAATAAAATAAAATAAAATAAAATAAAATAAAATAAAATAAAATAAAATAAAATAAAATAAAATAAAATAAAATAAAATAAAATAAAATAAAATAAAATAAAATAAAATAAAAAAAATATAATAAAATAAAATAAAATAAAATAAAATAAAATAAAATAAAATAAAATAAAATAAAATAAAATAAAATAAAATAAAATAAAATAAAATAAAATAAAATAAAATAAAATAAAATAAAATAAAATAAAATAAAATAAAATAAAATAAAATAAAATAAAATAAAATAAAATAAAATAAAAAAAAATAAAATAAAATAAAATAAAATAAAATAAAATAAAATAAAATAAAATAAAATAAAATAAAATAAAATAAAATAAAATAAAATAAAATAAAATAAAATAAAATAAAATAAAATAAAATAAAATAAAATAAAATAAAATAAAATAAAATAAAATAAAATAAAATAAAATAAAATAAAATAAAATAAAAAATAATAAAATAAAATAAAATAAAATAAAATAAAATGAAATGAAATGAAATGAAATGAAATGAAATGAAATGAAATGAAATGAAATGATATGAAATGAAATTAAATGAAATGAAATGAAATTAAATGAAATGAAATGAAATGAAATGAAAAGAAATGAAATAAAATAAAATAAAATAAATAAATGCTTAATTTTTTGAAATACAAAGCGAGAAAATTGAAAGAAAGAATGCGGTTTATTTAAGTCTAAGTAAAGATAAATTAATTTATCAAAATTAAACGTCATTGGGCGCAATCTTTTTTACACAACAACCCTGGTTTGAGAAACACTGAACATCACACTTGTCCAAAATGTAGTTATATTTAACATGTAAAATCAATCGACTTTACCTATTTAGTATTAATTAACAATATAATCCCGCAGTATCTTAAGTGCTCTAATAACAGCTTTTCATCGAAGTATATTTTTTGCATAAATATAGGTATCAATTTAAATATAACGCAATTAGTTTGATAAGGAAATATGTTAATTGTGTCATAGAGTTTTTTTTTCTCACACAAAAATCGATACATTTTTTAATAATCGAACGAATTAACGACTTAAATCTATTTTTGTAAATTCATTAAAAAACTGATTAGATTTTTTTTATTTTCAATCAACTTTTGTGGATTTGAAAATAAAAAAAATCTAATAATTTAATAATTATTTGACTGTAACACTGCCTAGAGGAAACTGTAATATTAATGCGGTATAGTTGTAGCCAAACATCTTGAAATTTTAACCGAGAGGGGGAAATAAATTTAAAATAATTTTAAATTTATTTTAAGCAAATAAATTTTTATTTGCTTCGTTGCACGTATAGCAACGAAGCAAAAATACACAAATTTGCGCTCTGCGCAACTGGAAGCTCGTTAAAATAATAATAATAATAAACACTTTCAAGCACCCTGTGCAAGTGGCGAGTTTATTGCCGTATGGCAATTACTTCCAACTAACTATCGTTTCCAGCTCAGAGAAGCAATATTTGCGTGAGAAATGAATTTGAATAAATTTCTCCTATGCTGGGAATCGAACCCATGAAGCTCACACAGAAACCGAACGGCTTACCAACTGTGCCACGGCGGCTCTTTTAAGATGTTTGGCTAAAATTATAATAAGCTCACCGCTTACACAGGGAGCAAAAAAAGGTTTTAAATAAATAAATAAATAAATAAATACTGACACTTCACCATTCATAATTTCAATCCATTCATAATTTTGTCGGCCTTCGTGGCTCTGTTGGTTAGGTGTCTAACTGCTGATCGAAGGGTCTCGGGTTCGATTTCCGATAAACACACAGTTTCATATTTTGTGAAATGTTATTTTACCTGTTGTATTTTTTTCAGTGTACATATTAAGTAAGATGTTATTTTACCTGTTGTATTTTTTTCAGTGAACCTACATATTTTGTAAGATGTTATTTTGCCTGTTGTATTTTTTTCAGTGAACCTACATATTTTGTAAGATGTTATTTTGCCTGTTGTATTTTTTTCAGTGTACATATTTTGTGAAATGTTATTATGCCAATTGTATTTTTTTCAGTGAACATATTTTGTGAGATGTTATTTTGCCTGTTGTATTTTTTTCAGTGAACCTACATATTTTGTAAGATGTTATTTTGCCTGTTGTATTTTTTTCAGTGAACCTACATATTTTGTAAGATGTTATTTTGCCTGTTGTATTTTTTTCAGTGTACATATTTTGTGAAATGTTATTATGCCAATTGTATTTTTTTCAGTGAACATATTTTGTGAGATGTTATTTTGCCTGTTGTATTTTTTTCAGTGAACCTACATATTTTGTAAGATGTTATTTTGCCTGTTGTATTTTTTTCAGTGAACCTACATATTTTGTAAGATGTTATTTTGCCTGTTGTATTTTTTTCAGTGTACATATTTTGTGAAATGTTATTATGCCAATTGTATTTTTTTCAGTGAACATATTTTGTGAGATGTTATTTTGCCTGTTGTATTTTTTTCAGTGAACCTACATATTTTGTAAGATGTTATTTTGCCTGTTGTATTTTTTTCAGTGTACATATTTTGTGAAATGTTATTATGCCAATTGTATTTTTTTCAGTGTACATATTTTGTGAGATGTTATTTTGCCTGTTGTATTTTTTTCAGTGTACATATTTTGTAAGATGTTATTTTGCCTGTTGTATTTTCTATTACCCTGCTCTTGTTAAACACCCGAAAACAATGATAAGGCATAGAAAATAATGGCAGCACTATTCTAAGCCGGAGCATCACAGCAGATATCAATAATTATAGTTTAAAAAAACCTTATATGGGAACAATGAAACATATTTGATAATGTGGAAATATGTACTACAGGTATATTTTCCCGCCTGGACTACTGCAATGGTATCTACGCAAACCTTCCAAAGCTGGAGCTAAACAAACTTCAATCCGTCTTCAACGCTGCTGCTAGGCTAATCACCGGAGCCGCGAAATTCTCACACATATCCCACCATCTACGAAATCTTCACTGGCTAAAAGTGCCAGAGAGAATCAAGTACAAATTATGTTTGTTGACTTTCAAAGCGATCCATGGCATGGCTCCCACGTATCTTTCAGACTTCTGCATCCCTCTCACCGTAAACGAGCGACAACAAACACTTCGGTCAGCCACCACATCCGTGATTGGCAAGTTGACTGAAATAAATAGAGTCAACACTTCATCCTTCGGTGATCGTGCTTTTGCTGTGGCCGGACCAGCCTCGTGGAATAAACTACCACCTGAACTGAGGCAAATCGACAACTAAGCACTATTCAGGAAACACCTAAAACTCACTTCTTCCGCGAGTCTTACAATAACCCTTAATATATTCAAAGCGCCCTTGAGGTGAGGTTATCACAAAAACGGCGCTATAAAAATAATCCAAATTTATTATTTATTATCAATAGAGATGTAGAAAAAACGAATTCAATAATCTTGAAAACCTTATACGTATCCATTTTCGTATTTTCACGGATCGCCACTGTTTTTTTACAATTGATCTTTAAATAAACACGTCACATTAGTATGGAAATAAAAAATAATGACCTATATTAAGTACGCCATACACCTACATAACACCCATAGGTAGATTCATTCCTAATCGTTTTGGACATTAAGCCAGTTAAATATTTATACGTATTTTTTTGGTTCTATTTCGAACCCTTTAAAACAACAAACGATTTACTCAGAGCGATTATCAAAAAATAAATAAAACGAGTGGGTTGTGGCCAACGCTAAACTCTCCACTACATAATGAAGCTTCCCTGCTAATATTACACTCTAATATCAATATGAAATCAAATAACTAAACATTGCTAAACATAAAAATTCTCCTATATATTTTTCATACAAAATATTGATTAATAGAAACATAATTATTGAAAAGATATTATATTTTTCTTTTAAGGTTGGCAAACTCTGAATGCAGTTTTGTGAAAATTCTTTTTTTTCATAAATAATTCAAATAAAATGAAAATATCTCAAATTTCCAGGTCGTGAGAGCATTTTTAAAGTTTTAACAGATGAAATCATAGAGAAATAATTAACCGTTGTCTATGGAAAACTAATCAGCTCTAAGTTTATGTACTTCACACATATGGTATCAATATGAAGTTCATCAATCATTTGGTTTGGGCTGTACAGAGGACACAAATTTTCAAATTTGTGTACGGCATACACACAAAAACATCACGATGAAACTCAAAGTATACACTCTCTACATGATACCCATTGAGAAATTGATGTAAAAAAATATGCTTAAAAATTGGTAAATCATGACTCTCCACTATTCCATAGTTGGAAGTGGAGAGTAAAAACGTTTTTTTTATTACTAGCTGGCGTGTTCGCTGATCGTTAAAATGATATATTTTATTTAATTTTTGTTTATAAATTTCAAGAAAATTGTATTTTTTATTTTATATAATTGATTTATTCGACATTTTTTTGTATATACCTGTATATTTACATTGAACAAATGGAGGACTAACTGCCTGGAGGCAAATTCTTCCAGTCAACCACCTGAGAAAAAGTTACGCGACAGTGGGCGGTGGCATAATTTATTTAAGAAATTTTAATTCATCTCCAGGTTTCAAAATATTATGCACCTTCGTCAAGCTTATTTCTAAAATTCAGTTTTACATTTACCTGGCGAAGGAGCAGTCAGGCCCAAAACCAGAAGCAGAATTAAAAAAAAATTATTTGTATTTTATGTGTATAATATTTACATAAAATATTATTTAATTTGTAATATTCTCAAATAATGTAACGACCGGATTTTCAATTATAACTCTTTATTCAAACAATAAGATAAAAGCAAATAATATTTCAAACAAGCACATTGCTAATTAGTAAGTTAATTAATAAAAATAAACACCGCGATGATTATATCCGGAAACCGTTCTGCCGATAATATTTAATGACTAATATCCACCGGTTGGGACATCTGAGATGTATGAATTTACAATTAGGATATCCAGAAACATCAAGCCGCCATAACTTTTGATGTTTCACTATTTAGTTTCCCGCTGTATAATTTTGTGGGAATATAAACTAACCATATGTCACAGGCCCTAAGGAATGTTAAAAATATTTTGTTTTAATTTTATTTATTTAATAAGTAAATAATATTATGATAGGATAGTATAAAAATATGATTATTTCATTGCATCCCAATAATATATTATCACATAAGATTAACAAATATAAATTTCATATAAAATGACAAAAGTAATACTATGTAAAGTCTGATTTTTTTTAAAGTGCCAATTCTATACATAAACAAAAAAAATGCATAGTATTTACGCATGTAAATGTATTAGTAGAATCGTGGTTGCTGATTGGTTTACACCATTTGGTGTCCTTAACAACAAACATCAACAAACCCGACAGTACGTATCTATCTCTCGAAGTGAGCGCACGTTTGATTTTTTATGGTGACCATGTGTTCTAAATTAAGAATTTCATTTTTTATTTCTAACTTATGTATTTTATTTTTTGTTTAATATCGATATATAATTATTATTATAAACATGTGTTATCACCGTCTTAGTATAGAATAAGTGTCCATTATTTATTTGTATTAGTTACATAGATATATTATTTATGTATGTGTGTTTGCCTCAATGAACTATTATGTAAATATTTTGTGTAATATAATTTATTATTTTGTAAAATAATATGTAACTGTTTATTATTATAAGGATTAATTACTTCATAATGTATTCTTTTATTTTCCTAATAAAAAGTATCAAATAAATATTTTGTTTAAATATTATTTTCCCAGGAGATGCTCATTAACATTTGCAGAAAATACCTAATAATATGGACCCATTAAATCCGCATGGTACCGGGAGTAAGAATAGGTATGAAAAGATTTGAAGGTTTTGAAGATATATGCATGTGAAAGTTACAACCGTTTTATATCATGAAATGATAAAAAAAATCCCATTATATTTTTTTCTTTTACACCATGGTCACCCTATGAGCTTTGGCACTCTTAAAAAAATCAGACTTTACCTTAACATATATTATGTAAGTGTATGTGTTTTATGGTATTATGTTGATATATCTTACATTGTATGTATGTATGTATGTATGTATGTATGTATGTATGCATGCGAGATAGATTATGGATGAAAGTGTTTGTGGTATGTAGGTACTATTTATCGAATTGTTGTTATATGTATGTATTGAAATCTGGAGGGCAAGTCTGTTCAACCGGCGGAATCAAAACCATCCATGTTCACCCATATCATGGATATAATTATCATAATATGGACTATGGAGTTCTGTAACACCTTAAGATACCATAGATATCCATATAATAATATTATCCATGATATGGGTAATCGTGAGGGTTTTGATTTCGCCGGTCGACCAGACTTGCCCCCCTGCTTGTGATTTATGTATTATATCGAAAGTGTGTAAAGTACCTATGTATTGTAGTTGGAGCAACTCCGTCTAATGTAATTGTTTTGTGAGTAGTTTGTGTAACATCGGTCGACATAGAACAAAAACTGAGATGGGCAGTAAAACTTTAATTAAGAAAGTAAGTAAGCTGAGTCTACGTGGTTGTGAATAATTTTGTGTAGGTACTTACATTAATTTTTCACCAAATATTCCAACTGTCGATTTGTTCAGGAGAACTTTGTTCTCTTAACATATCGACAATGTATCAAGCCAGAATACGCGAGAATTGTATGGAGAGGTCTACTTTTTTCACGGCTTTTCTAACTTTGAAGTCAAAAAACACCAACTTAGAGGCTTCGCAGCATATATGTTCCATACACGGATTTACTCAGAATTCGGAGTAGAACATTTCGTGTGTCTGTGTGTGTGTGTGTGTGTGTGTGTGTGTGTCTGTGTGTCTGTGTGTCCGTCCCCCCCTTATAACTTTTGATCCGCTCAATTTACAGAGCCTTAAATTTCAGAATATATAAACAGTTACAGGCCTACAAAACTTTTATACTCGGAATTTTGAATTTTTGTTTCAGTCAGGGGTTATCAACTTTTGAATTTTTATTTTATTTTTCCATATATCTCAGAAACCATAAACGCTAGAACGCTGAAAATTGGTACAAACATAGACAAATACAAAATCTCAAATAATTTTTTTCAAAAAAATTCCAGGGTTTCTCAAACATTTTTTATTAAGAAAAATATTTTTTTTATGATAAATTTATGAGTTTAACTGCCTATATTTCCAAAACTTTTACAATTATCGAAAAAAGCCGAAACACCCCAACTAGATAATTTAATTTTCTATAAAAAATATTAACATTGTAGTAGAAG
Organism: Molanna angustata; assembly: GCA_963576475.1. Taxonomy (NCBI): domain Eukaryota; kingdom Metazoa; phylum Arthropoda; class Insecta; order Trichoptera; family Molannidae; genus Molanna; species Molanna angustata. The sequence continues at coordinate 6,649,258 of OY754988.1, forward strand.
ATCTCAATTTTTTTTTAACAATTTTTTTAAAAATTGAATTTAGTGACGACATCGCTTCATACATTTTGTATGGCAGTCGCCTATACACAATATGTAAGAAGACTTAATAGTTTGATACTTCATCTCCAAACAAACATACATACCATCATGCTATTTTCATATTCTGGGTAGGAAAAAAGGATCTTCCTCCATACTATCCTATCTTGACATACATACCTACATATGTTGCATAGAAAACAAAATATCTGAAAATATTCAATAATTTGTATTTATGGGTTTATAGTTTGGTACATATTCTTCAACTATACATACTATCGCTATCGACAGTTGGATCTCATGTGTTACATGCAACTAGTTATATAAAATCTACTGATTGAACCTTTAAAAAAAAACAGTTTTGTAGGTACTCACAATAATCCAACTGTCGATTTGTTCAGGAGAACTTTGTTCTCTTAACATATCGACAATGTATCAAGCCAGAATACGCGAGAATTGTATGGAGAGGTCTACTTTTTTCACGGCTTTTCCAACTTTGAAGTCAAAAAACACCAACTTAGAGGCTTCGCAGCATATATGTTCCATACACGGATTTACTCAGAATTCGGAGTAGAACATTTCGTGTGTCTGTGTGTGTGTCTGTGTGTGTGTATGTCTGTGTGTGTGTGTGTGTGTGTGTGTGTGTGTGTGTGTGTGTGTGTGTGTGTGTGTATCCGTCCCCCCCTTATAACTTTTGATTCGCTCAATTTACAGAGCCTAAAATTTCAGAATATATAAACAGTTACAGACCTACAAAACTTTTATACTCGGAATTTTGAATTTTTGTTTCAGTCAGGGGTTATCAACTTTTGAATTTTTATTTTATTTTTCCCTATATCTCAGAAACCATAAAAGCTAGAACGCTGAAAATTGGTATAAACATAGACAAATACAAAATCTCAAAGTAGTTTTTTCAAAAAAATTCCAGGGTTTCTCAAACATTTTTTATTAAGAAAAGTATTTTTTTTTTGATAAATTTATGAGTTTAACTGCCTATATTTCCATTTTTTTTTAAAATATCGAAAAAAGCCGAAACACCCCAACTAGATAATTTAATTTTATATAAAAAATATTAACATTGTAGCAGTACATCTCAATTTTTTTTTAACAATTTTTATAAAAATTGAATTTAGTGACAACATCGCTTCATACAATTTGTATGGTAGTCACCTATACACAATATCAAAGAAGACTTAATAGTTTGATACTTCATCTCTAAATATACAATATACATATACCATCATGCTGTTTTCATATTCCGGGTAGGAAAAAAAGACTGACCTCCATACTATCCTATCTTGACTACCTAGGTACATGTGTTGTATAGAAAACTAAATATCATAAAATAATAAATAATTTGTATTTATGGGTTTGGTACTTATTCTTCAACTATACATACTATCGCTGTCGACAGTTGGATCTCATGTGTTACATGCAACTAGTTTTACATAATATATGTAACTAGTTGACTTTGTATATCAAGCGAATCAAACGTTATAAGGGACACACACACATACATTGTTTTACTCCCAATTCTTAGTCAATCCATGTATATGTCAGGAACAATGTGGCACCTTGAAGTAGGTAGATATCGAAATTAAATAATTTTGCAGCGATAAAAATTAATTTAACTAATATCTATCTACTCCATAGTTTATATATGTATATACGGCGCTGGCCGATTTACTAATGATATTAACAACAATTAAGTACTACAAATAATAACACTCAATTATTATTATCACCATTATTTTCTCAAAAGAATTAGCAGATCAATGCGTAAATTGTAAATTATTTAAAAGAGCAAAATAAAATGCAATAAACGCATCATCAAGCTTTCAATTGGGAAAAGTTCACCCATCCAGATACTTTAGGATAAAAAAAGGATTAGAAAATTAGGATGAAGGATTAGATACTTAACATATTAAAGGATTACTTAATATTTAAAGTTTTATTATTATTTTTGGTAATTTTTTTTTTAATGCTATGGTTGTTATTTTTTTTTATTATATTTTATTGTTTTAATTTATATTTTTAATAAATAAAAATAAAAACACTTGTTTAAAATTAATTCCACTATTTATTTGAGGACTACAACCTACTAGGCTAGGTACTTGTAGGTTGTAGTCCTCAAATAAATAGTGGAATTAATTTTAAACAAGTGTTTTTATTTTTATTTATTAAAAATATAAATTAATTTAAATGGAATTCCATCAAGAACTGACGATCAAAAAGTTAAATTTAATATTTTATTGTATTTTTTCTGTATAATATGTATGTTGTATATATTTCATAATAATAAAATGAAATAACTATGCAAACTATACAGGTAGTTGCTTCGGAACAGTCTCTGTCTATTGTAGCAGTTATTTTTTATACTTCCCTTATAATATTATGATCTACATAAATAAATAAAAAATAATAACAAAGCAAAAAAATATATGTACATTTCTTGAGCAAATCAATTGTTATAAAAGGTTTTTTAAAAGCAGTTCAAAATTGTTAAAGCGAAATTACTTCATTATATTATATTTTAATAATTATTGGTTCGGGCCAATAGAAAGATCGTTGAATAACATACATACATACATACCATCACGCCATGTCCCTTGCGGGGTAGGCAGAGAGAACCGAACGCCACTTACTTCTATCCTGGCACGCATCCCTCGCCTCGTCCACATTCATGCATCGTCTCATACATGTTCGTCTATTGCTCACACTTCTAACATTTCCGTCTTTCAAAATTTCGTTCACATGGTCGTGCCATCCCTTTCTTGGGCGTCCCCGACCTCTCATTCCATTCCTTTCCGCTCTGTATATTTTCTTCGTCAGGCGCTCCTCATTCATTCTCCCCATGTGACCAAACCATCTCAATGTGTTCACTTTCATTCTAGTAATGACATCTTTCTTAATCTTACATTATTTCCTTATATCCTCGTTTCTTACCCGGTCATACATCGTTCTATTACAAATCCTTCTTAACGATCTCATTTCAACTGCATTTATTCTACTTTCATGCGTCTTCTGCCATGTCCAGGTTTCACTTGCATACGTCAGGGTTGGTACTACGATGGCGTTATGAATGGCAACTTTGGCATCCTTTGATATGTTGCGATCATTCATAATTGGTCTCAGTGCTCCATTCACTCTGTTTCCTGCCATAACTCTTCTTTCGATCTCTTTATCGAGTCGTCCGTTCCGTTGAAATATGCTTCCCAAGTATACATATTCGTCGACTTGCTCAAGCCATTCGTTCTCTACTCTTACTTTACACGCTGTTCTGCTTTCACTCTTTTCAAAGACCATTGTCTTTGATTTGCTGGCATTCATCCTAAGTCCATTCTCTATACATCCTTCATATACCATACTTACAAGATACTGTAACTCTTCCATACTTTCTGCTAAAAGAACTTTATCGTCTGCATACATCAAATCTCGCACCATTACAGTACTCAATTTCAGACCCTTGCTTTCATCCTTAAGGGCTCTAATGCAGAAATCAATGTACAAGTTAAAGAGCCATGGAGATAGCACGCACCCTTGTCTAACGCCATTATTATATAAATTATATAAAGGCGTCAGAAAAATCCATAATATACGACTTGTATTGTATTGTATGAACATTATTATTTTGCGGCTAAGTCTGCAATTTTAATTGAAAGATTTCCAGACAGGGCTGCGACCCGCATTTCGACAAAATCTACCTACGCACTGCATTGATATGAATAGATTTTGGTGAATTGCGCTATCAAATAGCAGACATTTTATTCATCATTAGTTGTGTCAGCCACGGGCATTATTCTAGAATTGTTCAGTCTACGTATTTTTAGATTTATAAAAAAAAACAATCAAAATACAAAAATCGGATTAAGTCATTAATTGTAGAATTATCAAAGATTTTTTTAAAAATTGACATTCAGGAATCGGTGGAGTTAATAGGAAGTATAAAAACCCCCTTGATAATTGATAATAGCATGCTCTTTGAGTTGCTCGTCTGATGCAGGTTGGAACCTGCATCGTATTTTGTATATTAAAATTACAAAATACTGAATACGTCCCAATTGAAGCTTGATCATTGCGTTTTGTATTTTATTTTGATCTTTTTGAAAAATTTTATTTTGAGCAAGTTTGTCGGCCATGCCGTGTAAAAAATAAATATTTGCATAATATTTCATGCCAGTAGATTTAGGATCGATGTCGAACTAAACAAGACCATGAGAACTATAACTGGTATCATAAAATCTACCCCAACTCAACAATTGCAGGTGCTGTCCAGCATTGCTCCACCAGGCTACCGTGGATCCCATGCCACAGTCAGAGAGTTAAAGAAAATCAGGAAAAATCCCAATTGCCAGTTTTCAATTATATTTTTCACCGATCTGAAAAAGGCTAAAATCCCGAAAACCTATATGGACATTGGAGACAGAAGAATTCATTTTGGAAGACATGGCAGAAAAAGATGGCACAGAAAATACGTAAAATAAACACCAAATAGCGGACGGATTCTACAGCCCGAGTACCTGGTTTTGACCTGCCACGGAAGGTCTGGATACAGCAAAACAGAGTGAGAATAGAGTAGGCTGCTGCAATTACTTTTCTGAAGGTGGGGAAAAATGAATAATCCTGACTCTGAGTCAGGAACTGAGCAGTCGGTGAAACACATGGTGCAAGACTGTCAGCTAAAGAAATTGAATGGAAGCCTCCACAACATCCACTAGGCATAACCAGAGGCGGTAAACTGCATGGCTCTCAGCCAGAGTACCTGGTTTTGACCTGCCACGGAGGGTCTGGATACAGCAAAACAGAGTGAGAATAGAGTAGGCTGCTGCAATTACTTTTCTGAAGGTGGGGAAAAATGAATAATCCTGACTCTGAGTCAGGAACTGAGCAGTCGGTGAAACACATGGTGCAAGACTGTCAGCTAAAGAAATTGAATGGAAGCCTCCACAACATCCACTAGGCATAACCAGAGACGGTAAACTGCATGGCTCTCAGCCAGAGTACCTGGTTTTGACCTGCCACGGAGGGTCTGGATACAGCAAAACAGAGTGAGAATAGAGTAGGCTGCTGCAATTACTTTTCTGAAGGTGGGGAAAAATGAATAATCCTGACTCTGAGTCAGGAACTGAGCAGTCGGTGAAACACATGGTGCAAGACTGTCAGCTAAAAAAATTGAATGGAAGCCTCCACAAAATCCACTAGGCATAACCAGAGGCGGTAAACTGCATGGCTCTCAGCCAAAATCTGATGATCTCTCAAAAATCTGATAAACCAGACGTAAAGTAAATTGTAAGTAGTAGATTTCGCAATCGTGCGCACCGATAGCACAATAAGAAAACGGTCGGACCTCAAAAGGGTATGAAAAATGTGTTTGCCTTGCGCCGGGGACTCCCATTCATGGCTTATGAAAAGGATAAGAAGAGAGGACCGCCTTTCAAAAACGCAATTCAAAGGGGGACCAGAGATGATGTGAAGGGAAGAAAGATGACCCGACATCGGACAAACGGACGTACAAACACGAGGGACAAAAGGGTACATGTCAAATTATAATAATAATATTAATGGACATAATAAACATGATCTTTTATAAATTGATTTAAAATAATTATGCTCGTAAAGTTTTGTAAAGAATGCAACCAAAATCCATCTGTCACATGGATCTCTTTGGTTCAATGAGTTGTGGTCAGAATTTTCATTTAAAGTAGGTATGTACTTATATATAGTTATCTTCACATCTTGAAATTTTTCGGACTAGACAGGGATATTTGTAGATGTTTGGCAATTTATAAGTAAATTGTAGGAGTAAGTTTTGTAAAGGATGCAGCAAATATCCATTTATGTGAACCTCGTTGGCTCAGTAAGATGTTGTCAAAGATTTTATTTAATCTGAGTTGTAAAGGTTCTTAGGGCGTGGTAAATTGGAGACATGGAGCCGCTGAGAGATCGAAATGGCGAAGACTTCTTTCGGAGGCCAGGTCCCGCCTTGGAATGTGGAACCGATGATGATGAAGTTAAAGTTTAGTGAGCTTTGGATAAAAGATGCAGCGAAAATCAAAATATTATGTGGACATTATTGGTTAGTCAAAGTTTTAATTTATAATAAGTTGTAAGCAAAGTTCTCATTATTTTATTTTCTTATTTCGGAGTCGGATAAATGAATGTATCATTTAATTAAATTACTAAGTAGTCAATTAACGTTTTGTTTCTATGCAGATTTTTATATATTTTTTTGAATAATGTTCAGGTAAAATAACATCTCAGAAGGGTAAGTTGGTAAAATTTATATGAGTCAAATTGAATCTTATTTAAATTTATTCAAAAGATAATCATTCATATAAAGATCTGTATTAAATGAATAAATTGAATACTTATTCACGACATCTATTTCAATCACATACTCTCATAAAAAAATTGACTTGTGTGCGTTTACCTCCAAGTTCCCATGACGTAAATTTCCCAAACATTTGAAGAGACATATATTTTCCTAAAAAGCGTTCGTCGTGAAACGATGTTTGACCAAAATCATATGTTATTTTCTTACGATTCGGTTCAAAAAATGTATAACTCGAGTTTCTCAAACATTCGTGCACACACCGGAAACTGTTATCTAACTGAATTGGGACGGACCATGGACGTACAATATATAAAGAGGACAGTACTTAATATAATTAAATAAAATCTCTTAGTTTTTAACCACGTTGAGTATATTAATATGTCAACTAGTTTCGGAGACGTAACCGCTCCTTCGTCCGGACAAACTTATACTAAACTTAGATACTATGTACATAATGTGAACCATGTGCCTAAATTATGTATCGGAAAGTTGATGGGCGGAGCTTACATTATTGAAAGCAGAGGTTGTCAAAGGAAAAATACTAAATAATGGAGTATTGTTTAAATGTACTTGATTATTAATTATTTTTTGTTTTGTATTTAAGGCTTTTTTTATCTCTAATGCCTCTAAGTTATCTAATCTTAAGCCCTCTTTATTTATGTGCAAGATTTTATAGCCTGTTTGAGTATTGAAAGAATGATTATTTTCAATCAAATGATTGGCAAACTCTGAGAAATTGTTACTTTTTAAACATCTTAAATGCTCCTTAATTCTAATATCAAAATTTCTTCCTGTTTTACCTATATAAAAATATTCACAAACTTCACAATTTAATCTATAGACACCCGAATTACTTAATACCGTGTCTTTATCTTTATTATTTAAAAAAAAAATCCTAGGTTATTACCAGTATAAAAGGCTGGTTTTAAATCTGGTGGTAAGTCTTATATTAGCACTGAATTTATACAGTACTTAAATTTAAAATTGTATCCTTCATTGGTCTTCACAGCTCTGTATACAGTGTATACATAACTTTTTCCGCACAACACGTATCAAAAGATGTGCCATATTCTATTGAGAATATCGTGATATAAATTGAAATTTATTTAATAAATTAAAATGCATAGTTCTGGGAGGTAAGTCTGGGGGGCAAGTCTGGTTCGACCGGCGAAATCAAAACCCTATTGATTACCCATATCATGGATATAATTATCGTATGGAGTTCTATGACATCTAAAGATATTGTAGAACTTCATATAATAATTATATCCATGATATGGGTAATCACGAGGGTTTTGATTTCGCCGATTGAACCAGACTTGCCCCCCTGGTTCGACCGGCGAAATCAAAACCCTAGTAATTACCCATATCATGTATATAATTATTATATGGAGTTCTACAATAATCTTTAGATATCATAGAACTCCGTACGATAATTATATCCATGATATGGGTAGTCACTAGGGTTTTGATTTCGCCGGTCGAACCAGACTTGCTCCCCTGGAGTAAAATATTTCATTTTCACTAGCCTCTTTTGGTTTAAGTTATGGTATCTGATTTCTTCTTCTTTTTATCCTTTTGTTTTCCTGTCATTGCTACTAATTATTATTTTTATTTAAATAATACAACACATAAAAAAGTACAATCATAAGATAGTACTTTTTATTTGTTTATCTATTTCCAGAGTACAAGCACTCGTATGAAAAAGAGATTTATTTATTTAGTTATTTTCTTTTGTCGTGTGATAACCTTATTGCCAAAGTAATAATAGTAGAAATTGCCGTTTGGAAATCAGCTCGTCAAAGTTCAAATTATATGTACAGAAAGTTAAAAATGGGGAGAATGAATGAGGAACGCCTGACGAAGAAAATATACATTGCGGACAGAAATGGAATGAGAGGTCGGGGCCGCCCAAGGAAGGGATGGCACGTCCATGTGAACGGTATTTTGAAAGACGGAAATCTTTGAAGCGTGAACAATAGACGAACATGTACCTATAAGACGATTTATGAATGTTGACAAGGCGATGAATGTATGTCAAGATAGAAATAAGTGGCGTTCGGTTCTCTCTGCCTATTTCATGAGGGACATGGCGTGATGGTAAGTATGTATGAAAGTTACAAATAAATAAAAAAATCATATTCTTAGTAAATATTTATGATTTTGCAGTTTTAGGTACCTACATCAATTCTCAACAGGTGTCATATAAAAAGTGAATATGTATTTTTAGTTTTGTAATTGTGATTGAGTAAATGTAAAGCGCGAGCTGGTTGACACACTTAACCGACGAAAGATGTCATATTTGGGTCACGTTCTGCGAGGTAAAAAGTACTGGCTGATCCAACTGATAATGAAGGGCTACAATAGAGGGATACCAAAGAATAGGAAGACGTCAGACCTCATGGCTCCGCAACATTCGTGATTGGACCGGCATCAGAGACGTCGGCGAATTGTTCCGTACAGCGTCGGATAAAGATGCCTTCTCAGTAGTGATTGTCAACGTCAGAAGACCTGATAAGGTACGAAGAAGAAGAAGAATTATGGTTTTGTGCAAAAGACATATGGCACTTAACCACATTTGATGACAATTTCAAAGGAAATTTTAAAAAAGGTTTATATCATGTATTTCCAGAATGAGATTTGGCCACTGTTCAATTGCCTCCCATCTATATACAATTAGGGTGTTAAGTAGTCCTCTGTCTGTGTGATGAGGAGGATAAAACAATTAATCACATATTTTTCAAACTGTAATAACAATTCCACTTTCAAAAGTATATACCGATTACTCATCAAAATTACTCATCAATCTTCACGTACCTAATTTCCAACATCTTTTATTTCTCCAAATTTCTCGTGTATTGTCTGTTATTTCAAAATTCATATGATGAAATAATTTAAACATACATATGATCAAAAATAACTTTCCTTATAAACAGTAAACATTAAATTGGCACAAAGCACTCTATTCAGGGTGAATTGCCTAGTACGAAAAAAAATTAAACTTGATTGGCAGCTTTTGAATTGCGACAAATTTTGACATATCAAGGCCACGTAAAGTTTGGAGAGCTAGCTTTGTCCACACATTGCGAGTTCGTGGAAACATCCTAAAAAGCTATTTATTTATCTTAAACATTTTAATGGGGATCGAGGGTGTGTCCTTTGTGTGTGTATATTCCTAATGGACATTTCCCAGTTTACCTTTATGGCTAAGTAAATAAATGGTTATCAAGAAAAGAAAGGACACAACTAGACCATTGTATGTTTCGAACGAACCTTTATATCAAAACATCGTAGAGAGAGTATATAGTATTTTCATTAGTACAATTAACTTTATTGAAACCACGGATGAGTTATTTGATATGACCGGCTTCGAAGCGAACGGTCTTCTTCAGGACAGATGACAATTGAAAGGATTTGACTGCGACATGCTAATCCTTATTTAGAACCAAGCGACTGATTGTTATTGTTGTAAGTCGCCTTATACATTTGTAGGTCATCATCAGCCAGCTACACATGCCAAGGTGGGACCTGGCTTCCAAAATAAGTCTTCGCAATTCCGATCTGTCAGCGGCTCCTTGTCTCCAATTGACCACGATCAAAGAGTCCAGGTCCCCCTGGACGTAGTCCATCCATCTCAATTTGGGTCTGCCCCTAGGAATCTTCTGGCGGGCAGTTGCTCACTCATCCTCTCTACATGACCAAGCCATCTGAGTATCCCAATCCTTACAAATACCCTAACGTCTGTATCATCATAAAGCTGGTACAGCTCGTGATTGTATCTGATTCTCCACACACCGCAGGATCTTTCTTTCAAAAATACTAAGTTGTTCCTCGTATCTTTTAGTTATTACATTTGTAGGTATACTGTAAGTTGTTCCTCGTATCTTTTAGTTATTAAATTTGTAGATAAACTGTATATTTTATCATGATATTATATTATTATATAACATCATATATTGCATTACATTATATTATTTTTAGCCCGTTTCTGTTTAATATCATAATGGACGAAATCATAGAAGAGGTGGCTGGCTTGGGACTAGGCTATAAAATGGATGGCAAAACTGTTAATATTATTTGTTATGCAGACGATGCGGACATAATATATAACAGACTAACAACAAAACAGGATAGTTACCAACCAAGAGAGCAGACTTGCTTTCGAAAGGGATATGGAACTAATGACCACCTACAAACCCTGAAAAACATAATACAAAAACACAACGAATACAATATGCCATTGGTTCTTGCATTTATAGACTTTGAGAAGGCATTTGATTCAGTTGAGATTTGGGCAGTTATGAAGGGTTTGGAAAACTGCAGAGTGGACTATAGGTATTCTAGTATCCTGAAAAACATATATGACAAAGCAACTTCAGCAACGCAGTTACATGAGCCTACTCCAAAAATTAATATAAAAAGATGAATTAGGCAGGGAGATACGATCTCGTCCAAATTAGTCACCCATGCATTAGAAGACGTTTTCCGAGAATTAGATTGGACCAACTATTGGATCAACATAAACAGAGAAAAACTGAACAACCTTAGATTCGCTGATGACATTGTCCTATTTGCCAATACAGAGCAAGAAATTAAATAAATGTTAACAGACCTCAAGAATCAATTCATTAAGGTGGGACTAAAAATGAACATTAATAAGACAAAAATTATGTCCTCTATAGGTTCAGAACCCATAAAAATTGATGGTCAGGATATTGGCAGAGTAGAATCATATGTCTACCTCGGTCACACCGTGAAACTGTGTCTAGGATGGGCAGCGTTCAGCAAATTATCAAATGTTCTTAAATCTACAAATATCCCAATCCACCTAAAGAATAAAGTTTTTGACGCTTGTGTACTCCCTGTGCTCACTTACGGCTTTGAAACATCCGCATTTATTAAGAAAATGATGGAAAAGCTAAGAGTGACACAAAGAGCGATGGAAAGAATAATGTTGAATATCTCGCTAAGGGACCACAAAACTAATGAATGGATTAGGAAGAACACAGGAGTAGCGGATGTGGCCAAAAAATAGCGGAGTAAAAGTGGAGTTGGGCGGGTCATGTATCTCGGATGTCAGATAGACGATGGACAAAAATTGTGATGGACTGGAGGCCAAGAACGGGAAGCAGAAGCGTAGGAAGGCTCCAGACCAGATGGTCCGATGACACCAAAAAAGTGGCAGGTCCTGAATGGCACAGGATAGAGTCCAAACGGGAGGCCATTGTCCAATACTGGACTCAAGAAGAGGCTGAGTAAGTATGTAAGTAAAACGATGCGGTGATAATAGCTAAAACTGTGAACGACTTGCAAAGAATGTTGAATAAATTCCATATGGTATCACAGAGGCTAAACATGGCTACATATATCAGTCAGTAAAACAAAAAGTATTACTATATCCAAACAACCTTCAAGGTGTAAGCTAATTGTTGATGATAAGCCCGTGGAACAAGTAATGAGTTTCAAATATTTAGTAAAAGATGTAAATCATGTAATTACATATGTGGGTATCGTACAATTCATGATCTACTATGCATTAAAGCATATATTTTTATTTAGCATGTATAAAAATGAATTCAATAAATAATAGAATGATAGACAAGGCTTATAAAACCCTCGGATTCATATTCAGAACTTACAAATCCTTCAAAAATATAAATACGCTAAAATCTATATACTGTACCATGGTTCGACCAATACTCGAATATGCATCCCCAATCTGGTCCCCAACATATACGATATACGAGCAACGTATTGAGAGGATACAAAAATTGTTCATAAAATATTTAAACCGCAAAGCATACCTTGAGTTCCCCAGCTACGACTGCGCGAGAGTCCATCATAAAATCGACAATAAATGACATGATGCTTCTGTACCTACAACATTATAAATATCAATATCGACTGCCCCTCAATACTCAATATCATCTCATTTAATACTCCTACTCGCAGAACTAGACATACACATTTATTCCACCTTCCAACTCATCGTACCAATTATACACAAAACATGGCAATTCATAGAATATGCGATACATACAACAACAGGTTTCTAGAGTTTGATATATTCCACCTCAGTTCCACAACATTTAAATACTCTATACAAAAGAAAATCAATGTCAGCTATGTATAGGATACCATGACTGTATTAAGTTCGTGTTGTACTTATGTATAAGTGTACCTATATACATACATTTATTTATTTATTTATTATTAACAATACAATGAGGAATTCACAAATACAATTACACACTAGAGCTAAGATGGAAAGCATCCTAACAAGCGATTATAACATGAGGATAAATAAGGACAAAACAAAATGCATGGTTGCTGGAAGGGAGGAATGCACTGCAAATATTGTTCTGGGGGGGCATCGAAATTAAGCATGTGAAAGAGTTTGTATATCTGGGAAGCAGAATATCTCAAGACGGACGTTCAACAGCAGACATCAAAAGCAGAATCCACCAAGCAAGAGTCGCCTTCAACAAAAGATCAACAATTTTTTAATCCCCTAACATTTCCATCATAATTAGGAAAAATTTGAACAAGACTCTTGTCTGGAGTTTACTGCTATATGGCTGTGAAACATGGACCATCAGCCAACGCGAAACGGGACGTCTGTCTGCGTTTGAGATGTGGTGCTACAGACGCATGGCTAAAGTTCACTGGTCAGAACACATCAGCAACGACGAGGTACTAAGTAGGGTTGGAGAGACAAGGCAATTTATGAAAAGAATTGCCCAACAGAGAACAACTTAGATAGGCCACAACATCCGGCACCCAGGCCTGCTTTTTACCATCATCGAAGGAATGATTGATGGGGGCAACTGTAGAGGTCGCCCCAGAAACAACAATATAGACCAGATAATCGGTGACGTGCGCTGTAGTAGTTACAAAGAGATGAAGAGACTGGCGGACGATAGAGTTAAGTGGAAAGATCGAGTGTTTGGTGCAGACCAATCCTAGGATTGCGACCCAGAAGAAGAAGACTAGAGCTCTAGAAGTTAAGTGCGTGTGTACATATATGTGTGTGTATGTGTATTATAATATGTAATTTTATTTATTTTATTTATTTATTTATTTTTGATAGGATACGATGAACACCTCACTAAGAAGTCTTGTGCCGAGGTGTTCATTTGATCAGTTGTGTGACATAGGTAGTACATTATGTATAGAGTTCTTGAATTAAATTATACATTAAATAATTATTGAGAAAAAATGTGAAAAAAAGTTTAATTATATTTTATTGGGTGTAATTATGTTGTTGATTCGATCTGTACCGGTGTTATATGCGTTTTTTGTATTTTTGTGACGATGTGTTTTGATGTAGCAGTTTTAGTGAGGTTGGTAGGCAATTATTTAGTTGGTAGGCAATTATTTAGTTGGCAAGCAATTACATAGTTTGATGTTTCCGATTTTTTTTTTTTTTAAATTAAAATATGAATATGTCCTTGTTAAACAAGAACATATACATCTTCCTACGTTCCCTAAAATAAGCAAATAAATGCTTGTGCAATAGGTGAACGAAATCGGTCGAGGCAGGATTCGAACTCGCGATCACTGGATTACTAGCCATAGCGCTAACCGCTCTGCCATCGACCCATCTATTTGTGTACTTATTGTATTATTTTTTCCTAAATCACAACGAAAAAAATGTAATAGGCCCAAATACATGATGTCATTATTGTGTTGTTTATATCTTAACGCTGTATTTTGTCTAAATTTAATCCAAATAAAAAAGAATTAATAAACGTTTTGATAATAACCATGGCAGTTATCGCGTAGCTTGAAAACTTATAAAGTGGTAGTGTGTGAATCTCCTCCATGTCTCCTATATATTACATCACATAACCCTCGGCCAATAGTCGAAATGAATAACGTCACAGGGCTGCTAGTCCTTTGTCAAACACTATCCGAGCCGCGCGAGTTTAGCGGGTCAGAAGGCCCCCGAACTGTCCGACCCCTGAACCGGACCTAGCTGACTGGGGGGGAGGGAGCCCGGCTATTTTCCGAACCGAGGGGCCGTCACACCCCCCCCCCCCCCCCACCACTGTCTAAACTAACCCCTATTTTCCAACCCCTGACACGCTACTTCGTCATCGCTACGCTGTTTTACTAAGGAAAGTCGGTTTTATCCGGATACGCAGATTGATTGCGGACATCTATCATTACCAACGCAAGATTTCTATAAAAAATCTTTTACTTTGCTGTGAGGCACCGCCTTAGAATAGTGCTTCCACTATTTTAAGTATATTTTCATCGTTATCGGGTGTCCCGTAAGAGCCGAGTAATCGAAAATACAACAGGCAAATTGACATCTCGAATAGTTCACCAATGAGGTTCACCGCCCATTCTGAATTTGACCTTTTTAGGTGAGACGAGATTGGGGTATATAAGGTAGGTACTGCACACCCGCGTACCTGCTGCTGGTTACCCACAATTGTGGGATATGCCGTGATGGTATGTATGTATATTTGATTATTTTTTATTTATTCGCAAAAAAAATCACGCTTAATATTAAAACTGATGAGTTTTTGAAACTGCAATTTTTTGCACCTTTGCTATATTTTATCTGCCAAAGCCACCACTGCTCAGGGTTAATTGTAGCCAATCGTTGTTACCTGCTGTGATGTGTATACACAGAAAAATATATAGCCATAGTACTACTAAAAAATACTGATTGATTATTGACGCGTTTTGTACGACGTACATCGTCATAATATTTCAACAATTCATTCATTCATTCATTCATACCATCACGGCATATCCCACAATGTGGGGTAACCAGCGAAAGGTGTGCGGGTGTGCATTGCCTTATAAAAGGGAGCACAACATATCTGTGTATACCCACACACCAGTCTCGTCTCACCTAAAAAGGCACTATATTCAGAATGGGTGGTGTTATTGTTGCCTGTTGTATTTTCGATTACCCGGCTTTTACGGGATACTCGAAAACAATAATAGAAAAGAGTGGAAGCACTATTCTAAGCCGGTGCCTCACAGCTATACTAAATCAAAATAAAAAACAATTGATCTCTTCTTTAAATGCATAATTAAATATTTTCAATCACACCAATTCTTAGATGTTGATCTGTCAATAACCTCACTTCTCAAAATAATTCAATTACATTTAGCTAAAAAGAAGAAGAAGATGATCTCTGTAAAAGTGATCTTTATAATAATTTCTAATCCATCAAAATCCATTTTATAATATATTTACAATTTTACACATTAAAATAACTTTGAAGAGTTTTTTTTTTATTTTTTTATTTTATAACCGAGTTATATGCTTAAAATTTATTAAATTTATGGTATATGTAGGTATGATTCACTAGGTAGCTATATGTAGCGTTTCACTAGGCAAGAAAATGAACCGAACTTCTCTGTGCCTATAATGAAAACCTCGTTTGGACAGAGAGGTTTTGGAGTCATTGCTCCTAGAACATTCAACAAGCTCGACAAAAAAAATAAGCAAATGGAAAATAGTCATGCTATTAAAACTAAAATAAAGGAATGGCTCTTAGTATCAGACAGACACTATGCAGAGGAGATTTTTCACCCATAGCTTTCGACCCCATACTTTATTTTGCTCCAAATATATACTAGCGCATTTTTTTTGTAAATGTCTTTTTTTTATTTCCATTGTTGTGATATTATCACTTTTTATATACGATTGATGTTGGCATCAAGTGGTACAGTGTCACTGTCTCGAGATGCATTGGCCCCAGCACAGGTTTTTTGACTAGTGGGGCATTGCAAATTCAATTATTATTTTAATGTCATCAATGTTTGTATAAATAACAAATAATATTTTTTTTTTATTTTGGAATATATTAACATAGTATGATACTAAGAACCATGGAAAAAAAACAGTAAATGATAGACTACGGTACATAATAACAGGACATCATATCAAGTGATTTATAAAGTTTTACATACAATTTTTAACAAATGAAATAAACAAAATAATTGGATCATACCTGAAACATACAAGGAACAGTACAAAGAAGATTATATTCTAGAATAATGACATGGGATTCTAATGTACTTAAGGATTAACGAAAAAGGTGTTGCAACCATTATAGTGACACATACATATATGTACATATATACTAGAGAGTGGAATTTTGAGTTATGTTATCAGTGCAAAGTTGGCGCTTTATCGCAATTTTGAACGAGAGTAGAGATTGGGTATGAAAGAAGTCAATGTTATTGAGCAGGTTGTTAAAATTGGAGGTGGCCCGGTTAGTAAAGAAGTATTTCCTAAGATTAGTTTTACAGTGTGACATAGAAAAGGTAGGTTTTGATCTGACATTGCGGTTTGGAATGTGAAGTGAGATATTTTCTAATAAATTTGGACGATCAATAATGTTATGAAATAGATTATACAAAAATAACACTGTTTTCATAAATAAATAAACATAATTAAGTGTAATAAAATAAAATAATACAAAACTTATAAAGACAGCGAAACACTCAACACTCAATTCGAAATAACAATAAATTAACTAGGTAAGTTAAATTAATTCCAACACCTCAAGGGCTTGGAAATGCTCATATTATTTTTGAACATAAACATACCTACTGAGACGTTAATTACTTACTTGGAAACATTTTCACCAACCATCCTTCTTTACTTAGTTTCTACAGTTCCCAGTTCCCTCTGAGAACTCCCCAACTTCAGACTTGTAGTACAATAACTTAGTTATTAAATTTACGTGTCACGAAACGGCGGTGATGTGGTTGAAGAACTTACCTGAAATAAAGAAAATGAATGAATCATTACAAAATATAAAAATATTTTATTTAATTTAATTTTTTTTAATTTATTTGGAAATCAATCAATGTTATTAGTAAATAATACAATATGATAATATTAAAAAATATAAATAGTTCATTGCCTCCCAATAATATGTTTTCAATTACCAAATATAAACAATAATAGTAACTTTTATTTAGACGTAAAAAATACAAAATTAATATATCTAGTGTAAACAAAAAGAATATATATATATATATATATATATATATATATATATATATATATATATATATATATATATATATATATATATATATATATATATATATATATATATATATATATATATATATATATATATATATATATATATATATATATATATATATATATATATATATATATATATATATATATATATATATATATATATATATATATATATATATATATATATATATATATATATATATATATATATATATATTTTTATATAATAATAAATTATGGTACAGAGTAAGACTCTAAATTATTAAAACATGTAAAAGTATGGAGAACATTAATATTTTTTAACTATGTGTTCAGCACCTAGCTTACGAAAGGTGGCAAGACTTGTGGTTTCTTTTATGTTTGGTGGCAAGACTATTATATATTTTGAGACCTTTACAGCGGTACTAATAACATTTTCGTTAAAACTCGTTTTAGCCAACTAAACCTCGCACTACGTAAACCACGTATTAGGCACTAATTCGTGGTTTAGTGGGTTCTTACTAATAATGCAAAAATGTACAAGGACTAAGTAAACCATGGAATACGGAATGAATACGAGGGAATTTCGGAATTTTTCTTTACTTTATGCTATTTTTTGTTCATTCTCTATGACTTTATTAGCCGTCATCTATGACATCTATCGAGAATCATCGTATTTCTATGTTTGTCATTGTTTGTTTACTGCATGGTTTTGATGGTTTACTGTTTATGTATCGTCACGTTTTGGTTGAATTCCCAATAATTTAACTTATTACAACATAACTTATTACATTTATTTTAAAACAATTGTCAATGGAAAATAAATGTCTTCATTTATTTGCCTTCTTCCAAATAAATCTACGAGATGTCTAACTCCTGCCTTCGAAAATCTGTACTTCTAAAATTAATGTCGTCGTAATCAACAAACGGATTACAACGCACCTATGAACACATCTTATAAATTTTGCGTCATCAAAAAACTTTCCACCTGCTCAATTTCTTGAAACGATCTTTCAAAATCGCCGATTCTATAATCAAACAGATTGTTGTCCATAATTAAAAAAAGTATTTCTTTAAAAATGACAAAATACAATACGCGCGGTCTATTTGACTTTTGACAGCTCACGAATTCACTATTGCTATTCCACCACTAAACTAGGGGACCGGATGGTTTAGCGTTACCATGGTGATATAAACCATGGAATAAAATAGAGTTTTAAAACTTGGTTATTAGTAAGATTTTTGGCCGTTAGGTTTTAGTCACTCTATTCCATAGTTCAACCTCGCTACTTTTTCGTTATTAGTACCGCCGTTATGGTACCTATAAACAATTTTGTGTACTTGTTAATCTCGTTTTTGGAAGTCTAAAATCCTGATATCCTCTCGTAGGGTAAGTGTGAACATTGGCATTGAATAATATGTAAATGTGAAAAATAATACTAAATGTACCATAATAATATGTGAGAGTATATGAGTTTTATGGTATTATGTAGATATATGTTACATTGTATGTTTGTATGAGAGATGGATTATTGATGAATGTAATTTTGGTATGTACTATTTATCGAATTTTTGTAATATGTATGTTTTGAAATCTGCTTGTGATTTATGTATTATATCGAAATGTTTAAAGTATGTATTGTATGTAGTTGGAGCAACTCCGTCTAATGTAATTGTTTTGTGAGTAGTTTGTGTAACATCGGTCGACATAGAACAAAAACTGAGATCTGAAATTACGTGATGGGCTATAAAAGCATAATTTTGAAAGAAATAAAGTGAGTCTACATGGTTGTGAGTAATTTATAATTAAGTTCTTCGTTTCAGCTGTTAATCGCTGGCTTCGAATGGTGCTTACACTCTTTTGTATTATTATTGTTTTTGGATTACCCGTAAGAGACGGGTAATCCAAAATACAACGGGCAATATAACATCTCATATAGTTCAGCAATGAGGTCGCGCTTTATTTTATATGGTGATGTACACCCACACACCTGTTGCTGGTTACCTCACATTATGGGATTTGGTGTGATGATATGAAGGAATGAAACTTTTTCGTAAACAGAGTTGAATTGTTTAACATTAAAAAAAACATAAACTTTACCTAACCTAACCTAACCTAACATAACCTAACCTAACCCAACCAACTTAGATCAAACTTAAGCCACATCGCTAAAAGTGTTATGACATATCTTTGCACCCTCTATAATGGGTTATTACTGAGAGCTAAATGGCAATTTCATCCAAGTATTTCATTAATCCAATTCGTCATCATTCAGTTTCTAGCTGAAAACCTTCTGAAAACATATTCATTTTAAATATTTTCATTCAACTCTAGCTTCTATGGTTTGGAAAAAATCCTGCACCCTGTGAAAGTGGTCAGTTTATTGTCAAACGACAATCTCTTCCGTCTTTCCAGTATTTTCAGGACAGAGAATCACAAATCGCACGGAAAACAATTTTAAATTCATTCCTCCCTGCAGGGAAACGAACCCAAAATGTCGGAACAGAAGTCAAGGCGGTCGGCAATATATATTTATCTTTTATCTCTCCCGGTTTCTTATCATATCCTTTTCATCTTCAAATATTGTCGTTTTAAAGCGAAGACGCGTTTTTAATTAAATGAAGCGAAAAAATAATATTATTTTTGTACGAATAAGTTTTATCGCTAAAGTTTCAGACTGAGTTTAATGGCGATCATAAATTCATGGAAAAGTGGACAGAGACCTATTTTCTGCTGGTAAATATTAGTTATCATTTTTTATACTTCATTGCAAAGATGAAACTCATTTTCGAATTTACATAAATACATACATACCATCGCGCCATGTCCCTCACTGGATGGGCAGAGAGAACCGAACGCCACATATCTCTATCTCAACACACATTCATCGCCTCGTCAACATTCATGCTTTGTCTCATGTATATATGTTCGTCTTAATACATTCCTGTCAACTTTATATATCTTTAAATGCATTTAACGACAATTTTGATATGGATTTAATTTAATCATTCATTCATTCGTTCGTTCGTTTGTGTGTTAACTAGTTCCATCGTTCGTTTGATAGTTAGTTCTATCGTTTGTTAGTAAGTTCGTTTGTTTGTTAGTTTGTATGTTCGTTCGTTAATTCGTTCGTTCGTTTGTTTGTTAGTTAGTTCCATCGTTCGTTTGATAGTTAGTTCTATCGTTTGTTAGTAAGTTCGTTTGTTAATAAGTTCTTTCGTTCGTTTGTTAGTTGTTAGTTCGTTTGTTTGTTAGTTTGTATGTTCGTTCGTTCATTCGTTTGTTTGTTAGTTAGTTCCATCGTTCGTTTAATAGTTATTTCTATCGTTTGTTAGTAAGTTCGTTTGTTAATAAGTTATTTCGTTCGTTTGTTAGTTAGTTTGTTCGTTTGTTTGTTAGTTTGTATGTTCATTCGTTAATTCGTTCGTTCGTTTGTTTGTTAGTTAGTTCCATCGTTCGTTTGATAGTTATTTCTATCGTTTGTTAGTAAGTTCGTTTGTTAATAAGTTATTTCGTTCGTTTGTTAGTTAGTTTGTTCGTTTGTTTGTTAGTTTGTATGTTCGTTCGTTTGTTTGTTAGTTAGTTCCATCGTTCCTTTGATAGTTAGTTCTATCGTTTGTTAGGAAGTTCGTTTGTTAATAAGTTATTTCGTTAGTTTGTTAGTTAGTTCGTTCGTTTGTTTGTATGTTTGTTCGTTCGTTAATTCGTTTGATAGTTAGTTCGTTCGTTTGGTAGTTAGTTTGTTTATTAGTTCCTTCGTTTGTTAATTAGTTCGATCGGACGTTTCTTAGTTAGTTTGTTCATTCGGTCGTTTGTTAATTCGTTCGTTCATTAGTTCGTTCATTCAAAACATCGCGGCATATCCCACAATATGGGGTAAGCAGCGACAGGTTTACGGGTGTGTATTACGGGCTAATGAAAAAATACGATACATATACGATACACACCATTCTCGTCTCAATGGAAAAGGCACTACATTCAGGATTGGTAGAGAGACTCATTGCTGAACTTGTGAGATGTTTTTGCCAGTTGAATTTATATTACTCAGTTTCTACAGGATGACACCCGAAAACAATGATAATAGAAAGATGGAAGGACTATTCTAAGCCGTTACCTCACAATTTGCTTAAAAAAATCGTAAAAGTAATAAATTATAATCAACCATGAATTGATAAAAGCTGATAGATTTATAAACATCGATTTTAAAGAATAGTTTTGTAATTTGATAGTTTTATTTACTACGGTTTGTTTAAAAGATTAAAATAAACAATAATTTAGAATAGCATCGCTATGAAAAGATTTATAGCGTTGTAAACGATCATATGATTAGAATAAGCCTTAGTTTATATAGGTAGGTATCTATTTGATGATTGGTATAAATATTTAATTTATTACTCCCACAGCAGAAAAACCCGTTCTGAGTGCCCGTTTATTTATTGTCAACATATTTTTTTTTTGTTTTATTTATTAGTATCGGTAAAATGCATCGATGGGGACACTTGAAACAAGTAGGTTTATCAATGTAATATGAATACTTAAAAGGCTATAGTGGGCTTTATAGTATATATTATTTTGATAATCTTTACCCCAGTAGGTACCATCAAAAGATACGTTTTTGAAATTAAGAACAGTTTGTATTTATAGCGCAAAAAGAAAAATCAGCAAGTGCAAGTCGAGATTCACACTTCGGCGACTTCAGATCCATAATATACATATATAAGGCATCAGAGAAGAAGAATGAAGGATGAATTAATAATAAATAAAAAAAAATTCATTCATTCATTCATTCATTCCTTCATTCCTTCATTCCTTCATTCCTTCATTCCTTCATTCATTCATTCATTCATTCATTCATTCATTCATTCATTCATTCATTCATTCATTCATTCATTCATTCATTCATTCATTCATTCATTCATTCATTCATTCATTCATTCATTCATTCATTCATTCATTCATTCATTCATTCATTCATTCATTCATTCATTCATTCATTCATTCATTCATTTATTTAATTATTGATTCATGGCTCAAAACCCTTTGCAAAACAAAAATGGTAGGAATAAATGGCCCCCTTCTCGGCGACATGGCTCAAGATATTTATCAACAACTGCACCTACGTATGTTGGGTATTTTCCGAAGCAATTTATTTTTTTAAATTGCTCGAAACCAATTATGACGTTGTCCATAAAATTGCAAAGTTTACAGCCAATGAAACAGATGATATAAGACTTTAGCTTATGCCTCCTCATTGCGTATTTTAATTTATTTATTAACAAACATTTGAGAAGGAAATTGTATATTCATTTCAACATATTCAAGTTTAATTTTAATCCGATTATTTTATTTCTTACATCGACACCAAATCTGTGAAAATACCAATATTTCTATTCAGGAAGACACATCACAAATCTTGATATCAAATGAGCCTTATTTATCGTACGAATTCACAAATTTATTACAGAGTTAATTCAAGTGGTTCTAACAATCGGTTCATGTATGAAGTATAATAATTGAAAATAAATAAAATCAAAATTATATTTATCTACAATTTTATTTTGTTAAGATCAAACATTTCCGCCGAAACCAAATATATTTTTTAGCAGTACAGAAAATAATACAGTGATTAACATAATTTCTTAGTAAATAATACAGTTATGTACATAATTTCTTAGTTTTACGTTTCGTATAAAGTAGCACTTTTTTCACAGTAAATATAAGTTATATAGGGAGATGGTTTTCAATTATAAGCTTGTTGTGATTAATTTAAAGGAATTTTTATCAGAAGATTATTTGCGTGTTCAAAAGTACTGTCAAAACTAGTCGCTCTATATTAGATCTGATATACTACAGACAATAAATATTGGGGCAACTGATAATTTATATAATGAAAGATAGTAATCACTGTGGCAGTTATTTATTTCAATTAAGGTTACATTTTAGTTGTTTAATAATTATGATATTTAATTAAAACAGAATAAGAATGTTGAGGAGAAATCGCGATACGTCAAGCCACGGCACTGGAAATAATCCCGAATGAGTAGCGTAGGTGGGGTCAACTGTTTATAATTTTAGCTTGCGTTGGTAGCAACGATGTGAAGTTAGAGATATGCGGACACCATAGGGATATTCCGCCACATATTCTAAGTATAAGTTGTCGTTTATAGTTTTTTTTTATTATTATTATTATTTATTACTTCTCGGGCAACTAACAGGTACTATGTCAAATATTAATTTAACACGCACCCAATAACAAGTTGCCACATTCTGGAGACTTACGATATTAATCGTCTCACAGATCCAGACTGAAAACACAATTAAAAACTGTGTCTCCACCGGGAATCGAACCCGGGACCTTTGGATCAGCAGTCAGATACCCAACCAACTGAGCCACGAAGGCCGACTTTATGTTATAGTTGTTATAATATTGTAAAAATGAGATGTAGGAAAATAGTTATACAGACTTACATATCTTTATATATATATAATTCTTCTGTACGTGTGTATGTCACTGAACTCTTCCTAAACGGCTGAATCGATTTTGATGAAATTATTTGTGTGTGTTTGTGTGAGTCACTGAATGGTTTAGATTCACAAAATGGAATTTTAAACATTAATATAATAAAAGGTAAATAGTAAACATGATTTTTTATAACTATAAATTATAATAGGTGGCGCTAATGTCGAATTAGCACTGTATTGCAATTATATACGAAATGACAATCAATCTAACCTCACAGTGCTTAACGGCTCATCGAACAAGAAAATATAAATTTGCTCAGCGAATAATAACATCCATATGATTTAAATATATGTTATATATTTTTTGTTTCACAAATAGTTTGGGTAGGACAACGTTTGTCGGGTCCGCTAGTATAGAATAATACATTGGACATTTATACAGAATAATACATTCGACATTTAGGTTATAAGTATAGTTTAGTAACGTCTTCTTTTTTGTTTAAATTATGAATATGATTCTGTGATTTTGTATTTATGTATATGACTAAATTGATTATACCATTTGATATCCCATGTAACATTTGATTTGATACTATCTATGGTAGTATAATAGTTAAACAAGATAAGTAATTTGCTTCGTTGTAAATAAATCTTCTACGCCCACCTCCACCCGTTCCGTATATGGGGACTGAAAACGGCTCCTTCACAGAACAATAATAAGAACGACAAAGAATGCATGGCACGAAGAGTAGCCCTATAAGCTCCTCTAGAGTCGTGGTCTCTGCACAATAGTGTAAAAAATGACAGTCAACGTCGGTGAAAATAATATTCACAGACATGGATTGTCGCAAGAATACTTCAAGCCTGTGATTGCGTAAAACTTAGCATCAGAGAGTTGTCCAAGGACACTCTGGAATTTCATTTTTTTTATTCAACAGAAAGAAGGGCGCTATAAACATGGCAAAAGAAGGCTGTAAGTTTGCTTCGTTGTTACGGGACCCAAACAAATGGTTGCGCGCCCCTGTCTGATGCATAGTTAGTATAGATACCAGGGGTTCGAGTTAATTTATCACTGCCGCCGATTATGTTAAAATATTGTAAGAATTGTTCTGTTATTCAAAATATTTCGTTAGGATTTGAGATTAGTGTCCGCTCTAACAATGCCATTAAATGGATTCCATTAATATAGACACGAAGAAGAAGAAGATGAAGAATAAACATCTATATATTTATCTATCTACAAAATGCTTACTTGGATACGATAATGAATCCACAAAGATAAAAATGTTTATATGTCTGTACGTCTATGGCCCGGTATAAGAGCTGAGTTTAAGAGCTAAACTCAAGCTTTACAAAAATATAGCGTATTACAGTGTCCGTTTAGGCCTAATCTTCCCTCAAATACGTCACTAAAACGACAAATATTTAACTCAACGTTTCTGGCGGATTAAGTACTTAACGGTGAGTCAACTGTCATTTGCTAGGCAACGCGTGTAATTTTAGTTTCTATCACTAGAGGCGTTAGGCAACGAGTGTAGTTTCAGTTTCTATCACTAGAGGCGTTAGTTGTATCGACGGTGGCGCCACACAACAAAATAAACTGACAGCCATTTTGAAACGAACATGGGTATTTAAAAGCATTATTTTGGTGAAAATAATTAAATTTACCATGTTGGATAATAAAACAATAGTATTTTAAGTCGTAGCGTCCCGTTTTGTAGTTCGTATTATTTGGGGTTATTTAAAATTTGACAGATAATAACCACAGAAAAAGTAAAATATGTCTATAATTGAAGATTTAGTAACTGACATGTCATATTGCACTGTAATGCGGAAATAGATTCAATCTTCCCTTAACAATAATCTTTAGTTTAACAAACTCAATGAGTTGAGGGCCGACTGTAATACCGGGCCTATGTCATTTTTTTTAATCCATCATATTATTTATTATGTTCGTGATATTTGTTTCAAAGATAGGTCAAATTTGAAACATTAGCTTGTTGAACGCACAGGTCATTTTACAAATGTCGTATGATCTGTCAAAATTGACATTAAACGCGAAAATTTTCAACACATTTTTACCTTTTTAATTGTGCCCCTTTAATTTAATTTTAATTTATTCAATATACCTAATTTAAATATATATTATTCATGCATTGAGACACGTGAGGTATAAATCATAAAATGAGCTTCCAGTGGTCGATGCTTCCCAACAATCCCCTCCCTATCTCTCCCCTTTCCCATCCTGTTTTTAAAATTGATAAAATATTTTTTAAAATTTATAACATCTTGTAAAATATTTTCAAATACTATAAATGGCAATATAAAAATTATCGTTGTAAATTTGTGCAATTTTTTTTAGTCTGCTGGTGTAAAAATAAATAATAATAATAAAAAACACAATAATTAGTTGTATTAAAAATAGTAAGTATCATTCAATCAATTAAATAATATGCAGACAAATCTAATTTATTTAAAAATTGTGATCAAATTTGAATACACAATAAACTTTTTCATAACCTCAAATGGCAAAGGTGTCGATAAAATTATTCCTGCAACCAATTTCCATTCAATTTATAATGCAACTCGCTCACGCGAGTCGTTTCTTTCATTAAAGACTAACCTAACCAAAAAATTAACAGGAAAGGAGATTTACGTACACATCATACATTATCGTATTTAATTACATCCCGTATAATTTTCGGTTAGGTTTCACATCATTATGTACCTATAGCAAATAATTCTGTAGTTATATTTTTTGTTTTTATTTTTTATTATCACCTTTACACAAAAATGCTTGTACTCTGGTGAAGGACAATACTTTTTTTATAGTGTATCTTTTTCTGTATCTTGTGATTGTGTTTTATTTTAATATATGTTATCGTTATCGGGTGTCCCGGGAGAGCCGAGTTATCGAAAATACAACAGGCAACATTAATATATCACGTAGCTCAGGAATAAGGGACACCACCCATTTTGAGTGCAGTGGGGTTACACGCATGTGTCGTGGTTCCCATACTGATGCGATGCACAACCGTCATCGATTCATTTTAGTGCTTTTTTATTAACATGAAATAAAAAAAGTATTAAGTATACCTACATGTAAAGATCAAGTTTATGCATATGTATATAGTACAGGCGAGGCGTTCATATGTAGATGTAATTGTATGAAAGAATAAATTTGTAGAATTAAATAAACCTTCTTGTTTTCCTAAATAATCGGGTATTTACAAGCGTGTCTGAGTTAAATTAAAAATATCACGTGTTTTTCTGTACGTACAGACACGAGGACATCTTTATTGGTGAAATATTCAAATTAGTCTAAAGATACAAAGTTACTCGTTGTTAATAAGAAAGTATGGATGTTCACATTCTAGCCTAGCCTGCATAATTTATTTCACCAAAAAACATCGACGTGATTTAACTAAAACAGGGCTGCCACATGTCCCGTATACCGGTAGTTACCTATTACGGTTTGTGTCCCTTTTTCCATGTCCGATGTCCGATAGTCATCTGTCTACACATTGTCTATACATTGGCCCATTATTTGTCTATACATTGGCCCGATACCCTTTTTTTTAATTGTGTACTTATATTTTTTCGTAAGTAAGATGAAAATAACTGCCCTAAGGTAGTTTGGCCACATAGAAAGAATGAGTGATAACCGTCTGACAAGAAAAGTTTTTAAGGATGATACAAGAGGAGCGAAAATTAGAGGTCGGCAAACGAAAAGTTGGCACGATCGCATTAATGGAATTTTGAAAGATGGAGATGTTAGAAGTAAGAATAACAGAAGAGCGTGTATGAGACGACGATGCATGGAAGCATGGACGTGAATGAAGCGAGATGTGTCTGGCGTCTTCTCTACCTACCCCAAATTAGGAAATGGCGTGATTTTTTTTTTCAAATTGAAGCTAACAATGTACGAAGTAAAAATTAATACAGAATATAAAATAACTACCCACTCCATACATCAATCATAAGTCGAATATTTTTTTAAAAAGTTTTTTTTTGTGTTAAAAGGTTTTTCAATAAAAATATCAATTATAAGCATACAATACTAACATGACAAGTAACATGATATTTTATAATGGTTTATACATAAATTTTATTTCAATAATTGTTTTTTTCTCAGATTTTTTTGTACGCACACGCATGTACATACACACATATTGTTGCGGCTTGGTAATCCTTCCATTCATACCTTCCCGACATTTCCTATATTTTTTCCCTAGCAACATCCATGAATCCAAAACCTACCTAATTACCCCGTTGCAACAATAAGAACACGAACAAATCGACACCAAAATTCAACTCAGCCAGTATGCAGCGACTAGCCGACGGTATCGTTAATGACAGCCGCCAGTAGTAAAAACCGTAAAAGCGCCGTACGGCCGTGACATGTTTTTGAACATTAAGTTTACAGTGATATACTTGTGGGATCAACGGAGAGTGCAGTAAAACGGGGTAAGTCCTTTGTATCTTTCCTTGATTTATCAATTGCCATAGTTGTGATTTTGCTTCCCCATGAAATCAGAGTGTTAGAGCTGCATTTGAAACCGGAGATCGTTGAATCCTCCATTTCGCCGCCGAAGATCACGCCTGGCATTAAAATCATCAATTCTTTTCTGTGTGGGCTTAAGCCTACTCACATATATATACAACAAAAAACACGACGTATTGTAAAAACAATTATTTAAATTCAACAAGAACTCATTTAGTGTTATTTTGTTGAATAACACTAAATGAGTTCTTGTTGAATTTAAATAGTTTCTAAGGGGGGACTGTCTCATCAATTATGGCAACCCTATATTAATATCAAATAATATGTATATTCCACAGAATAAAATATATAATGATTAGGTGTATGTCGTTATAAATTTGTTTTGTTTAGTGACAAAGTAATTCCTGCAACAGACAGATTGATTTAATGTTTTAAAAGAGAAATAACAAGCGTGTTAACTTTTAATTTATTTACTAATGAATTCAATAACATAAATAAGAAGACATGTGACAATACATAAAATTAAGTTTAAACGTAAAATTTATATACTTACCATCACATGTGCCGTTTATGTTTCCCTTTCTATTCTCTTTTGTATATAATTAATTAAAAAAGTCTCTTTAAGAGGGCGACTGCTGCTAACGTACCTATTTTTTCAATTTGATATACCATCATTATTACTAAACGAATCATTTTGAAAAAAATAACCTAGTTATTTTGGATATTAATAAAGAGAAATATACCTTAACTTTTTGATTATGTTCTGTATATATTCTTGTAGTAAAATAATAAGCATACCCCGATTTTAGACATTTATCTTAAATTTCTAAAAAAATATAAGGTATAGAGCAATATTTTTTTTATAAATTAAAGAAGAACAAAATACCTGGAAAAATATGATATGACGTTGCATTAACGCATCAGGTTAAGTAAATAAACCAAAAAAACTTTTATTACGCAATGGCGCTGAATGGAAAATAAATGTTTTTTAGGTTTATTTACTAAACCTGAAGCATTAATGCAACGTCACATCATATTTTTCTAGATATTATTGTCTTCTTTAATTTAAAAAAAAATATATTACTCTACGCCTTATAGTTTATTAAAAATATATGATAAACGTTGAAAATCGGGGTATGCCATTATTTTTCTACAAGAATATACAGAACACTATCAAAAAGTTAAGGTATATTTTTGTTTATTAATACCCAAACTATCTTAATTGTTTTTTTCAAAACGATTTGATAAGAAATAATTGAAAAATAGGTACGTTGGCAGCAGTCCCCCCCTTAAAAGTATATTTTAATAAACTATGCAATTCATATTATCAACAAGAATCATTCATAGATATGTGTACAATGTACTATGTATGGCATGTACTCTATCGATTTTTTCAAATTTTGCAAATTTGTATACCTACTAGTTGCATGTAACACATGAGATCCAACTGTCGATAGCGATAGTATGTATAGTTGAAGAATAAGAATCAAACTATAAACCCATAAATCCAAATTATTGAAAATTTTAACATATTTTGGTATGTATGTCAAGATAGGACAGTATGGAGGTCAGTCCTCTTTTCCTACCCGGAATATGTAAAACAGCATGATGGTTCTGTATGTATGTTTGGATATTAAGTACCTATCAAACTATTAAGTCTTCTTACATATTGTGTATAAGCTCTAAGGGTCGCAGTGCATAAGAACACCCTCTAATAATATTGTGTATAAGCGACTGCCATACAAATTGTATGAAGCAATGTCGTCACTAAATTCAATTTTCATAAAAATTTGGGATGTGCTTATACAATGTTAATATTTTTTACAGAAAAGTAAGTAATTTGAGATTTTGTATTTCTCTATGTTTATACCAATTTTCAGCGTACTAGCTTTTACGGTTTCTGAGATATATGGAAAAATAAATCAAAATTTCAAAAGTTGATAACCCCTGACTGAAACAAAAATTCACAATTCTGAGTATAAAAGTTTTGTAAGCCTATAACTGTTTATATATTCTGAAATTTTGGGCTCTGTAAATTGAGCGGATCAAAAGTTATAAGGGGGGGACAGACAGACACACAGACACACACAGACACACACAGACACACACACACACACACACACACACACACACACACACACACACACACACACACACAAAACTCACATAAAATGTTCTACTCCGAATTCTGAGTAAATCCATGTACAGGAACATATATGCTGCGAGCCCTCTAGTTGGTGTTATTAGCTTGCAAAAAATCCACTACACCATACAAAATTTTCCTTCGTAGACGCATCTTGGCATAATAATGTCGATTCATTAAGAGAATTGAATTCTCATGAACGAATCGACAGTTGGAATACTCGCTTAGAACCCATTAGATTTTGAAGAATAGCATTGTTCGATATTGTTATATCTAATTTTGTATTTTTTCTTTTGTTTTGTTTTCTATGATTTTCGGTTTTTGAATTTTTCTTGCATTTTTTTTATTTTTCCTCTCCTGTTATTATTCAATTCCTAATCTGGACTCACCTGCGATCGGTAATCACACAACTGTCGGTGAATGTGCGGTTGTATATTTCATCTGTGATTTCGGCACGTGTAATTTCGGAGATATTTAGTTCGACGGTGCGTCATTAAATTTCTAACACCACAGTGAAATCAGTGTTGTGTTGGTGAATATATGTATACCTCCTTACATCGGCACCAGGGGCAAGTCTGTTCCAACCGGCGAAATCAAAACCCTAGTGATTACCCATATCATGGATATAATTATCATATGGAGTTCTATGACATCTAAAGATATTATATGTACAAGAAGACTAAATAAATAAACTCAATATAATAATTAAAAAGACGCATCGCCATGGCAAAGGGAGCACTGGGAAAGCTCACAAGAGTATGGAAGGACAGGACCATTACGAAAAACACGAAGGCTAGACTCATCAGGGCTCTGATATTCCCGATGTTCCTGTATGGTGTGGAAACATGGACACTTAGGGAGTCAGAGCGAAAGAGGATCGATGCTTTCGAAATGTGGTGCTGGAGGCGTATGCTGTGCATCCCATGGACAGCCAGAAGAACCAATGTGTCAATTCTAGACGAGCTAAGGATCGAGGATCGTCTTTCTACGATATGTTACAGACGTATCCTTCAATTCTTTGGACACATTGCCAGAAGGGAACCAGACTGCCTCGAGAAGCTTGTTGTGATGGGCAGCGTGGAGGGACGGAGATCTCGTGGTCGCTCACCGACCAGATGGAGCGATTTGGTTAAGTCCACAATGGGGTCTTCGGTGACTAGTGCTCTGCGTTCAGCCCAAAACAGATTGGCATGAAGGCGGGCCATACGTGTGGCGACAGACTACAGCCGCTATCCTCAGTCATGAGGAAAAGGACGAATGAATGAGAATAATTATATCCATGATATGGGTAATCGTGAGGGTTTTGATTTCGCCGGTTGAACCAGACTTGCCCCCCAGATTGGAAAAACTCAAGACAATATCGGTGAGTCTTCGGCTTCCTTCCATAATACAGTCCACAATCATTTCCGCGGTATATTAAACCTGTTTGTATGATACAAGGAAATATACCATACAAGCATGATTAATTTACATTGCATACAACACCTATTTTTTTCTTATAGGTATATATGTCATCAATAATATACTATGGAGCTTTTTCTAAATACTCTACTAGATACGTACATTCATTACCACTCATTAATATTTGTATGTACATTTGCGTAAGGTAAATACACACCAACGGAATATAAAAAGGTCGTGTGTTGAATGAACTTGAAATATGTGAAGGATTAAAAATGTAAAGAGAATGAGAGAGAAAAAAAAGGAAAAACAACGCAAGGCCCAGTCACACGCACTGAAAAAATATTGTCAACAAAACTGTAATATATTGATGTTGCGCCTTGTATCAGGCAATGGGTATAGCGAGTTACGAGATCATACGAATAGATTTACATTAATATAAGTATATATGCAAGTGTTACAATCTATAGCTAGGCCTGCCATCCAATTATGTATATCCACTGTTATTTATTCTAAACACAACAGAAGAGAAAAAAAAATATAAAGAAATAATAATTAAAAGATGGTTAAGGATAGTGGGATAGGAAAGTGACGGGGAACGTTAAGTTGTACAGTATTCATACAAAAAATAAAACAAAACATCTATATATTGTTATCTCGGATCATGTTGGATAATTCTTTCATATACCTGCTATACGGAGTATGAAATATGTCTAAACTATGATTCGGAATGATGATTCTGATGATTCTGATGATTTGGAAATCTTCGAGTTTAAATATAAAGGTATGTCTGGGTTTTGTTAGGGGCTTTTTTGAATTGATCAACGATAGTGCTCTCACGTTGTGGTTCATATATAACTAATTATTTGTACTTCACTCTGTATATATATGTATATTAAATTACTGTTAATTGTAATAAACTGCGTTTAAGTGAAACGCGTGTATTAATTTACTATATCTGAGTATGAAAACTACCAGATATTAAAAGTAATAATCAGTTTAGGGGGGTCGATGGCATAGAGGTTAGCGCGCTAGGCTAGGAACCCAGTGGTCGCGAGTTCGAATCCTGCCTCGACCTATTTCGTTCACCTATAGCACAAGCATTTATGCTTATTGTAGGGAATGTAGGAAGATGTATATTTACTTGTTTAACAAGGACATAGACATTTACGTAACATTATGTCAAATCTGGAGGATGAAACGGGATGCAATAAAATACCACAACAAAGTAATAGTATGATGTGTACAGAAATCCCATCCACTTTATTTTTTGGTTAGGTTCAGTTACGCGACGTCTTACGTAGGCGATTCAAAGCGAACGCGATTGCGAAGCGATCCGATGCGGTTACACGCGAAAACCCTACGCGCGTTTGGTAACGCAGGCCACTTGTTACCGCGACGCGCCGCTTCGAGTTCGCGTTCATATCGCCTACGTAAGACGTCGCGTTAGTCTTTAATATAATAGCGACTCTCGTGAGCAAGTTGCTTTATAAATCGAATGGAAATTGCTTTATAAATCCTAGGAAAAATGCTATCAACACCATTTACCATTTGAGGTTAGGAATAAGTTTATTTTGTATTCGCATTTGATAAAATTTTATAAATAAATTATATTTCTCAACATATTATTTACGTAGTTGTAAGATAGTTACTATTTTAATATTATTTTTTTATTTATTCAGTTAAATAATAGTGCGCAGGCGTATTTCCGACTTCCGTCCCATGAACATTCTGTCGTCAGACGCTAGTGTCAAATCCGATTATAAAAACGCTCAGGATTGTTTCGTATGACTCCAGCTTTAGGAGTTCTTGTATGTACTTTTATTCGGGTTCTAAGCTTACAAAAGCTGGCATTGGTTAAACCAATGGATTGTGTCAATTATTCAGAGCTCTGTGGAAATATGTAAGAAACCACGCGTGAAATATATACGCTACTGTCTCACAAACATCTGGATTTCTTTATTTTTTACTCTCCACCCTACTATGGAATAGTGGAGAGTTATGATATCACATTTTCACAGAGTTTATATATCTGGGAAGCAGAATATCTCAAGACGGACGTTCAACAGCAGACATCAAAAGCAGAATCCACCAAGCAAGAGTCGCCTTCAACAAAAGATCAACAATTTTTGAATCCCCTAACATTTCCATCAAAATTAGGAAAAATTTGATCAAGACTCTTGTCTGGAGTGTACTGCTATATGGCTGTGAAACATGGACCATCAGCCAACGAGAAACGGGACATCTGTCTGCGTTTGAGATGTGGTGCTTCAGACGCATGGCTAAAGTTCACTGGTCAGAACACATCAGCAACGACGAGGTACTAAGTAGGGTTGGAGAGACAAGGCAAATAATGAAAAGAATTGCCCAACAGAGAACAACTTGGATAGGCCACAACATCCGGCACCCAGGCCTGCTTTTTACCATCGTCGAAGGAATGATTGATGGGGGTAACTGTAGAGGTCGCCCCAGAAATAACTATATATACCAGATAATCGGTGACGTGCTCTGTAGCAGCTACAAAGAGATGAAAAGACTGGCGGACGATAGAGTTAAGTGGAAAAAGATCGAGTGTTTGGTGCAGACCAATCTTAGGATTGCGACCCAGAAGAAAAAGAGAATATTGCTGTACGTATTTTTCAAATCAATTTCACATAAAATTGGTATTTAACAAGAATTGAAAAAAAAAGTTTTTGTGTGTATTTCGTATGCCATACTTAGTATGTTTTTTTTTTGTACTCTACACCAACAGCCCAAACTATAAGTTCGCAAAAGTCCATATTGATATCATTCGTATTTTGCATAAATTGTATTAATTTAAGCTGCTTATAATATAAATCTATTTTGACAATGCTTTATGACATTTTTGTAGTTTGATTTGTCATTACTTGCTCTCCCGTTCCGGAAAATTAATTATTTTTTCGGTATGTAATGTAAACAATTGAATATTTTTTTAATAACAATGTGTTCAGGGGTTGTCAGCCATTCAAGATGAAAAAATTAAATGAACGCTCACCGTGTAGAGGATAGTTTAGCGTTGATCACAACCCATTCGTTTTTTTTATTTCATAGAAAATCGTACAAGTTAACCTGCCAACTTTTCTTTTCATCCTCTTATATTAGATCCCATATCAGGTGAACACGTTAATTTTTAATACACAGTCTATACCGACGGATTAATAGTTTTCTCCAAATACTTGAATACAAGAATTTGTAAAGAATACGGTTAACAAAATGAAGATTAATGTTTAAATAAGGTTCGGCGTACGCTCAAACGTTATTTAGTATCAACTGATAACATATGTACATTAATAGACTATCAACTGATAACATATGTACATTGATAACATATGTACATTAATAATCTGGAGAAACCAGAAAAATGGCCTTCCGCAGGGTAGTGTGCTTGCACCAATCCTTTATAATATATACACTAACGACCAACCCATAAACCCCCAAACAAGGCAATTCATATATGCAGATAATACTGCTGTAGCATCACAAGCAAAAACGTTTGACGAAGTGGAAGGAAAACTGTCAAAAACTCTCCAGGATTTGGGTATATATTACAAGGATAATCACCTGAAGCCAAATCCAGCGAAGACTCAAGTCTGTGCCTTCCACCTCAGAAATAGGGATGCGGGAAGAAAGCTAAGAGTATGGTGGCAGGGTCAGGAACTGGAACACAGTGACGCATAAAAATATTTGGGTGTTCGTCTGGACCGATCCTTGACTTTTAGGAGGCATTGTGAAGAGGTCGAGAAGAAGTTATGTGCCAGAAAAAACATAAGAAAGCTTACCAGCACAAAGTAGGGAGCCCAACCCCATGTCCTAAGAACCTCGGCACTTGCACTGTGTTTCTCCGCTGCTGAATATGCTGCACCAGTATGGTACAACTCATCACACGCAAAAAGGGTAGATGTGGCAATTAATGAAACAGCTAGATTAATATCTGGTTGCTTAAAACCGACCCCCACTAAAAAACTCTATCCAATTGTGGGTATTGCCCTCCCCTACGATCAGACGGCGTGTTGCAGCAGAAGTCGAACGGAGCAAGCAGCAAACTGACCCTAGACATCCAATGTATGGCTCACAGCCACATCAGTGCAAACTCAAGTCCAGAAGAAGCTTCCTGGAGATGACCGCCCCTATAGTTGGCCTCCCCGAGGCCCGAAGGCTGTCACTGTGGCGTGATAGTGTCAAACGCACGCAGCTACCACCCGCGGAGGACGTGTCAGTGGGACACAACCTGCCTTATCCAACATGGAGAGCGCTCAATAGGCTCAGAACGGGTGTGTCCTGCTGTTACAGTGACCTCAAGAAATGGTTATACAGAGAGGAAGACATCTGCGAGTGTGGTGCCAGACAGGACAACGTACACCTACTGTCATGTCCCATGCCATGATAGGAGCGACATGCACGCACCAAGACACAGTGATAGCAAACGCTAGTGGAATCCGAGTGGCCGAATATTGGGGGCTACGAATATGATGGTGTTCCGGACACGGAAAGTAAGTATTAATAGACTAGAAGTACAAAACAAATTTCTTAAACATTTGGATTATCAGTGCAAATTAAAAAAATTGCACTGATAATATAACATAGAAACTATTTGTTTTATTATCAGTACAAATTTACGTATATATTTTTTGTTTATTTTTTCATTTATTAATTTACATCGCTTCTTGAGCAACAAACAGGTAGGTTGGTACCTAATATGTCAAATATTAAGTTAACACACGCACCCAATAACAAGTTGTCACGTTCTGGAGTCTAACAAATCCAGACTGAAAACACAGAATGGTCATCGTCCATTCTGACGATGCTCAGCATAGAGCGATATCGGTGAATGGGAGTCGCGTTTGCGGAAAAAAAATTAGGTAGAAATGAAAAATAAATATAATTTTTTCATAATTCTAGTTGATTATGGAGTTATATCATGAAATGAAAGTTTCAAACATTGAAAAAAAAAGCTTTGTTTTATTTAATTTTATCGTTTAATTGAATTCAAATGTATATTTGAACATAGATAAAATAGAATATTTATCTATGTATATTTGAACATAGATAAATAAAAATAGATATAGGAAAAGATGATGTGGGGAGATGGTTTTTTGAGACGGTATATTATTTTTTGTGTTTGCTGTTTTACTTCACATATTTTTTGTTCGACTTTTAAAAAAATGTGACCTTTTACATATGTAGGTGTAGGTTTTCCTTTTTTTACTATGTTTATTATTGGTTTTTTTCGGTGATTTCGTTTTCAGTGTGTGTTTTTTTAATGTTTGTTTATATGAAGTCAATTTATGCCATAGACGATTAATTAAATAAATATATAAAGCGATCAATTTGTGCAAAGACTTACATCTTTATTCTTTTAAACGCTCGAGGATACCTTAATATTCATTTTATTGTCTCATACAAACTCGCCTATTGTCCACGCTTATAGTGTTTATTCCAAAGGTCCCGGGTTCTATTGTCGATGCAGACACAGTTTTTAATTCTGTTTGTTAGTCTGGATCTGTGACGATAAATCATATCATAAGCCCCCAGGATGTATAAACTTGTTATTAGGTGTGTGTTAAATTAATTTGACATTTCTAAGGCTACCCCTGCTGTTTACTTCGGCGAATTAAGAGGGCGACTGCTGCCAACGTACCTATTTTTTTAAATTTGAATTTACATCATTACTACATACAAAACGAATCATTTTGAAAAAAAATAACCTAGTTAGTTTGGATATTATAATAAATAAAAATATACCTTAACTTTTTAATTATGTTCTGTATATATTCTTGTAGGAAAATAATAAGCATACCCCATTTTTTGACATTTATCTTAAATCTCTAAAAAACTATAAGGTATAGAGCATTATATTTTGATTCGTGGAAATTATTTTTAGTAACACTGTGGAAATCCATAATAATTAAGTAAATAAAAAATTTTAAATAAAAATTTTGGTAACAAAAAACTTTGTAAAAAATGTGAAGTGGAAGAAACAAAGTTTTTTGTTACCAAATTTTTTATTTAAAATTTTTTATTTACTTAATTATATTTTGTTATAAATTAAAGATATCTGGAAAAATACGATGTAACGTTGCATTAATGCATCAGGTTAAGTTAATAAACAAAAAAAACTTTTATTTCGCAATGGCGCTGAATGGAAAATAAATGTTTTTTAGGTTTATTTACTAAACCTGAAGCATAAATGCAACGACACATCATATTTTTCTAGATATTTTTGTCTTCTTTAATTAAAAAAAAAATATATGCTGAACTACGCCTTATATTTTATTAAAAATATAAGATAAACGTTGAAAATCGGGGTGTGCCATTATTTTTCTACAAGAATTTATATAGAACACTATCAAAAAGTAAAGTCATATTTATCTTTATTAAACCAAGATATCTAAATTATTTTTTCAAAATAATTTGAAAAGAAATAATGATGGTATATCAAATTGAAAAATAGGTACGTTGGCAGCAGTCCCCCCCCTTAAGATATAATCTAATTTAAATAAACCGTCTAACCATCAATACATATGTTTCCCATCGGCTGAATTGTGTCCGCCACTGCTGCGACACCCAAGGAAACAAATTAGATTCTTCGTTCAGTACAAAATTATTGACAGGATATTTAAAGAAATGAAGAAAATATCGAAAATTACTTCGGCTCAGAAGGGTCTGGGATGGTACCTACCATCTAATTCAGCAGATCGATCAAGATGTGACACTGTGAGAAATATTGAAAAGTTGATTAAGGAGAAATTCATTTTCCGTACCAATGTTCACAGCTGTCTTGCGAGAAATTGAAAAAACATCCGTCTACAAAAAAAAGTTTCTTTGGTCTAAAGAAAAAGAAATAAAAAATATATATTTTTAAAGAGGGCTTTTAACGCTAAATAGTAATCAACAAAATGACTTAAAATATGATTAAATATTACCTATTTCTTTGACGGGTGTTTCATGGTTTGAATAACCTGGAACCACACTACAAGAGCTGTGTTAGAGAAAATCCCAGATAGCTCTGTTCCTGTTATATTAAAAAAAATATTGATCGTTCAATTTAACATAACTTTTAATTGTGGAGTAATTTTAAAGAAATAGTCGGTATTTACACAATTTTTTTAGGGGAATTCAGTAAAGATATGGTGATTTTTTCAAAACGCACACATTTGACTTATTTGATTTAAAAATATTCCAAATGCGATGATTGAGTTTACACTACCTCTTGATGGGGATAGCCTAGTCTTCACACCAGATTTTTTTAACCTCGAACTTTTTAGACCATTTCATTGAACTGTCATACCCAGTTGAAGATTATTGTCACTTGCTTGACATCGCGGGCGATGAACTCGGCCTAGCTACAAACAAATAAACTGGCCGTCGCTAGGCGCGCGCTCGAAAGAAAATTCTAGATGTAGTCTGCCACAAACCTAACCTACAAAAATTTGGTAAAAATACCAATTTTGCTATTTTTTTAAATATTTTAGTTACTTTTTTAATATATAATGCAATAAAATTATAACTAAAAACGAACCTAACCAACCTATTTTTACCAAACTTTTGTGGGTTAGGTTAAACAAATCTGGTGTGAAGATTACGCTGTCCTCTTGATTGAGAGAATCGATTTTTACCTGTCTCGCTCTGTCGCATTAAATATCAGTGCCCGTAATCGTCTTGTCAAAATCCGTAGTTTTGATGATTGATATGACGATAAGTATGTTGGATGTTATTTGAAATATATATATTAAATATTTCATAATTTGAAAAGTTTAAACTTTTACCGTTTGAACATTTTATAAGATAAATAATAAGAAACGTGATTGAGTTAATATCCCCAGCATCCCGCTAGACGAGTTTGATCTCTCATTTAATTAGGACAGCAAAACAAATTCCAAGTCCGTAAAACACATCAGTCTAATTAATTACTCCATCAAATAATTTATATAATACTCTTCAGGCCTTTTGCAGACATCCTCAAAAATAAATACCGATATAATTTTTAGAGAAAATTCAGCGAATTCGGAGAGCAAACACAAAACTTTGAAAACCTTTCGAAATTCGCGGAGAGTCGGCAAAAATATTCATGGTATATATTTTTGAAATATAGCATTATTATATATCATTATTTGTACTTGGGGAGTATGTTTGAAAGGAATGGAAGACCTGATAAAGACATTGAAAGAAGAGTTATGGCAGGTAACAGAATAAACGGAGCTCTCAGACCAGTAATGTCCGATCCAAGCATCTCAAAGGAAGCCAAAATTGCCGTATATAATGCAATTGTAGTGCCCACTTTGATGTATGCCAGTGAAACATGGACGTGGCAAAAGACGCATGAAAGTAGAATAAATGCTGTAGAAATGAGATCACTAAGAAGAGTATGTAATAGAACGATATATGATAGAATAAAAAATGAGGACATAAGGAGAGAATGCAAGATAAAGAAGGATATTATATGTAAAATGAAAGTGAATACTTTGAGGTGGTTTGGACAAATAGAAAGAATGAATGATGAACGACTGACCAAAAAAATATACATGGGTGTAAGAGATGGAGTGAATAGTAGGGGCCGCCCCAGAAAGGGATGGCATGACCATGTGAATGATATTTTGAATGAAGGAAATATTAGAAGCTTGAATAATCGACGAGCATGTATGAGACGATGTATGGATGTAAAGGAAGCTAGGAATGTATGCAAAAATAGAGGAGTATGGCGCTCGGTTCTCTCTGCTTACCCCGTAAGGGATATGGCGTGATGGTATGTATATATATATATATATATATATATATATATATATATATATATATATATATATATATATATATATATATATATATATATATATATATATATATATATATATATATATATATATATATATATATATATATATATATATATATATATATATATATATATATATATATATATATATATATATATATATATGTATGTATGTATATATATGGTATGTATGTATGTATGTATATATATATATATATATATATATATATATATATATATATATATATATATATATATATATATATATATATATATATATATATATATATATATATATATATATATATATATATATATATATATATATATATATATATATATATATATATATATATATATATATATATATATATATATATATATATATATATATATATATATATATATATATATATATATATATATATATATATATATATATATATATATATATATATATATATATATATATATATATATATATATATATATATATATATATATATATATATATATATATATATATATATATATATATATATATATATACATATATATATATATATATATATTTATATATATATATATATATATATATATATATATATATATATATATATATATATATATATATATATATATATATATATGTTAACTTTTAGGTTTTCACGGGTATAAGATGAAAAAGAATTTTCTGGGTTAACCCGTGTCAGATAGTCCTGAGAAGGACTGTTTAAGACCTGACGTTTCGCCCGAATATCATCGGGCATTGTCGAAGGAACGCAACGAAAACCGAGCGAGAACGAACGCGCGCGAAACACGACCGCACACACCTAAGGCTTTCCGTCAAGTGAGAAGCGCCAGTCTATGCATGAGCGCAGAGGTAGCGAGCGGGTAGGTTCCCCTCCCCCCTCTACCCCTTCACTCCCCGCACCTATTAGCTATTTGTTCTATTATTTGTACCGTTAAGCCGACTTTGCGAACGAGTTGTCATTTTAATAGTGGGTTTTTCAAATATTGTTTGTTTTGTTATGTGTGGAGGTATTGAATTTCTAATTATTACTTTAGTTTTATGAGTATTACTATCTAGAATATTTGTCCATGTTTGAGGAATTCTTATCGCGTCATTTCTGCTGTTCATATTATTTGCATGTTTGAAAATCTCAATTGCCTCTCTGTATATGCGTTGTGGTTCGGAATTTAAGTTAGCGATGGTGGATGAATTTTCGAAATCAATAGTGTGGCCTTCGTTAAGAACGTGTTGGACTAACGACGAAGTTAACTTCTTATTTTTGACGTCCACTCTATGTTCTGCTACTCGTGAGGATATTTTTCTATTGGAGCGACCGATGTATACTTTGTCACACGAATTGCATGGAATTTTATATACTCCGTGCGACTCGAGTGCAACTGAATCTTTGGGATTGCGAAGAAAGGTAGATATTTTATTTTCTGTTCTGAAAATTGTTTTTATGTTATTTTTCTTCAGAATGCGGCTTATCTTGTCTGTCGTGCCCTTGATATATGGCAAAAAAGCTATTGAAGTCGGAGGAAGTTCTGGTTTTTTGATATTTTTATTACTGTAGCGTCTAATAGATTGTTCGATTCGTGATTTTGAATAACCGTTGGAGATGAGAGCGTTTTTGAGACAGTCAAGTTCGTTGTTTATGTTATTATTATCAGATAGTCTGAAGGATCGGGTCACTAGAGTATTAATTATAGAAGATAATTGAGTCGGGCTATGGTTTGAATTTGCATTTAGATGTCTGTTTGTGTGAGTAGGCTTTCTATAAACTGTATGACCAAGTGTGCCATCGTCATTTTTGATGACAAGGACATCCAAGAAAGGTAAGCTATTATTTTCTTCGATTTCCATAGTAAATTGAATGTCCGAGTGGAAACTATTAATATATTTTAGAAAATCTGTCAGTTTATCGGTACCGTGGGGCCATATAACAAAAATGTCGTCGACATATCTACGCCATAAGAGTGGTTTTAAATTTGTCTGTTTTAAAATATCAGTTTCTAGGAATGTCATGAATATGTTGGCAATAACCGGACTTAAGGATGAGCCCATCGGAGCACCTTCTGTTTGCTTGTATATTTTTCCTTCAAATTGAAAGTAGGTATTATTTAGACAGTGATCGATTAAATTGATGATATCTTTTGATAATTTTAACTTTGTTTTTAATAATTCGATTGACTCTTTGATGGGAATTTTAGTGAATAATGACACTACATCAAAGCTTACCAGAGTGTCACCTGTGTTTATTTTATAGTTAGATAGTGTGTTTATAAAATGTTCAGAATTTTTAATGTAAGAGTCTGATTTTTCAACATGGGGCTGTAATTCTTTAGCAAGGTATTTAGCAAGTGATTGAAGGGGGGATCCGTATGAGCTAACTATGGGCCTTAAGGGTACTTCTGCTTTATGTACTTTAGGTAGACCGTATATTTTTGGGATCCGTGACGATTTTTCTCGTGGGATAAGTTGTTTTTGGAGTTCGGAATCGAATTTGGTGGACATTATTTTAGATTTTGTTGTCTTTTCTAAGTAAGTGGTAGGGTCCGATTTGTTTTCTTTGTAAATTGAATCTGAGAGAATGTCACGCATTTTAATTATGTACTCATCGGAGTTCATTAAAACGGTCGCGTTTCCCTTATCAGCCGGTAGAACAATTATATCTCGGTTAGATTTTAATGCTTTGAGGGCTTTAAATTCTTCCGAAGACATATTTCTTTTAGGGTCGCGAGCTTTTCTTATGATATGACACGTCTCTTGGCGGATTGTTTCGGCAAGTTTTTCTGGTAGTTTAGAGATGGAGGTTTCGATACCGGTAACTATTTCTTCTTTGGGTATCTGTGAAGGGACCACACCAAAATTAAACCCTTTCATCAGAACTGAAACGGTGGCGTTGTCGAGCTGCTGGTTAGTAAGATTGTGAATAATTTTATTTGAATCTAGAGTAGGAGGATTAAAAGTAGATATATTACGCTGGAGTGATTCATATTTATTTATTTGACGTTTGGTTGTAAGTTGTGAATTTAATTCAACGCGTTGTGTAACTAAATCTTCTAAAATATTCCAGAGCAACGGATGTAATAAATTTGATAATTTTAAATGTAACGATAAAATATTTTCACTGACCTTATTTAGTAGGAAGCGAACGTTGTGAATTTCATCCCGGAGTAGAGCAAGGCTAGCGTCGTTCAGGATTCTTGTAGACGAACGACGTTTCTGTGC
This sequence comes from Molanna angustata, assembly GCA_963576475.1. Classification (NCBI taxonomy): domain Eukaryota; kingdom Metazoa; phylum Arthropoda; class Insecta; order Trichoptera; family Molannidae; genus Molanna; species Molanna angustata. The sequence continues at coordinate 6,693,185 of OY754988.1, forward strand.
ACGTGGTTTTAACTTGAACGCGATAGGAATTATGTTTGTATCACGACATCGACGTAAAAATGACAAATCACACAACAATTTAGCACGTTTGGACTGTAGCTTTTCGTACGTTTTACACAACCGAAAATTATACCTCTACGGGGAGGATAATTTTCGGTTGTGTAAAACGTACGAAAAGCTACAGTCCAAACGTGCTAAATTGTTGTGTGATTTGTCATTTTTACGTCGATGTCGTGATACAAACATAATTCCTATCGCGTTCAAGTTAAAACCACGTGCACAGAAACGTCGTTCGTCTACAAGAATCCTGAACGACGCTAGCCTTGCTCTACTCCGGGATGAAATTCACAACGTTCGCTTCCTACTAAATAAGGTCAGTGAAAATATTTTATCGTTACATTTAAAATTATCAAATTTATTACATCCGTTGCTCTGGAATATTTTAGAAGATTTAGTTACACAACGCGTTGAATTAAATTCACAACTTACAACCAAACGTCAAATAAATAAATATGAATCACTCCAGCGTAATATATCTACTTTTAATCCTCCTACTCTAGATTCAAATAAAATTATTCACAATCTTACTAACCAGCAGCTCGACAACGCCACCGTTTCAGTTCTGATGAAAGGGTTTAATTTTGGTGTGGTCCCTTCACAGATACCCAAAGAAGAAATAGTTACCGGTATCGAAACCTCCATCTCTAAACTACCAGAAAAACTTGCCGAAACAATCCGCCAAGAGACGTGTCATATCATAAGAAAAGCTCGCGACCCTAAAAGAAATATGTCTTCGGAAGAATTTAAAGCCCTCAAAGCATTAAAATCTAACCGAGATATAATTGTTCTACCGGCTGATAAGGGAAACGCGACCGTTTTAATGAACTCCGATGAGTACATAATTAAAATGCGTGACATTCTCTCAGATTCAATTTACAAAGAAAACAAATCGGACCCTACCACTTACTTAGAAAAGACAACAAAATCTAAAATAATGTCCACCAAATTCGATTCCGAACTCCAAAAACAACTTATCCCACGAGAAAAATCGTCACGGATCCCAAAAATATACGGTCTACCTAAAGTACATAAAGCAGAAGTACCCTTAAGGCCCATAGTTAGCTCATACGGATCCCCCCTTCAATCACTTGCTAAATACCTTGCTAAAGAATTACAGCCCCATGTTGAAAAATCAGACTCTTACATTAAAAATTCTGAACATTTTATAAACACACTATCTAACTATAAAATAAACACAGGTGACACTCTGGTAAGCTTTGATGTAGTGTCATTATTCACTAAAATTCCCATCAAAGAGTCAATCGAATTATTAAAAACAAAGTTAAAATTATCAAAAGATATCATCAATTTAATCGATCACTGTCTAAATAATACCTACTTTCAATTTGAAGGAAAAATATACAAGCAAACAGAAGGTGCTCCGATGGGCTCATCCTTAAGTCCGGTTATTGCCAACATATTCATGACATTCCTAGAAACTGATATTTTAAAACAGACAAATTTAAAACCACTCTTATGGCGTAGATATGTCGACGACATTTTTGTTATATGGCCCCACGGTACCGATAAACTGACAGATTTTCTAAAATATATTAATAGTTTCCACTCGGACATTCAATTTACTATGGAAATCGAAGAAAATAATAGCTTACCTTTCTTGGATGTCCTTGTCATCAAAAATGACGATGGCACACTTGGTCATACAGTTTATAGAAAGCCTACTCACACAAACAGACATCTAAATGCAAATTCAAACCATAGCCCGACTCAATTATCTTCTATAATTAATACTCTAGTGACCCGATCCTTCAGACTATCTGATAATAATAACATAAACAACGAACTTGACTGTCTCAAAAACGCTCTCATCTCCAACGGTTATTCAAAATCACGAATCGAACAATCTATTAGACGCTACAGTAATAAAAATATCAAAAAACCAGAACTTCCTCCGACTTCAATAGCTTTTTTGCCATATATCAAGGGCACGACAGACAAGATAAGCCGCATTCTGAAGAAAAATAACATAAAAACAATTTTCAGAACAGAAAATAAAATATCTACCTTTCTTCGCAATCCCAAAGATTCAGTTGCACTCGAGTCGCACGGAGTATATAAAATTCCATGCAATTCGTGTGACAAAGTATACATCGGTCGCTCCAATAGAAAAATATCCTCACGAGTAGCAGAACATAGAGTGGACGTCAAAAATAAGAAGTTAACTTCGTCGTTAGTCCAACACGTTCTTAACGAAGGCCACACTATTGATTTCGAAAATTCATCCACCATCGCTAACTTAAATTCCGAACCACAACGCATATACAGAGAGGCAATTGAGATTTTCAAACATGCAAATAATATGAACAGCAGAAATGACGCGATAAGAATTCCTCAAACATGGACAAATATTCTAGATAGTAATACTCATAAAACTAAAGTAATAATTAGAAATTCAATACCTCCACACATAACAAAACAAACAATATTTGAAAAACCCACTATTAAAATGACAACTCGTTCGCAAAGTCGGCTTAACGGTACAAATAATAGAACAAATAGCTAATAGGTGCGGGGAGTGAAGGGGTAGAGGGGGGAGGGGAACCTACCCGCTCGCTACCTCTGCGCTCTTGCATAGACTGGCGCTTCTCACTTGACGGAAAGCCTTAGGTGTGTGCGGTCGTGTTTCGCGCGCGTTCGTTCTCGCTCGGTTTTCGTTGCGTTCCTTCGACAATGCCCGATGATATTCGGGCGAAACGTCAGGTCTTAAACAGTCCTTCTCAGGACTATCTGACACGGGTTAACCCAGAAAATTCTTTTTCATATATATATATATATATATATATATATATATATATATATATATATATATATATATATATATATATATATATATATATATATATATATATATATATATATATATATATATATATATATATATATATATATATATATATATATATATATATATATATATATATATATATATATATCATTATTCTCCTTGAGCACCATACCAGATCTCAGTTTATCAAAAAATTACATTTATTTTATTTTTATCATGTTTTAGTGGAAATACCAAAAGAGTAATGATTTTGGGATAAAAATCAGAATATTAAAATCATGTTAAAGTCGTGAAAACCTGTCATGTACATCCGGATGCTGTAGAGAAACTGGACTAATAAGCATGGAAAATAAGATCCGAATTTACAAAACATGCATCAGACCTATCGTTATTAATAATTAATATTATTAATAACGATACACTACCCTCCTCCACGCACAACAATTTCAAGCGTTTGGTAACACTTTGGCTTATGAATAAGGGCAGACAGGGATCGGAAACAGCACCAACACGCATTTTAAGTTAAATTTGCACAAATATAAATATATTGAACATCTAAAGTATCTTACAAATCCATTATAAATAAATGTTCTTAGTTATGTAATCTTAATAATATACCCTCAATATTTAACCTTTGTATAAATGCTGGTTGTGTTTCTGGAACAAAGATTAAAGTAATAGTATAGTTAAAATACTTTGATTTCATAAAATTGTGCAATATTTTGGTTGTTTCATTGATATCTTATGCCGTCAAACGGCACAATTTTGAAAAATTATATAAAATCAAAGTATTTTAACTATACTTTTACTGATACTTTTGTTAAAACAACCCAGCCTAAGAGTACTACTTTAGAACAGGCATTCAGCCTAGTGGGATAGTAAAATTTCAATATTTTATTATGTATACCATTATGAAATGTACTGTTATGAAATATGTAAATAAATAATTGAATTTTCACTCCATATAGAAGTGCAAAAAAAATATTCTTTGATTCCAACAAAATAATATACCTAACTGACATCTCATCTTGCAATCGTTGTGTGTGTAAACAGCGAACATGTTTCATTTCTTATGTATTTACACATTCTCGTTTTTATTAATATAAGTATCATCTGTGTGCCATATTCTCTCCGTATCTGATCTGTGGACCATAAAGGACGCGAGAAGAAAAAAATAAGAATTATGACAGTACCATATGGCGGGTGTTCCGACCACTTTTTAACCCGTGGAATTTAAATAAATGCTAAATGATATAGGCCCGGTATTACAGTCGGCCCTCAACTCATTGAGTTTGTTAAACTTAAGATCAATGTTAAGGGGAGATTTAATCCATTTCCGTATTACAGTGCAATATGACATGTCAGTTACTAAATCTTCAATTATAGACATATTTTACTTTTTCTGTGGTTATTATCTGTCAAATTTGAAATAACCTCAAATAATACCAACTACAAAACGGGACGCTACGACTTGAAATACTATTATTTTATAATCCAACATGGTAATTTTTTTTTTCACCAAAATAATGCTTTTAAATGCCCATGATCGTGTCAATATGGCTGTCAGTTTGTTTTGTTGTGTGGCGCCACCGTCGATACAACTAACGCCTCTAGTGATAGAACACTGAAACTAAACGCGTTGCCTAGCAACGAGTCGAAAAATGACAGTTGACTCACCGTTAAGTACTTTTAATCCGCCAGAAACGTTGAGTTAAATATTTGTCGTTTTAGTGACGTATTTGAGGGAAGATTAGGCCTAAACAGACACTGTAATATCTACGCTATATTTTTGTAAAACTTGAGTTAAGCTCTTAAATTGAGACTGTATTACCGGCCCATAATGTTCATATACATTCTTAATAATTTTACTGTCTGTCTTCTTAGCGAGTTCAATACCTTGATGCCAAATTGAGTATCACTTTTGACAATAATAGATATCATTTTAATAAGGCACCGACATATTTTTTTTGAAGAACGAATATGTACATATACATCCTCACACATTCCCTTAATGAAGCATATGCTTGTGCTATAGGTGAACGAAATCGGTCGTGGCAGGATTCGAACTCGCGACCACTGAATCCATCCTTACTTATGATTATCCTTGAAAAAAAATCTAAATATGCAAACGAATACAACCATCAACAGAATCATTAGCACCTATATAAAACACGAGACACGGTTAACTTGGACCTTTTCAAAGATACTAGAAATTAATTTCGTCAAAAGTTAAAAACACGTATTTCATAGGTTGTTAAGGACGCATCACACATATGCATACACCTTCACATACGCACCACTCACACATACACACCCTCAAACACATTCACTCTCACACACATATACATACTACACATATAAACACAGTGATACCATGAGATACGAATATATGTACATGCACCTATTAAATATTATGTTATTTATCATGATAGTATTGTAAGCTTATAATTGATGTATGGAGTGGGTATTTAGGCTAGTCCTTTTACATTCTGTATTTATTTTTTACTTCGTACATTGTAAGCTTCAATTTGAATAAAAATAAAATACAAATGTGTAGGAAATGGGCGAATAATCCTTTTTCATCAATCGAGTTTTTGAAGTCTTTTTTTTTTATATGAAAGATTATTGTGATACCAAATCACTTGTCAGTCACCACTGTGTGTAGACTTATGTAAACTTAAAATAACTTTCAAAGTAATGTATGTATAGTGATATGAGGGAGAAAATTGGAGAATATTGGGGGAATACCGAAATGTTGTATAATTCATATGAGTGAAGACTCACCCATTATTCCGGGCCATATGATTTAACATCTTCATTCGGTGAACAAGACAGATCAATTTATTCCAATATAATATCATACCCATACCACGCGCCACACACCGCCGAAACTTTAAACTAAAAGCGATTATGAGACTGAGGGATATCCACGATAACACATTCCGTCGTTTCGAGAAAATATTTAGACTATAATGACTGAATTTTTGAAGAAACACGGAGATTTCGAATACAATTAGAATTACGGAAAAATAGTACAGATTATTTCGTACATATGGGAGTGCCAAATGATTTTTGACGAGGCGATGAATTTGTGTCAAAATAGCAAAACGTGGGGTTAAGATCTTTATCAATTATTAGTAAGAAGTGTTCTGGAATACGGGTCACATGTATGGTTTCCACATTATAATGTATAGACTGAAATGTTAGAATCTGTCCAAAGGAAGTTTGTAAAAATTCTGTCTTATAGAGCCGATACTTATAGGTAGTTACATGTTAACATATATGTACTTAATCAGAGATTGAATTTTTTTAATGTTTCTAAACTAAGTACTCGACGAAAAGTGACGGACGTGGCATGTTTATTTAATATAATAAATAACGTGATGGAGACACAGCTGGCCAATGAATTGAAATATAACTTTAATATTATTAAATCACTAAGAAACCCAAATATTTTTCACATTTCACATTTTTAATCCATTGTATCGCATGTGTATTTACAATAGTCCCAGCGTATTTACAATAGTCACAGCAACTCCAACATAGTTGATATCTTCTGCAACACAAGAGAGGTATTTATAAAAATAATGCTATTGATTCTGAGTAGAGAGGAGAATTTCTGTTGATGTGTTGTTTATAAGATTTCATTTCATCATTTTTATTTTTATGTGCACAAGTTTCATTACATTGTATTGTTGTATATATGCTTCTTTATCTTTACTTTGTACTTTTTATGTTTACTTTGTATAGATTTTGTATAATTATGTCTTATTTTTAAAGTTTTTTTTGTTTGTGTGAAATATTGATGATTTTTGCATGTCGTGTTCACTTTCAATAGGATATTGACATTAATTATTTATTTATTTATTTACGGCAAATTGCCCTTTACAAACATGAACAACAATTAAGTACACACATTGAAATTACAAAACAAAATAATAAAACTATCGTAAACATATTTAAAAAAGAAAAAGAAGGTACTTACTGTAAAAAAATTAGTAAATATAAAAAATAATATTAAGTGGAAAAAAAAATACAATTTAAAATAAAAGATATAGGTACTTAGGTTGAGACATAAAAATCATTAAAATATACTAAAATATTATACCTACACAAAAATTTTATATAAAAAATAATAATAATGTAAAAAAAAATAAAAGAACTATAAAAACAAACATATGGTTACATACTTAGGAAAATAAAAACTAAATGATGAAACAAAATAAATAACAAAAAAATATAATATAATCACATTATATTATAATATTATACCTACTATACATGCAAAGTAGGCAAGCGAAAAAAAATGTATTGCGAATTTTAAAGAAAAAAAAGAATCTTAATTACAGAAAATTTAAAAAATATCACATTTCAAACGAGATAACACTGTTAGCAGCGATTGACTGTTTTGAATGTTAGTTCGTATTTAAATTTATGAAAGGAAGTGTTAAAATAATCAAATGACCGTGCATATATATTTCCCAAGTTCTGAATTCGATGTATTGGTGTATAATAGTGTGCTAAATTTGTAGTATTTTTACAATAGAATGGAAGATGATTTCTAGTTTTTCTATTTGGTACATTGAAATTTATTAAGAATAGTAATTCTGGACAGTCTAACTGATTATTAATAATTTTAAATAAACATAGTAAATCAAATAATAATCTTCTCTCAGAAAGCTCTAATAAATTTGTTTCTTTAAGTAAATAATAATAATTCAAATTTTCTATTGGTATGTTAAGTCTGTAATTGATATATCTTAGAAATTTATGTTGGATTTTTTCTACAGTATTAGAATGAGAATTGAAATACGGTGACCAAATTGTTGTGTTATATTTTGTTGTGTTATAATTGTTGTGTTTATTATATAAAATTATTAAGATATACTTTCTTGTATGCTATTGTCAATGTCTGTAAGTGTCCCAAATAAAATAAAATAAAGATTGGCGTGATGGTAGGTATGTATGAAAATATATAATGAAACATTAGTTTCTTTTCAAGTTCCGGAAGTTTGGATATAATAATAATATTTATGATATTATTAAACTTTCTCGAGACCCGACAGAATGAAAATATATGTATGTATCCTTACAATATATCAAATCCAAAAGTTGTCCGAATGCCTGTTTGGACATGTCGGAATGGCGTTCAAGGACGGGCTTCGGATGTCGGTTTATTCGTCCCTTGGGGGGGATAAAGCGATCCGCGGGTTACCCCTTCACTACCGGTTCTGTCCCATCGAAGGGACATTAACAAACATTAAGTCACTTCCATCTCGAGAAAGTCCTGAGTCTCCACTGGAGAATTTCTTAACTGTTTGACTAACAAAACTTGTCATACAAACTATGATTATGAATCTTTCTGCAGACATATTTATTATATTATAAAAAAACGAGTGATTTGTGACCAACACTATTTCTTCCAACTAACCAATGTTTCAAGCCCAGAGAAGCATCATATGCGTGAGAAATAAATATAAATAAACTTCTTCTCTGCTGTAGAACGAACCTAGGACGCCAGCATACAAGCCAAACAGCTTACCAACTGTCGAAAACAGAAAAACAATTATAGACATGATGTACCTTCACAAAATTATTCACAACCGTGTAGACTCGCCTTACTTATGTACTTTCTAAATTTAACTTTTACTGCCCATCACGCAATTTCAGATCTCAGTTTTTATTCTTTGTCGACCGATATTACACAAACTACTCATAAAACAATTACATTAGACGGAGTTGCTCCAACTACAATACATACTTTACACATTTCGATATAATACATAAATCACAAGCAGATTTAAAAACATATGTGCATACAATACAACATATATCTACATAATACCATAAAATACATATTAACTTACATAAAAAATGGTACATAAAGTAATATATTTGTTATTTATATTTGATACTCTTATGTGAAAACATTTTATTGGGATGCAATGTGAATTAATAAAAAAATAATAAAACGGCGGTCGGGATCTTTTCGCTGCACAGTTATTGTTCACTTTTTTTCCCCGAAAGGTTGTTGAACTTTGAGTGCTATTTTTAAGTACAATTTATTGCTTACTTAAATTTTTTTAACATATATAAAAAAACTCAATTTTCTAGAAAGTGAGACTATTTTGAAAGAAGAAATTATAAAGAGAAAATATACGGATATCCATGGAAAACTTAGCAGCTCTAAGTATATCTGATCAATTTTTAGTGCAAATACCTGTTTATGTGTATGCTTTCACTTCCTATCAATTGATTTGTTAAATATATATCCTGCACAAAATATTTTTGTTAGCTTATTCATATCTTTCTGTGTAGTTTACACTTTAAGGTGTTGTTTGTGTTTAAGACTGAAGTGGTCTCTCTTTGAAGACTCTATTTAGTGAAAGAGTCACGTTATATTATAGTCTTAGTCTTGTCAAACTATCACCATTATCTGACTCTTCATCCTGCCATCTAACAAGAGACCTTGGTATGGCACAAAGGCTAAGACCAGGGGGGTAATTGGAGATAGGAATTAATTAACTTCTGTTCTTATCGCGATTAAAATGTTAATGAATGGATATAGGACAGAGGGCGACACGGTGACTCACAGCAAGAGATTTTCAATATCAAGACACGCACCGGGACAAGACGGGAAAGAGAACTTAATAAATTAATACTACGAAGGTACAAAGGTTGGAGTTGCTGATTATGTTTTTATTCGCAAAAAATTTCAATAAAGTCAATAGACTCATAGCCTAAATTACTTCTGTTTTTGGTAGGTTCGGGGATTAACTCTCGTAAACTGTATCATGTATTGTGTACGTGAAAAAGAGCATCATCATCTGGGTAAGAAGGAAAATAGAGAGACAAATAGAAATGCTTCCTCAAAGTACTGGAATGAGATACCGCGGAACATACGTGCAATGACTTCTTAATCGAGTTTTAAAAGACACTGCTAGGTATGGTTACCGAACCAACAAAGGCGATAGCAGTGCAATAATACTTATTATTTTAATTTCTCTTTCTATTCCATTTAAACTTTTATAGGTTATGTAATCTATTCTTTCTATTTCTATGTCCCAAAGTTTTGCTAAACCAGCTGCATACTCCAGGGAAACCTGGTAGTGTGCAGCTGAGCAATAGCCTTTTTTGATGACCATTATTGTTCAGACTTAAAACATTTCAAAATAACATTGTAATGTAACTTCAATATTGGCTTCAAATAAACGTTTTTATTATCATTAGGTATTAGTAAATCGCACCCGCCTCATTCATCTGCCGAACTTATAACGCTTGGCTTTACCATTCACTCACCTGCAGTTTTACCACTTCTTTTCAAGCACAATCAGCTAGACTATCAGCGAAACCTGTCGAATATATGTGGGAGATACTGTAACAAGCCATTAGAGAAAGTTCTAGAAAAATATTAAGTAGGTATATACATATAACAATATGGCATTATATGTTGGGGGGAGCTTTTAAAACCACATAAGTGCCTTTAGAAGTTTTTCAAAGAATCATTATTAAAATTATATTAAAAAAGAGATTTGATTATCCAACTATTAATGTACCTATTTCAAGAATTTAAAGTTTCAACTGTTGAAAATATCTTCAAAAAAATCTCATTGTTCCAAATTCATAAAGATATTCTTACAAATTCAAACCAATTGTCATTTTCTATAAGCAGCAGAATAAATTCACAAGGATGTATTACCATTCCTCTTTTACGTACAACTACCTCAAAACATTTCTATAAGTATAAAGGTAGGTACTAAGTGGTATAATGAACTCCCTTTGAGTCTTAGACTCGAAAAAAATTATAATATATTTAAAAATAAAATTAAAAAATTGTACTGATTAATTTATTTATTTTTTGTTATTTCATTCTTGTTTTGTGTAGCTTCATATTTTTAGTAGATGTACAATGTTTTGGCAAATGTAACAATATTAAATAGATACTCCCCTCTTTTAACACGAGATTTTATCTCAATTAAAGAGGGTTATTATGAATTATATGATGGAATTTGTATACCTTTTTAAATTATGATTTATATGTGAACCTTGTATTGTTTTTGTTAATAAATAAAAAAAAAAAATAATAATACCCCTCGCCTTCTGCCATCAGACAGTTCATACGCAAATTCAGTTTTCTTTAAGTCATTGTGAAACAATTGATATATTATGTATTATAATTAATTAAAACGAAAATATACAGTTCGTTGTAAAACTGTAATATTATTTAATGAAAACATTCCATCCTTTATTTACATGTTCTTGAGAGAGACAATATTATATTTAGTGGTATTTGTTTACTAATGACAAGTCTTTGGATTTTAGAACACGCACATTATCATGAAATATTTTCATAGTAAATTACCCAGTTGATTGAGCAAGTAAATACCCCAAAGAATTGGAGTGAAGCTAGCTATAAAAGGAAGGGTAAATATACTTAATATTTTTTCTAGAACTTCCTCTAATAGTTTGTTCCAGTATCGGCCACAAGTATATCTATAAAATAATTCTTAAACGATATTCATTATGCAATTTTTAATTCCCTCTCAATGAGATCAGTCTGTGTATATATCAAAGTTGTATTTTTTTAATCAAAAATATGTTATTGCACTAAATATATTTGAGGCCTTTTGGTTTGTAGGAAGATATTGCTTAATCGCAATAAATCCGCCCTTGTGCATTTGATGATGTACCGAAAGGTATCAAACAAAGCCTGGAAATAAATCGATCTAGGAAAGTAACTTTATATTCACAGATAAGTGCAATTGGACTGTTTTGATGTATGCCCTCGTAAAGAGGCTCTGACGGATTTCGGAGCATTCCTTCCCGCTTCAGACAAACAAGGGAACCCGTCGGGTAGGGGGGGGTTTAATGTGTTGAAGAAATGGCTTTCATTTGAGAGCTTCTCGAATTTGTGGACCAATAAAAGCCTCCCCTTTTATCTTAACAGATTCTGGGAAATTTATCTGCCGCCTAAAGAGTCTTTTCTGCTTATATTTTCCCACAGTTTTGACAGAAATCTCTGACGTCCCTTCACATAAGACGTAAAACGGGATAGCTTTTAAAAATCTAAAAGATTACGTATTTTTCTTCGTACTCTATAAAAAAGCGTCGTTCTTAAGCAAAGTAGTGATTATATTGATTTTAATAGATAAATTCATCTGATTTGAGGGGATACACGCATGAGTCGTGCTTCTTTGTGTTAGGTAATGCACACCTGCCGTTTGAATGTGGAATATTCCGTGATGGTATGAATTAATGAATTGATTTCATAACCCAATATTGAACAGTATGAATAAATATCGGATCATTACTGTTCCATATTATTGTTTAGCGTGAATTCATATCGCCCGTCTTGTCCTCTCCCCGCCCTTACATGTAACTGCTATTTTCCCACCCTACCACCAACAAACCAGTACTTGCTTGCCGCCGACCTCGAACGCATGTCGTTCGGAATACGTTATGTTGCGCTGAGAGTTCAATATCGTCATGAATCATCTATACAATACAATGTTTACTATAGCACTAAGGTTATAAGACATGATAAAAATAAAAAAAAAACGACTGGGTTGTGGCCAACACTAAACTCTCCGTTACATACTGAATGTACGTTTTTTCTTCTTGAAAAGTTGTATATCCCCCAATGCATTTTTATAAAGTAGATACTCACTTAACATGGTAAGAATATTCTTTGTTTGATATCCTAGAAAGAATAAATATAAATACCTACATACAGAATCTGTATTGTGATTATTTATTAACTGGTCCATTGAATATGTTTTTAATTGCAATTTAAAGATCAATTAACCTTTACAAATAACTATCCAAACTTTCAAAAGGCAATTTATCATGTATGTAGGTAGGTACTTTATGATATGTATTTTCATATAATATTTACATACATTGTTATTCCCGTACATTAGTTAGACACCCACACATCATGTATACCGTGTGGGTGTTGTTATACATTCATAATATTATTGTTACCATTAGAAGGGCAAAAGTACTTATTTTTTTCTTTTCTTTTTATGCCGTGAGTCGCCGGCTTAGAATGGTGCTCCCACTCGTTTCTAATATCATCGTTTTCGGGTGGTTATCGAAAAAATAATGCGCTACAATAACAACTCGTATGATTCAGCAGTGAGTTTCACTACCCTCTCATGTTGCCTTTTTAGATAATACAAGACCGTTTTGCGCATACACGTACGTGTCGTGCGTTATTTAATGATGTAATGCACCCCCGCACACCTGTCGCTGGTTACCTCACATCGTGGTGATATGTCGTATTAAGGTATTTTTAATGACAAACATTTATTTATTTTGTGTTGTTGTATCGGGCTGTTCATCACACATCCTCATACATGCCCTAATTTAATAATTTGCTTGTGCTATAGTTGAACGAAGTCGCGACCACTTGATTACTAACCCATCATTGCCGATACGCAGGAGTGTATCGGCCACGACGCAGTGATATTATGAGGCATATAATACCTATCTTCTTAACCCCTCCCTACTCTATATGTTTATAATTTGGAATTACTTATGGTGTTCGTTAATATTTTTTTTATTATTTTATATATTTAATAATTTTTTTTTTACCTTCATTTCAAACTTTCTCTACGATTCACATATATTTTAGTAATTTAATTTTTATATCATATACCTATATGTAGTATAATGTATGATGATGACAGAACTATTTTGGCACATATTCGTCATTATTGTCTTTTATAATTTTCAAATTGCTGTATGTTTCCCCATAAATTAAATTAATCTAATGAATAAAATATAGTGGGTCAATTGTGTACCACGTTAGCACATACAAGTTTTGCACAGTACTACTAAACGTCCAATGGGGTGGTGTGGTTCAACCAACTTGAAAGAGATTTGAGACTGCAACTGAATATAATGAATTAAAAAGAAAAATATAAAAATTAATATAGACTTTAAATTACATTATATTCACTTCATTTTTGTATAGCAATAATTCTGCATATATAACATTTTTCTTCTTTTGTTTTTAAATGTCTCCTTTACACGCGAATGCTTGTACTCTGGTAAAGGGCAATATGTTTTTACTCCTCACTAACCCAAAGGGAGGGAGTGGGGAGTTATGATTTCGCAATTTTTAAGGGTATTTTTTTATTGCAGATTATCAACTAGTATCATGCTGAGATTGTATTCTGAAGGTTTCATCACAATGTGATGTGTGCTATGCTGTGTACTGTGTGCTATGTACGGCGCGGCGTGTTTAATTTACTTTATCGATTATTGACTAAAGTACTCGGTCGATTCTTTTCAAATTTTGTAAATATGTATATCTAATACTCGCTTAGACCCCATTAGCACTATTCAGATTTTGAAGGATATCTGAATAGTGCTTCTCAAAAAGGCACATCACTTTCATAAAATGCCATTGAAAAGTTAACAAGTTTTATAATTTTACAAACTCATTTCATGAAAATGCTGAATATTTTCTATACAAAATTTGAATACTTTATAGAACCCCTCTCGTTTTTAATGTGTATCTTTTTGTATTTTTTTAATATATATAATATAAATGAAATAAATTAATAAAATAAAAACTATGAGGGCGGAGATAATTTCTCGACGTTTAAATACATATTAGCATAAATTACCTACACTGAATGAGCCACGATGATGGCATGCAACCTTGCTTTTCACATTCATTTATAGAAAACAACTCTATGAGCCTATGCATTTTACTAATATAAACCTCATTGTTTGCGTATACGACGAAAAAAGTAATGCAATGAATTATTTATTTATTCAAATTTGTAAGCGTGAAGGCTTTACCCTGCTAATTATATTTCCCGTAGTGCTGCATTTAATTTCATAACTTAATAATCCTGTTTGTTAAGCTCTGGCCGTGTTTTGTTTCCGATTAAATTGCACATTTAAAGCGGACCGGGAATTAGTACTCGCCGTTCGCAGCAACTAGAGACAACTCTACTGAATAAGCTTTAAGCTTGACATTATTAGTACAACGTTTGAGTTGAGCCGGAATCAGTAGGTTTTGTCGTGTGGAAAATGTTTTATGCATTCATACAATCACGGGGCAATTATACAATGTGGGTTAAAAAGCGACAGGTGTCGCGAAGAAACACAACACATATGTGTACCTATCTCCACACACTAGCCTCGTATCACTTATATTACAAGATTTACATACACATTGGTACAAGTATGTAGGTAAACAAGCCAAAAATGAAATACTCTTTCTGGCGCAGTTCAGGGGTGACATCTGTGCGAGACACCGTTATCTCATTTATAACGATTGTTTATTTTATTTTTTTATTTTTTTATATATTTATTTATTTATTTATTTATTTATTTATTTATTTATTTATTTATTTATTTATTTATTTATTTATTCATTTATTCATTCATTCATTCATTCATTCATTCATTCATTCATTCATTCATTCATTCATTCATTCATTCATTCATTCATTCATTCATTCATTCATTCATTCATTCATTCATTCATTCATTCATTCATTCATTCATTCATTCATTCATTTATTCATTTATTTATTTATTTATTTATTTATTTATTTATTTATTAATTAATTTATTTATTTATTTATTTATTTATTTATTTATTTATTTATTTATTTATTTGTTTATTTATTTAGTTATTTATTTATTTTTTATTTATTTATTTCATTCATTCATTTATTCATTCATTCATTCATCCATCCATCCATCCATCCATTCATTCATTTATTCATTCATTCATTCATTTATTTATTTCTTTATTTATCTATTTATTTATTAATTTATTTTTCTATACGGCTAGAAGCCTTTTAAAATAAAAAATGTATACAGTAGTTACAATAAAAGTATTTAAAAAATGATTCAATCGATGAGCTACAAAATAAAATAACAATTATAATAATAATGGATTTACGAAAGAAAGTCAAAAAGCATAATAACTAAAAATCTAGATATGATATTAAATCACTAGATACCTACCATACAAAAAATCGAAAATAAGAATGTACTTAAAATAAGAAACAAAAACACATCATAAATTATTAACTAGAAAGAATTCATTGTTTACAAATAAACTAATTTCTCAATAGATGGCGTTGAAAAAAAGGTTTTTCCGTTGCTTCATAGATGACAATAGTATATTTCCTTATTTTCAGGTGAATTGTTACACACTATTCAAATATATAGAACTTTCAAAAATTACATTGATAAGGGAACTCAATAAGAAGGCATAATTGATTAACGTTGCGCAAGCGCATAAAGTGATCACGTAAACCAGCCGGTGACAGGTCGTAAGTTCTGTATTAGGTGCCTCGAGTTCCTGGTTCTTCTATAATATCCCAACTTCGTCTCTATTGTGACGTTAAAACAATGTTTGTCAATAAAAATATCATTTGACTCCCGATAGGGAAAAAAATCCAATCTTTGCGTATATGCAATTAAAAAAAAAATTCGATTTATATTACAAGTTTCTAAGATGATTTATTGAACTGCAACTGGTAGAATATGGCCAACTGGTAGAATATTGCCAACTGGTAGAATATGGCTATCGTCGAAAGTTCAAAAATACTTTGAAAAACATATATGATTTTCCAAATAAATTATGAAATTCCACAAACTAAAAAGGCACTACATCCAGAATGGGTGATGAAACTTATTGCTGAACCATGTTTGATGCTATTTTGTCTGTTGTACTTTAAATCACCCGGCTCTTACAGGACACTAGAAAACACTAATATGAAAACACACAGGATATATTTAGTAGGTACCATCTCCAAATTTATAATAATACTTGGAGATTTAGACAATTTTTAAACCAAACACAGGTATTGAACTTTGAACAGCTGTTTCAAGGGTTAATTCCCACAGAACATCAAGAGTGACATTGCTATGGTCCGCCGACAGCCAATGACCAATTCATTCAATTACCCATCGCCTTTAAGCCTTTTCATCCCCTCTGCATCCACACAGAGCCCTGTGTACTACTACTTCACCCATCCCTCACAACCCTCGCACAGCGCGACTAGAGAGGAAGAAACGCAACACAAAGACCAACAGTTCGAATGAAAAATAGTACTGGAGTCGGTTTCAGTCGTAAATGACTGAATAAACTGTTTAAAAATATCGAAATTGTAGTCATTGATTTGATTAGGTAACTCTCATCATTAGAAGAAACGGTTGGGTTGTGACCAACGATTAACTCTGCAATACATACATACATACATACCAGAGAGAACCGAGCGCCATACTTCTCTATTTTTGCACACATTTCTGGCTTCCTTTACATCCGTGCATCGTCTCACACATGAACTCTGCAATACACAGGTACTAAACCTCTCCGTCTAAAAATACATATACCTCTGTGCATTTTTTTATTACATATTGTTTGATACAATATCAGACGATCCTAAAAAGGGCACATAAGGCTAAATCTCGTTACTGAAAACATGATATATTAAAACCGCCTAATGCACAACAAAATTACATGTTTGTAAGGGTAACTATCGCGTGCGTTAAACAAGGTTTAAATGTGATTTTATGTATCGGAAACCCAATTTTTGTTGATTTTTCGCATTTTCGCAAGTGTTGTGTTTTGTTCTATTGCTGTTGATTTGCAACTTGAAATTCATTAGGAATTACTTATTTTATTTTATTTTTTATTTTATTCTATTTAATTTTTGGAATAAATAAATAAATAAACAAATAATAAATAAATTAATTAATTAAAAAATACATAAAATTAATAAAGAAATAAATAAAATAAATAAATAAAATAAGTATAAATAAATAAATGAAAAAACTTTATCGGTCATTCACTTTGATTTTATGCACTCTTTAAGCACATAAAATATCTATTTCTCTACGACACATAGTTATGGAGAAATATAAAAAAATGCTGTTAAAAAGGGTATTTATGCTGAATTTTTAAATTGTGTCACAAACATTCACCAGAGAAATGTTGAAAATAATTACGGTATTTTTTTTGTTGAACCTCACTGTTTAACATATTTGAGAAATTTGACATGAAATAGGGGTATAGTTTAAATACTCTTTTTGTTGTTGTTCATATTAACCGTTTTGGCATGTGAATTTTGCCCTAAACCACTATATTTTGAGTCACTATGCGACATGTCTCAACTAGCCGGTCGATGGCAGGACAGCACTGCCGAAACATGTCGCATAGTGACTCAAAATATAGTGGTTTAGGGCAAA
This sequence comes from Molanna angustata, assembly GCA_963576475.1. Classification (NCBI taxonomy): domain Eukaryota; kingdom Metazoa; phylum Arthropoda; class Insecta; order Trichoptera; family Molannidae; genus Molanna; species Molanna angustata. Next base: position 6,711,279 of record OY754988.1, read on the forward strand.
ATTCACATGCCAAAACGGTGAAATAGGGGTGTTTAGGCTTATATACCCCTTCAATATCTCATTTAAAATGGAAACATTAGATCTCTTTGGCTGCCCATGGGATGCGCAACATTCGCCTCCAGCCCCACATCTAAATAGCATCAATTATCTTCCTATCGGACTCTAAATAAATAATTGTATTAAGACCAAAAATTTTAAAAATCAAGACCGTTCTAGATCTGCTCTAATCCCGCCGGGGGACCAACACACGGGGGGCAGGGGGAGCATAAATCGGTTCTTTTCAGGAGCGAAATCGCCGGCCATTTGTCAAAGAGGGAAAGAGCGCACCGCAAAATTGACCGATCAGTCGGTCTGAATGGGAATCAACAATGGACGAATGTAGGGGTAAGGGGTGGTTTTATAAAAGAAGGGGTAGAGGTGAACTTTTTGCACACATGAACGCCCCTATTTCTACATTATTTTTCCGGACGCGCTCTGCCGGCCACTATACGAATTACTTACCGAAACGTCCAAAGAAAAAGAAAACAAAAAAATAGAAATAAAATTTATTGCGAGCAAACAGTGACATATTATTTTCGGTCCACTGTGACCCAGCATCCAGTATTAAAAGCAAATTTGTTTTAAGAAAAAATATAGCCATAATGTGTTTATTCAATTTGTTCGATTTATCTTTTGCAAATCCAATAAAACTATAATATTTTTACTATGTTTGTTTTTATAGGTATCCATTTTTACTGCACCTATTCAATTCATAAATAAATTAATTGCATACATGTATTTATTCTCATTTGTTCTTTGGTTTATTGTATTGAAAGTCCCTAAAAAGGCACTTTGTTTAACGTTTACTAATCACATAAGTCCTCAAAAAAGGCACAGTGTTATCCATGAACTAAGTACCTAAGTAGGTCCTCAAAATAGGATCATTGTTAATAAATGATTCCTAAAAATAAGCACATTGTTTTACATTAACGAAATAAATAAGTCCTTAAAAAGGCATATTATTTTACATTTACTAAATAAGTAAGTCCTCAAAATAGACATAGGTATTATTTAACATTTACTAAATAAATAATTCCTCAAAATAAGCACATTGTTGTTCATTTACTAAATAAATAAGTCCTCAAAACAGGTATAGTGTTTTACATGAACCAAGTAAATTAGTTCTTAAAATAGGCACGTTGACTCAACAAGAAAATCCTCAAAATAGGCACTTTGTTTCACATGAACTTAACAAATGAGTCCTTATAAAAGTCACATAGCTACCTGTACATGAACAAAATAAATTAGTCCTCAAAATAGGCACATTCTTTTACATAAACTAAAGTCCTCAAAATGGGCACATTATTTTACATAAACTAAAGTCCTCAAAATTGGCACATTCTTTTACATAAACTAAAGTCCTCAAAATGGGCACATTTTTTTACACGAACGAAATAAATAAGTCCTCAAAATAGCCAACTTGTTTTGGGTGCGTATTTTAATCAATATTTAAAATATTGTTTATGTCCCAAATTGCAAAACGAAAAAATAAAACAATAAGTACTTAATAATAATAAAAAAAACACAAGTTGTAAAATTTAATTAAATTTTTATTTATAACGGGGACAATTCTAAAGGTTAAATTGGAAACCCGGTTCAGGCGACATTCTATGAATTTAAAAGAAACAAAAATAGGTTTAAGGATAAGTGTATCGTGCCTTTCTCTGACTCTACCTCCCTTCCTCTCCCCCTCCTCCCAGAATTAGCGAGGAATGAATAAAACATGTTTAGATAACGAAATGGAAGATGTTGTGTCTCACATTGAAGAAAGAAAGAAAGCACATAATAACCTTTTCTAAATAACTAGGACAGTTACTGGATACAAATCATATGCTCCAAAATTCATATTATAAACTCCATAAGATATTTACATCCATGATATGGGTAATCATGATAGTTTTGTTTCCACCGTTTGATCGGACTTGCCCACCTGATCTGGTCTTTTGATGCGATAAATTATTCAGAACTTTATTTTATTTTATTTTATTTACGTTAAATTTGGACAAAATACAGCGTTAAGATTTTTTTTTAATATTTTTTTGATGTTTTTTTTATATTGTAACATGTGCCAAAATTAAAATAAAAAAAATAGTTTAAAGTATATACTAGTTAACGTAGCGTTCGAGTGTAGGTATTCTGTTGACCATAAATCAATTGTTTTAATTTTATGACATTTTTTTTGATATTCCAATAGAGACGAAATTGGAATATTAAGGCAGAGCCAACTTCGTCTCTATTGAGATAATAAAAAATTAGTCACAAAAATATCACTGACTCCCGATAGGGAAATAATCCAATGTTTGCGTATATGCAACTATAGAAGTATTCCGTTTGTTTTGAATTGAGCATCAATGAATAATTGTATGAGTTATAAGCTATGAGTTTCATAGGCAAAATGTCCAATGAGCGTAATTTCTAACAGTTGGACGATAACAAACAGTCCAATTGGATATTGCAATAGTGTCTGAATTACCTCGGCACGATGATACCGGTCTTGAATATCAATGGACCAGTAATGTCTTGGATATGAAAAAGGTAAACCCGCAATTCTCATTAAATATACCTTCAACCGTAACGTCCTGTCCTCTTACCAACTGCCATCGAGTCCTGACTATCCTTTCTTCGAGAAACTTCTCGAGGGTTTATACAGACTCTCCTCGATTCGATTCAAACTGCATCCGAATTTTTAATGGAAGTTTCGAGTGGTGCGATTTTATAATGTCCTGCACATTGCTAGCATGATGGAAAATCTTTAATATAAAATCTTGAAAGAGCAACAACTATGCTGAATTATTTATTTATTTATTCAATATACAGAGACACCTACAGAACACTGAACAACACAAAAAAAGAAATCATGAAACAAAAACATAAGAATCTCCAATAACAGGTATCTCCCGCATGGCTATTGTGCATAGTTTGGTAGGTACAATCAACGTCTCCTGAGCATTCAAATTATAACAAAAAAGACATTACTGTGCACAGTTAAAAAGAAAGTTTAAAATACACATAGGTATACATATGCAGGAAAACAAAAGTTGAACTAATAAGATAAAACAAAAAAAAAAGAGAAGGAAAAATTGAACCGAAATAAAAAAAATAGATTTTGGCACATCATATTTTAAGGAATAAAAATAAACAATTTATCAAAGAACAATTTCTACAAAATATTTACGTCAGTGTCAGTAGGGTCCTATAATAATACTATAATTATAATCATACTATACTAATAATATAATTATATTACGTATTTTCTTAAAAAATAATTTTGGATTAATAGAAAACTCAATAAGGAAGTATAATTGGTGAACGTTAAATTGATGACGTAAACCAGCCGATGACAGGTCGTATGCCCCGTAAGTGCCCCATAAGTTTCTGGTTTTTGTATAATATTCCAACATCGTCTCTCTCGAGATTTTAAAAAATTGTCATACAACATAAAATGAGTCCGAAGAACTCTAAAACTTTACAGACACTGTACATATTGCGACAACGAGGGCTAATTTAAGGTCACTGAAAGTAAATCGAATATTTTTCAATAGCATATAGGTACGCAAACATTGGATTTTTACAATGACAATTAAAAAATATTCGATTTACATACACATTGGTACAAGTTGGTAAACAAACCAAAACTTAAATAATATTTCTGGCGCAGTTCAGGGGTGACATCTGTGCGAGACACCATCACCTCATTTATAAGGACTGTTGCTTTCATTGTTTACAAATAAACTATTTTCTCAATAGATGGCGTTACAAAAAAAAAGGTTTCTTCGTCACTTCATAGATGGCAATAGTATAATTCCTTATTTTCAGGTGAATTGTTACACAGTATTCAAATAATATATAGAACTTTAAAAAATTTTAAATCAATAAAAGGCATAATTGGTGAACGTTACGCAAGCTCATAAAGTGATCACGAAAACCAGCCGATGACGGGTCGTAAGCCCTGTAGGTGCCTGAGTTCCTGGTTCTTCTATAATATCGCAACTTCGTCTCTATTGAGATGTTATTGTCAATAAAAATAATAATATATCATTTTTTATTCTGTGTAAATACTTACCACAATTAGCATTTGACTACTAAATTCGTTTATAATTCATTCATTCATACTATCGCTGCATCTCCCACAATGTTGTTGAAGTACCTAAAGATAAGAGTACACCGTATTTTGGACAAAAAATCTTGAAAGTCCTGAAATTACTCTTTCAACTAATAAATTAATCAATTTAGTACCAAGTTGTGTCATCATATTATTGACTAACAATAATAAATCAATACACACAATTTATTAGTAATTCTGATGATAAGGTTTGATTAAAGCAATTTAATTTCATTTCTATATACATAATAGGTATAGAGTTAAATTAACAATTTCTATTATTTTACGTTTGTTTATAGATTCAGTTGTCATGTGAATGAAATTAGGTTATGTTATTGATTTGTTGACTATATTATTCAACACGTCAACTAATTTTTATTTTTGATTTATAAATCTTTTAATATACTTATAAGCATGGTAAAACAAAAAAAAAATAATTACGTAATTGAGTGTTACTTAATAATACTTAAGCGATAATCACATTGAGTACGTTTTTTTAGTACTTACAACGATTAAGTACAAAATAAACGAGTGCGCTGTGGCCAACAAGTCACTCCACAGAGTATTCAAATATTGTATGGAAAATTTTCATCATTTACTTACCTACATCAAATGAGTTTGTTAATTTTAGTTTGATTTTTAAATTAATTTATATTATATTTACACATATACAGTATAAACCATTTATTTGTAACTACACTAAAAATAATTAATTACAAACAGATTTAAATATAAAAATAGAGAAAAAGATAAAAATATACAAACAGATAAAAATATAGAAACATATAAAAATATAGACACAGTAAATTTTTTTTTTTTTTATAATTAAAAATAATATCTTTGTTAAACAAGTACATATACGTATTCCTACATTCCCTAAATTAAGCATTAATGCTTTTGCTATAGGTGAATGAAATCGGTCGAGGCAGGATTCGAACTCTCTCGACCACTGGATTACTAGCCCAGCGTGCCAACTGCTCTGCCATCGACCCATATAAAATATAGAAACAGATAAAAACATAGATTCAGATAAAAATAGACAAAAAATTAGACACCTTACAAATAGCAGATATAAAACAAAATTGTTCACACAAAGAAATAAATGTATCATTTGATAAAGCTTCAATGAAATATATAATTTAGAAAGGAATTATAGTATGGATATTTTATATTTCTTCGATGCCATTTTAAAAAAGAAATGAGCCGTTTTAATAATTTAAAAATAAAAATAACAAATTTCGAGTTTACTTATAATATTTGACAGTTAAAAAAAAAGAGAAGCACTATTCAGATATCCTTCAAAATCTAATGAAAAACAAAATTTGGAAAGAATTGAATGAGTAATTTAGTCTATAATCGATAAAGTAGAATGAACACGCCATATATAGGTACTTAGCACACAGCACAAAGTATACAGCACACACACACACAGATACATTGTGATGAAACTTTCAGAATAATACAATCTCAGCATGATACTAGTTGATAATCTGCAATAAAAAATAAACCCCATAAATTGCGAATTCATAGCTCTCCACTATATCCCCTTGGGGTAGTGAGGAGTAAATTCATGTGTGATAATTTATGTAGCTATACCTATATGTATATGTAGGTATTTATTTATTTGTAGCGTATTATTTTAATACCTAATAAGAAAAGTACTATCACGAATTAAATACAAAATATAACCAATACTTTACTTTTTATGTTAATTACCTATGTAAGTAAACGCTTTAGACCAAGGCATCGACATTCTAATTTATATCATTGTATAAAAACTGATATATTTCTGTTAAAGGATAGTGCAAAACCTTGTTATGAAAACAGTGTTCGCGTAGCAAAAAACAAAACTATAATAAGTATGAATTGCATCGCAAAAGGTTCGAAAAAGACAAACGAAAAAAAGGTAAAAGGGATGAGATATGTATGTTATGTATATTGATATATATATACATAACATACATAAGTAGGTTGGTATACTTTAGAAGGTAAATGCAGAAAAAATAAAGGATATAAAGGATGTTTAAAGTCAGAATGCACTCCCCGAGAGTGGAATAATGAAAAATAGAAGTTACCGTTGAATAAACTTCCAATACAAGCAGCTTATAATAGGGTGACCACACATTCTTGGCTAGTGGCATTTAATTATTTCGAATTTATTTGTTGAAAAACATGTGGAATTGAGGACATCGTTCGCTGGAGTAGATCCAGAAGAAGACATTGGAGGGACCACGTAGCCAGAATAAACAGTGATAGAATTGCGTATATAGCAGCAAATGAAATCCCCTCAGGGGGGCAAGTCTGGTCCAACCGGCGAAATCAAAACCCTCACGATTACCCATATCATGGATATAATTATTATACGGTAACGACGATCGGATAATATGAACCCTGAGTACTGGGGCTTTCAGAGATAACAGCCTTCAAAGTGTGGATTTTTTTTATTTTAACACGTCATTAGAATGAAGGATGTTTTTTTTAATTCAGATAGGTACTACAGAAGACTATTAGAAATCACGTTAACTATTAGAAAGACTATTACATATTATTATAGCCTTACGACCAGTGGTCGCGTAGTGAAGAGACAGCGTGCCCAGGGGGTCGTGAAGTGACATCGTGTACAGGTATACACTCCCTTATATAGTGCAGGCGCCGAGGGGTAGCAATGCCAATGTCCGCGAACTATCTCGAACATTCTATAGTTCATTCATACCGCAGTTGCGATTTATTGTAACTCGCTTTTCATCGCGGGCGATGAACTCGGCCTAGCGACAAACAAATTAATATACTTGTCGTCGCTAGGCGCGCGTGTGACAGAAACTTCTCGAAGTGGTCTGCCACACGGTGAATACACACCAATAAGACATTAGTTAAAAAAATATATTTAAATAAAATAATAAAAATACGACATTATTGATAAAATTTCTGAATTCTTTTAATACAGCGCATGCAAACATACCATCACGACATTTCCCACAATGTGAGGTAACCAGCGACCAGTGTGCGGGTGTGCTTAATATTTGTAAAATGAAGTACGACACATGTGTGTATTCTCACACACCAGTCACGTGTTACTAAAAAAGGCACTATATTCAGAATATTGACAAAACAAATGTTCCTGTACGCGAGAATTTTTTGAGAGTTTTTTCAAATTTAATCATAGAGGCAGGAATTAATTGATTCGTTGTCTGTAGGAAACCAATCAACTTTAAGATACATAGGTATTTTATATAAAAACGAGTGGGTAGTGGCCAACTCTATACTCCTCCCTACCAAGTAAATCCGCAAAATGTTCAAATTTTGTGTGGATTTTTTTTTCAAATATTTTATTATGAAAACTTGATAATTCTACAATGCCATTTTAAGGAAGTAACGTGCCTTTTTACCAATTTTAAAATAAAAATATAAAATTTTAAGTTTCCTGAGCTTAGGGTCACTTTGAAATATTTGAGAGTTAAAATAATTAAGAAGCACTGATAAGACATCCTTCAAAATCTAATGGGGTCTATGCGAGTATTAGATATACCTACAAATTTGTAAAATATGAAAATAATGGAATGAGTAAGTAAATACTTTAGTCTATAATCGATAAAGTAGAATAAACACGCCGTACATAGCACATAGAACACAGCACACACAGAAACATTGTGATGAAACAACTTTTGCCATACAAATAATATTTAATTTTTATTTAATATGGTCACCTCAAAATTTTACTTTAGACACAATAGCTTCAAAGCGACAAAGATGTAAGTTTTCTACAGTGTGTTAGTTAAGATACTTTTTCCTATAGTGAAGTGTAGCAAACAAATGTTAGATCTTTAACATATGTAAAATCAGACTTTGCAAAAACACGTAAAAAATAGTTTCCTACCGTCACAAAGTTACAGTGAAGGATTTCTCAAACAACTTGCAAACCTCGTACAAAAGTACAACAATCTCGACAAAGATGTCTTGAGCATCCCATAAAAAAGCAATACATTTTATAAAAATCTTTCATTATGTATTTGTGAGTACCTATCTACATATCTCAACACATACGGTTGCAGCATATGGAATTATGGCACATACGGTTGCAGCGTATGGAATTATATCACATACGGTTGCAGCATATGGAATTAAAGTAGGCAGAGATAATCGAATGCCACATCTGCCATTATCTTTTCCATCCTTCCCCATCCATCAACATACGTGTATCGTATCATACAAGTTTATCTGTTGTTCAAACTTTTTAATAAAATCTAAGATATCATGAAATACTACACATAATATATGACAAAACAATTGATCGTTTTTGATCGAATATAGAATGTTATCACACAATTAAACAATCGTATCTCAGAATGAGTATAGTGAGATATCACACTGTCGTTCAACGAAATATACAATCACAATAAGGAACTAAAAGAAAATTAGTAATGCAGATTTCAACGATTCGTTCTTAATGAACGAATCACATAATATATCAAGACCAATAAATATCCGTTCAACGGAAGTACCTACTTAATTTCAAACATTGATTATTTTATCTGCAACTAAAGATTTTAAGAGGACATACCTATAACGCTAAACATGATATACCTATTAAAACCGCCTAATGCATTATGACGTTACGCGTTAGTAAGGGTAGGTAACTGTTGCGTGCGTAAAAAATGGTTCATAATATTATGTGATTCAAAATACTGGAGACCCCAAACTTGTTGATTTTATGTATTTTAAGAATAAACCTGACTTGAATTGACAAAAAATATCGGTCATTCACTTCGATTTTATGCACTCTTCAAGCAAATAAAAGATTAATTTCTCTACGACACATAGTTATGGAGTAATTTTAAAAAAATTCTGTAAAAAAGGATATATTCAATAATTATTTTAGGAGAATTTCTGCTGAATTTTAAAATTGTGACGAACATTCACTAGAGAAATGTTGAAAATAATTATGCTATTTTTTTCTAGAAACACACTGTTAAACATAAGTATTTGAGGAATTTGATTTGAAATTGGGGTGTTTGGGATTATATGGCCCCTAAACCATGGACATTAGATATAACGATACAGTTTCAATTTTTGCGGGTGGCAGTTCTTATAGAGAACACATCAAGACATATTAGCCCTTGGTGATACCACAAACGTGGCTATCCTCCCCCTTTAACTAAGTAATCCACACTGAACCAGCCGGAGTGGCAAATGAATGTCATAACATCTCTGATGTCAGCAGATGCTATGTCCATTGGATCATCTTAGAAGATGCTTCCCATGGAGTTTCTCCTATTCCTAGAGAGAACAGGAAGTTGACTTCAGTCTTGGCATGCTCCAAAGTAATCGTACGCCTACAGCCCAAGCCTTCTGGAATGGTTCCCTATGAGCCAGTGTCCCATTAGTACCTACTGGCTATGAGAAATTATAAGTGGCATTAGACTGAACGCTTCATAAATTTGAACGATTCGTACATTGGAATATTCGTTACATTGAACGAAATTCACAATCACTCTAAAAGAAAAGATACATAACGACTAAGGGCACATTCTATACCAAACATTTATCTGATAAAATAAATTTAGTATATTATATTATAATGTAACTTTGATACAATTCCTTCTTCCACTGTAATAACGTTATTATCTTAAATCGATATGTTAACTTACAATAACAATACAATATGTAAATGTAAACATTGAAGTATTCATCTTATTTAAATAACTTTTACCAATTCAATTCAAGGGAGAAGGATATGTGGAGTAGAACATATTATTATCCTGAGCAAAAAATCAGGGATGTGTAAATATTGTGAAGGTATATTGATTTCTTATAGGATAAAAAATATAAAAACAAAATATTAAAGTTAAACGTATAGTAAAACAACGCATATGCGCTTGATTCTCTTTACCCACTCCGAAAGGAACACGACTTGAAGGTATGAACGAATAAAGTAATTTTAGATAAACCGTCTATTTTTATTTATTTATTTATTTATTTGAACAAATAAACTAAATTTAATAATAAAAAACTCAGCGTGTTTACATCAAAGTGATGTTGGTCATATGGTGGACTTACGTATCTTTTTAAAATTATAAAAAAGGTCCTTTTTTAACCCTTCTTCAGTAAGGGTGTGTATGCAACCCCTATGTCGTGGTAAACAAATTAGGCTCTACAGGTTCTCCATTAATTCCAACCCTTTCATACACAATGTCGGCTAATTAGTTTTATTTTATGTCAGGCAGCCGGACACCTGGCTTTGTGGTTTCTCGCCCCATGTTCAAATCCGATTGGAACCAGATATTTTCCAACAAAGATCAAAGTAAAATTAAAAATAAATAAATTATAATTGAAAACTCTTCAATTAAAACAAACTTCCTCCTTAGCCAAGGGTCTCAGGTTTAATTAACGGGGCAGACTATTTTTTTAATTATTTTCAGTCTGGATCTTTTTTACTCCTCACTAACCCAAAGGGATATAGTGGGGAGATATGAGTATAATGGACACAAATTCTAATAGCTGGTGTACCGTACGTAGCCAAGTTAAAACGAAAGGGTTGTTGCCAACGCTAAAGTCCTCACTAACAAGTCATTCTATAAAGTATTCAAATTTTGTAATGGAAAATATTCAGCATTTTCATGAAATGAGTTTGTTCAATTAATTTTTTATTTTAATATTTTATTATGAAACTTGATAACTCTTCAATGCCATTTTATGAAAGTGATGCGCCTTTTTACCAATTTGAAAATAATTAAATCAAATTTTAAGTTTCCTGAGCTTGGGGTCACTTTGAAATATTTGACAGTTATAAAAATCGAGAAGTACTATTCACATATCCTTCAAAATCTAATAGGGTCTAAGCGAGTATTAGATATACATATTTGCAAAATTTGAAAATAAGCGAATGAGTACTTTAGTCTATAATCGATAAAGTAAAATAAACACGCCCTACATAGCACATGACGCACAGCACACACACAGATAGATTGTGATGAAACTTTCAGAATACGATCTCAGCATGATACTAGTTGATAATCTGCAATAAAAAAATACCCTTTAAAATTGCGAAATAATAACTCCCCACAATATCCCCATGGGTCAGTGAGGAGTAAAAACATTCCCTATATTCCTATATAGTACGGGTAAGTATGGAGCTATCAGAGTAGGTATTTTGAGGGGTATAATAATACGAAGAAAATTATAACGTATGGTTTTTAACTGAACGTAATTATTTATCCCTCCGGTTAAGTAAATGTTTTAACACGACGAAAAAAAAAACTATATACAATACGTAGAAATCTACATTGACTCACGTGACTGGAAAACCTAGAATTAAAAGCGGTACATATCATATTTTAAAATCTACAAGTGTACGGTTCAAAATTTATGGGTATTTATAGAAAATTTTAACGCTTGTATTATTTGCTATGTTTTTCATATATGATGGCAAATTTATGGAAATTTGGCTTGACTATACCTCCATACTCGAAAACCATACATTAAATGCTTAATGATTCATACGTTTTATGCGTTTCGAGATATGAAATGTGATATATTATGTATGTATGTAAAAAGGAGGGAATGGACAAACACACATTTATTTTATTTCATTTCTTTGGTGTTGCCAATTTATAAATTATCCCCAAATTTGTTGATATTTTAGTTGAGATTTTTTTATATATTTTAAAAGTTGACTCATTTCGTTCCTCTTTGCTGACATTTATTCGATTTTTATGTTTTGTAAATTTTATATTTCTAAATCAAACTTATATTAATTTAGTTCCATTTCTTTGGTGTCGCCATTTTATTAAATTATTCTCTATTTGTTAATATTTTAGGCGAGATTTTTTATATTTCTAACGTCGTTTTGTTCCTCTTTTGCTGAGACTTATTGGAATTTTCTCTTTGGTATGGAATATATTTTTTTCAATATGTCTTTTGATTTACAAATACTTGGTATTCAACAATAACTACTTAAATAATTCAAAATTAAAATTATCAACAACATTTGTAACTATGCCGTATTGTGTTTGCGATGCTCTTTGAGTAACACATAAAAATGTGTGTGATTCATATTAATTACACCAACAGTCTCCTTCTATGGCTCTGAAATAAAAATCGCGTCAGAGATTGGATTTATGACAGGTATTATGGCGGACATTGGGATCTGGTTGATGTGTTTTGTGTGAGCCTATATGATTGTTGATGTAATGATTGTGATTGCAGAAAGTTGAGATTATTCAGTGTGGAACGGGAACAATCACCTGGTTCATAATTGCATATAATTGTCAATGAAAATTGTAAACTGCTAGCCCTAGAACAGGATTTCCTAGTTGGGCAGCAGTAATCTACTTATTGTTGTCATTATAAATATGGTGTGATAAAAGGTAAATAAATAAGTAAATAATAAATTTAATATTCTCGTTTGTTATATTTATCTTAATTATTTAACAGATTTTTAATTATCTCAATAGAGACGAAGTTGGAATATTTATTGTAGGAGAACCGGGAAATCAAGGCACCTACAGGGCTTACGACCTGTCATCGGCTACAATAAATATTCCAACTTCGTCTCTATTGAGATAATTAAAAATCTGTTAAAAAATATCTTTGACTCCCGACAGAGAAAAAAATCCAATGTTTGCGCATATGCAATAATAAAAATATATTCGATTATCTTAATTAATTCAAACGGTTTTTCTATATTTTTTTTTCTTCTTCTTCTTTGCCCTTTTCCCGTCTTAGTTGGGTCGGCTCTCCTGGGACGTAATCGCCAGGACACTCTGGGTCGTCAAGGTATCGATGCTGTGTGTTTATATTTTTTTTTTATTTTATTTTGTTTTTCTCGGGCAACTAACAGGTGATATTCATAATATATAGATCCAGATAGAAAACACAATTAAAAACTGTGTTTTCACTGAAAGTCGGACCCGGTGTATTTTTGTGTTTCATGTAAATCATGTACTTTTGTGTTTCATATGAATTTTACAATTTTATTGACGTTTTATTCTTGAGTTATTATCTTTGTTTGCAATAAATAATTGATATCTTTTCTAATTTTACTTATATTTAATTTGAATTTTTCACATTTCATTCAAGTCACATTATAACCACATCAATATTTTACCTTTCATATAAATTATTTTAATTTCTTTAAAATTTAATCTTTTGACAAATTAACTGTAAATGAGTGTTTTGTGAAAGCTCTAGGATTTGTTCTTTGTTGGGACGAGGACAAGGGCGCCGGCACAATATTCAAACGACTTACCATTTTGTCACAACAATTTTTTTTTATTACAATTTTTTTATTCAAAATATGTTTTATTTGTATTATTTAGGTAAACAATATAATACAAAAAAAAACATATTTTCAACAAGTTGCCATATTCTGGAGACTTAATATTTATCGTCTCACAGATCCAGACCGAAAACACAATTGAAAACTGTGTTTTCCACCGGGAAACGAACCGAGATCTTTTAATTTGTTAGATATTTGTTTGGTTTACTAAATGATAGTATCGTTATTTATCAAATAGTTTTAATAGTATACTGTTTGCTTCACATTATTGAAGAATTATTATCGGGACATATTTAACTCCTAAGAATAATAAGTAGATAATATTTGACCTACAAGTATTATGTAACAGATAATAATACAGAGAACCGGAAATAAAACTGAAATCTCAAATTTTATAATTTACTTATACAATATTCTTTTGATCTAATTAAAAATAACGGATTTTCATTCTTAGGACAATGAGAAAAAAAAATATATTAAAACTAGAATACATTTTTTCTTTTATTTTCTGATAGTCTTTTGTTCACAGTGAAGGGTTTGAAATATATGATAAATTATTTCTCTATACTCTATAGTCATAGCAGTAATAGGTATATAGATACCTACATATATGTTTCTTTGTACAAAACTTTGTAAAAACAGGGATTACGACCTGTCACAAGTTAATCCATTGCGTAAGTATATACATACCATCGTTGATTTTCTTAATCAATTTTATAATGAGATGTTGTCTTTGTTTCAATACAAAACCAAATAAATAAATGTTTTTTTTATGCTAGGATATTAAAGTCGTAATATGATCTACATCACATTATTTAGTCGATTTATGAGACTTGGTGTTTCTTGCGATGGTTGGAAAGGATTGCTTTCAAAAAGCCTACGTTAATACACATAGCTGTGTATAACTATTATACTAAACTATTTACACTATACACGATACTATTATACTAAACAACAACAGTTGATTTACGGCGATACTAAAATCTAATACTAATTCATAATGAAAACCACTCATTACCTGCTAAACAAAAATTACCAATTTATTTTATTTTCACTATTTTTTTAATAAACTTCACATGCCTGTCTGTACCGAAATTTCGCAATTGATTTTTAACTCTGAAATTAAAATTTAAATTTAAGCTCTGAAATTTTATAATCTGTATGTTTCCGATGACATTACATGAGATATTTTGATAAAATTGAACAATTTTATATTTAATAATACAAAGTAAACAATAAGCTATATTTATTGCTTTGAACCAGGAGTATTTTTGTTAATTTGTTTTTACGTGAAGAAAAATTTGAAAAGGATGCCCTATTTTTTTTATTTATTTGTTTGAATTATTTTTTATTTATTTCCATATACAAAGAATTTTATACAATACCTAAATATATGTAGGTAACTTAAAATTTATTTCCTCATAGACGAGAGCCTGTTCTGATGAATAGAAACAATAATTATGCAATACATTGTCGGCCTTCATGGTTCAGTTTGATAGGTATCTGACTGCTGATCCAAAGGTCCCGGGTTCGACTCCCGGTGGAGACACAGTTTTTCATTGTTTTCAGTCTGGATCTGTGAGACGATTAATATCTCAAGACTCCTGGCAACTTTTTATTGGATGCGTGTTATATTTATATTTGATATAGTACCTGTTAGTTGCCCGAGAGTAAAATACCTATATTTTTGCTGCATTAATTTTAATAATTGTCATATTTTATTTATTAGGTGTCAGTGTATTTGTGTGGGTAAGGGTATGAATACATGTGCAAGAGGGCATGTGTAAAAAATCTGTGTAAAAAGAGAGTATGAGGGCTTGAGAAAAAATATCTCTTGTCGGTCAACTAACAGGTACTTTGTCGGATATTAATTTAACATGCAACCATTAACAACCTGCCTCATTCTGGAGACTTGCGTTAGCAAAAGTCTCCAGAATGAGGCAGGAAAGACAATGAAAAATATTGTATCTTGACTTTTGGCTCTTAAGTCAAATATCTAACTGAGCAACAAAGGCTGACTCGCGACGTCGCGTCGACTCATGTATAGTATCTTGGGATGATATTCTTGAACTTTTAAATTTTAATCACGTCCCTTGTTATGACCCACTTATTCCATATAAGTTAAGGCAGTGAGACATGGAGGGGTATTAAAACCTAAACCCGAATTAAACGCGAGTAAATTGTAATCAAAATACACGGATATGCGCTCCTTATAATGTTGTCATTTAATACATTTAGCTCCGGCTTTAGCATCTATTCCCGCGCTAATGGAATACACGAAACACTTAAAATTTCACACATAATCCCGCCAAATTGCCTTCAAACCCCACGCGAGGGGAGCCAAGACTCCCTCGGGGGCTGCTTAGTTCCTCGAGATATCCTTAAAACAAACTGCTTAGTTTCTCAAAATATTTCCAAAAACCAACTCACCACCTGATTATCCGGGCTAAATCCGAATCGGCGATGAAGCAGAGTCCAGCGACGCTCAACAAAACAAATACAACACACTTTCACAGGTGACACAATATTAACGTTCACAAAAATACCGAACAATTTTGCACATTCACAAAAATAACAAACAATACGTATTTTCAACTTGTCGTGTTATTTTGGTATTCCAGTATGATATGTGACAATTTCACTTCACTATTTTTGTTTTGTTTTTCTTTTTAAATATATAGGTACACAAACGAGTTTCTATCGTTTTTCACAATCACAAAAATAACAACCATTAAAAAAGACTGTTATTTTTTTATTTCATAGATTATGCATTATGTTTTTCTTCGTTAATTTTAAACAACACAAGTATATCTTCACTTGTTTCATTTGAAACATTTGCGTTTTAATATTTTTTTTTACTGGCGGCAAACTATTTTCATAATTAACTCATCAAAACCTCTTGACGCTGTTTGATATTTTCGATGGTCGTATACATTTTTCTTTCCGCTCGCACATGACGTGAAAAAAAAACTGATTTTCAACCGTGCCGGTAATATTTGAATTCACAGAATATACTCATTTACATTGCGTGCATTTCCACGTAACCTTTCGTTGTGAGGGGGGTGAAAATATATAAAAAAAAATCTCACATATTATAACCAAAACTGTAACACGATGTCAGATACGGGAGAGTACGCGACAAATATTTGTATAATTTCTAGCCCCCGAGTTTATTCGAGCCGTGGTTTAGTCACTGCATCAACAAAACGGGACCGAATGCAAACAAGAATATTTTCACATGTCAAAAATTCACCGCGACGATACCACGAAAAACAATGCGCAAACGAGCGACACTAACCTCCCGCACGGCGTCTCGTAGCGAACTAAAAACCTGAATTTCAAACGTAGCTTTCGAACCGGAGCTTTCCTCGGCACGCTTATCGCGCCGTCTCGCTCGCTCGCGGCACATTTACCCACAAGCCTTCTCGGTCACGCCGTTCCCGCCTAATACAAAACCATAGACGTTCTTATAAGATTCTGTTCGGAATCCATTTGCCGATTTATTGTTTGTTTAGAACGTTTTTGGCCAGTGTCCTTTTTAATTGTTTGGATATTTTTCATCGCGACGAATAATGGATAAATAGTGACCCGGGACCTCGTATGCTCCGGGGAAATAGAGACCAATTTACCCCTAATACGCTGTCATTTCATCCCCCTCTCACGCGTTAGTTCATCGACGTTATCTCTCTATCTGGCGTGGTCATAGCTCCGTCTCGCTCCGACTGCAGCCAGTGCCGGGGCCCAGTACGACGCGAGGGAGACTCGCCGTCCTTGTCGTACGCCCTGCAGTGTTTATATTGTATCTCTGTTCTATGAATATTTCCCGATTTTCCTACGCGAAATTGGAAAGTTGAATTTTTTAATGAATTTCCAATAGGATGTAAAGGATTTTCAATTTCTGGTGAAATGTAACGCAATTATGTGTCTGAGTGAACTACAAGAGGTTCTTCCAATAGCTATTTATTTCCGAAATGAGATCATTATTAATAACCATTTATATTTGAATATTCTTTTTGAAATCGGAACGTTTTTCATTCTGTTTCGAAATAATTCAAATAATGGCCGTTGGTTTTTCTTTTTTTTTTCTTATTTCAAACCCACCCTAATTATTTCCGATTGTCTCATGAAGAGATTTCGTTTCTGAATAGACCAAAAATTTATTTTCCACAGCTGTATAAAACTGTAAAAGATTTAAGAGAGAATTTGATGAATATATTTAGTACAATCAAGGAACATACATAAAAGAAATCAGAAATTTTATACGTATGTATTCCTACATATGTTTATATATAAGGTACATACCTACATATAATAGTTCTTCCACTTTTCTTTATTTTATCTATTTTTCAATAATATAAAGAAGAAAACAATTCTTCTTTTCTTTTCTTTTCTTTCATTGTATTCGAGTGTCCCGTAAGAGCCAAGTAATCGAAAATACAACAGACAACAATCACATTATCTCACGTCGTGCCATTTTAAGTGAGACGATCCTGGTGTGTGGGTATACACGCATGTTTTGTGCTCTCTCTGTTGAAATAATGTCACCTGTCGCTGGTTACCCCACAATGTGTTACGTGCCGTGATGGTACGAATGAATGAATAAATATATTTCATTAAAAGAATAGGTAACGTATGTTCAGTTTAATCACGTGATCGTCATCATTTTCAATCCCAGGTCGATTTGGAGAATGATTTATTTTATTTCTTTATTTTTATTTATTTCTATCTAAAAGCATACAGTATAATATATATGAGATACAAAATATCTTAAGATAATATAAAGCTTATTCATACATAGTTAACATACAAAGTAAATATAAGTTATTTCATTTCAATAAATATCAATTTACCACTTCACTGGAGCTTACATAGTTTAAGCCATATCTTTTTGTTTGTATATTTGTTACTAGCCCCCTCAGTAGGCATAGCCTGTACTAAGGTGATTGATAGCAGACCTGCTAGAGTGCTTCTTCTTCTGCTTTAGTTAGGACTGTGTCCTGTTATTCTCGGAGTCTGCTCTTGTGAGGTGGACGTCCAACTATCCTTCCATAGCTTGGGAGGTCTTCCTGGGGGTCTGCCATTTGTTATCTCCCCATCCGCTGCCATCCTCACCACTCGATCCGAACCCGCTCTCCCCACATGATCTCTCCAGAATCGTCTTCGTGTTCTTCCCCATCGCACAACATCTTCGACATCACAGATTCTTCTTATCTTCGAATTCCTTACTCTGTCACGAAGTGTTACGCCTGCAATGGGTCGTAGAGTCTTCATCTCAGTGGTTCTTAGGAGGTTTTTTGTTCTGGCGGTGTCAGTTTTTGTTTCTATACCGTATGTCATGATCGGTCTTAAACAGGTCTTATAGATCCTTACCTTGCTCTCTTTCAGCATATCTCTGGTTCTCCATACAGCATTTTTCAAGCATCCAGCCACAACGGCGGCCTTATTCGCTTGCTCTCTTACTTCGTCAAAGAGGTTATTGCTGCTGGACACTTCGACATCCAAGTACTTAAATCGCATCACTTGTTCTATGGTTTTATTTTCGATTGCAAGTTTGCATCGTACTGGATGCCTTCAGATGACCATCCTTTTTTTTGTCTACTGAGATTTTAATATTAAATCTTTGAGAGGATAAATGGAATCTATGGAATGCTAGAGTGCTGGATTAGTAATCCAATGAACTCTGGTTCAAATCGCGCCTTGATCGATTTCGTCCACCTACAAGCACAAAATTTTACTTAGTTGAGAGAACATAATATGATACATACATAGCATCACGCCATGTCCCTCACGGGGTAGGCAGAGAGAACCGAACACCACATATTTCTATCTTGACACAAATTCATCACCACGTCAACATTCAAACATCATCTTATACATGTTCGTATGTTGTTCACGCTTCTTATATTTCCATCTTTCAGAATATCGTTTACATGGTCGTGCCATCCTTATCTTGGTCGACCCCGACCTCTTATTCCATTCCTGTCTGCCTTATATATTCTCTTCGTCAGACGATCCTCATTCATTCTTTCCAAGTGGCCAAACCATCTCAATGTGTTAATATTATTAAAATGAAACACTGTGTTTGGATTCTACAATATATTTTATACTTATGCCGATAGCTATTTCGCCTTACTAGGGCATTATCAAGACTATATCGACTTTGTTTCTGTCCTGGTATATATTGGTAAAAGGTGGTGCTTACATGATATTCAGAATGGAATTCTACCAAATAAATAATACCTAACAAACTCAATGTGTTAACATTCATTCTATTAATTACATCTTTATTTCCTTGTGTCCTCGTTTCCTACCCTGTCATACATCGTTCTTTACAATCTCATTTCAACTGCATTTATTCTGCTTTGGCGCGACTTCTAACATGTCCAGGTTTCACAAGCATACGTCAAGATCGGCACTACAATTGCGTTATGAATGACGATGTACTAATATATTATTTTATTAGGTTATTAATTTTTCGCTGTGAAGAGCTATCATACATTTTTAATACTCTAAATGAGACTTGGAACAATGACTGGGAGAACTCCAACCTGGATGTTAATGGGTACATGCGTAATCCAACGACCATACCTCCAGGTTCGGATCTGCCAAGAAGGCTGTGGACCTCTCTAAATAGGATCCTCACTGCACATGGACGCTGTAACTTCTTCATGGCAAAGTGGGGCATTGTTCCATCCGCTCAATGCGATTACGGCCAACCTCTCAAACAATGCAAAATATATACTGGAGGAATGAGGCGTCCGTACATATGAGGGTCCAAAGACGGATATTTGCGAACTGACGCCAGCATTTGTGGACTGGCTCGAAGCCCTCGGCCTGAATATATGACCATATTTTGTTAATATTTAATTGCGTATTTGTCAATTTGATTTTAATGTAGGATTGTAAATTCACTATGTCATACGATAAACAAATAAATAATACTCTGATTTGAAATTTGAATAAGTCATATGCTGATAATGAATTAAAAAATATTATTATCCAACTGTCGATTCGTTCATGAGAATTCAATTCTCTGAATCCACAGTATTAAGCCAAGATGCGTGTACGAAGGAACATTTTGTATGGCGTAGTGGACTTTTTGCATGCTAAAAACATCAACTTAGAGGCTTCGCAGCATATATGTTCTCATACATGGATTTACTCAGAATTCGGAGTAGAACATTTTATGTGAGTTTTGTGTGTCTGTGTGTCCGTCCCCCTTATAACTTTTGATCCGCTCAATTTACAGAGCACAAATTATCAAAATATATAAACAGTTATAGGCCTACAAAACTTTTGTACTCAGAATGGTGAATTTTGGTTTCTGTCAGGGGTTATCAACTTTTGAATTTTTGGTTTATTTTTCCATATATCTCAGAAACCATAAAAGCTATAACGCTGAAAATTGGTACAAACATAGACAAATACAAAATCTCAAATAGGTTTTTTTCAAAAAAAAATCCAGGGTTTCTCAAATATTTTTATTAAGAAAAATATTTTTTTATGATAAATTTATGAGTTAACTGCCTATATTTTCAAATCTTTTAAAAATATCGAAAAAAACCGAAACAACCCATCTAGATAATTTAATTGTCTATAAAAAATATTAATATTGTAGAAGTACATCTAATTTTTTTTTTAACAATTTTTATAAAAATTGAATTTAGTGACGACATTGCTTCATACAATTTGTATGGCAGTCGCCTATGCACAATATGTAAGATGACTTAATAGTTTGATACTTAATCTCCAAACATACATACAGAATCATCATGCTGTTTTCATATTCCGGGTAGGAAAAGAGGACTGACCTCTATACTGTCCTATCTTGACATACATACCAATATGATGTGTTAAAATTTTCAATAATTTGGATTTATGGGTTTATATAGTTTGATTCTTATTCTTCAACTATACATACTATCGCTATCGACAGTTGGATCTCATGTGTTACATGCAACTAGTCAATAGGAAAACAGACCCCGCTTCATTATGCAATAGTAAATAAAACGCTTAATATTTTTTCTTTGCAGTTTGATAAACTTTTATACCAAACTTCATACTTCGTAGTAAAATTATTTTGTTTTCGTACCAAAGCATCTGTTAGGTGAGTACGATAGTTTTTTTTTCTTTTATTGTAAAAGGTGAATACACGTACTACATAATATAAAAAAAAATAATAGTATATTTTATGACAAAATGTCCAAAACGAATCCCTATCTCGACTCACCTTTAAGTGTCATATTGTGAAAATTATCATATTATATTATTGCAACAGTAATAAGGGAAAAATCGGACTAACGAGGAAATAGGGAGGAGGATAATGTGTATGTGTGTCTCAATGTGTGTGGTGTGTGCACGAGATAGAGTTTATGTGTAAGAGCATGAAGAGTAGCAGAAGTAAAAAAAATAAAAAAAAGACAAAAATAAAGTTACAAAAGAGGTTTTTAAAGATGTGAGAAAACTACCTCTACCTTATCATAAGGATTTTTTTTTTCAATATTAATTTTGACAGATGATAAATGTCCAGGTCATCAGTTTCATTTACAATTTTTGTATAGGTATTTATACACCTGTATAATGGAGAATTACTACTAATATTTGAGTGACATTTATTAAGATATAGTAATGCAAAATGCCTTGTCCTTCTAACGGACAAGGCATTTTGTGTATTTTAAGTTTTATTATTATTGCTAAAGGACGTCGGGATCAAAAAGATTGACAGCCTTTGTAGTAGGCGTTTATTTGAGTTAATAATCACCCACCCACGGTTTTGAAAAGGTCAAAATAATATCGGATCCCTTTGAGCAACATACATACATACCTTCACATGATGTACACTCCTAAATAAAAAGAATACAAAGCCAGAAATAAAAAATGTAATTATTATATAACCACGCGCTACAAATGTTTTATTAGGAAGACAGCTTACATTGAGATCATCTGGATCACAGAGTACAAACTCTTTAAAGAATTGGACAGAGTCAATAAGGCGACTTACTATGATCACGGTTTCAGTGTCAATGGGCTTTACATTCTTCATTTCCCAAGCAAGGTATTCGAACAATAAAATACCCCTTTTGACCACATACTTTAAATTAGTAATCTAAACTATTTTTAGTCTATTTTGTCACACGGTATAGTTGGTTGGGGTGGCATGGCAAAGACCAATCTCCATGCCATCACAGTAGCTCATAAATCTTTATTAAAAGTCATTTCTCGTAAACCATACAAACACTCCTCTAATCAACTTTTTAAAGAATTCGGAGTGCCGGACATACGACAATTGTATTCGTATCAAGACAATGATTAAAATAATGCATAACGATCCATCAAAATACTTACCACAATACGCACTGTAGTTAAACACAAGAAGCAGAACTTTGCTACATCCAACAACTGTACATACTACTTTTGCACAGAGACATTACATTTAGGTACTTAGCGCCGCGGATATATGTATAATAAAATAATACCTGACTTACTTCAATTACTACTACCAAACAATAGTAAATATTAACAAATTAGTAACAAGGTGGCAGTAACAATGGACAGGGGCAGAGAAGAGTGTGAGAGAAATCTCACTCATGTTTTGAAAGGACGGATCTCACTCATGTCCTAATATCAACCAACACATGTACATACAATACGCACGGACTAAATTTTTGACTGATTAAATATTTGCACAGCTACTCATATT
Organism: Molanna angustata; assembly: GCA_963576475.1. NCBI lineage: Eukaryota > Metazoa > Arthropoda > Insecta > Trichoptera > Molannidae > Molanna > Molanna angustata. Next base: position 6,734,394 of record OY754988.1, read on the forward strand.
AGTTGCCCGAGAAACTATACAAAATAAAATAAATAAATGTATTGAAAAATAAAGCCGATCGCTGTAACATAGTTCTAGGTCATTAAACATAATGTATTAGCGTACTGGATTCAATTACCAGCAGTTGAGTAATTTTAAAGGTAAGAAAAAAAAAAACTTAATATTATGTACCTTCTAGCTAGAGAGTTTAATATTGGTTACAACCAATAGTAGGATGGAAGAGTATGTAAAACTTTTAATAAAAATATTTTTACTAAAGAACTGCCCTTATATAGAAAACGTGTTCTGTGGTCTACTTATTTATCTTACAAATACACAAAAAAAATTATAAATTATCACATATTTAACTACGGATCAAACTAGCAATTAAATTCGTAAAAATTTCTGTTCGAACGTCAATTTATACATTAATAATAAATTAAATTACAATTTATTCGAAGGATAACATTAAATACTTACAAAAAACACGACATGTTGTGAATAATTGGGTCACATACAAAAAACTTCATTCAAAGTTCTTAATTTGATACTTATGTATGTTAAGAAATTAAACAGTTTGTTATTCTGTTCTTTATATTATCAGGGTTATCACGCGTCCCGTGTATACGGGACTGTTGCCGTATTTGACAATCGAATCCCGTATTTGTCCCGTTTTTCGTTAACTTAGACAAAATACGGAAATGACCCAGAGCTGATTACCTACGACTTTTTCTATTTAATGCTTTGATTTAGATCATAATTTACATGCCAAAAAACGGCTAACATTATAAGCTGATTAATATATTATCCACTAAATGTTATAAGATAGGAAAAAAATATGTATAGAATGAATTTTCGCTATCCCACTGACACTCAGCCGTAGACAATTATTTATCAAACTAGCTTTGTGCAAATTTTATTAAATATTGGTACAGCTACTAGATCACAACAACACATTGACTAGAGAAAGTGTCTCTTTGAAGTTCTGGACAGACAGAATGAACACCTTATTTGGTCAGAGAAATAATTTTTAAATAGCCCCTACTATGTCTAATGTTCTCCCTGTTCAATCAATCCTGTGAAGACGATCACAAAATTTAGAAAAACTGGTGCACTCTCATGTTAGTTCTAATATCGTAAATATGCTTGTTTTTTATTGGTGCATATGTGATACCATAATTTATTTATTTATTTATTTATTATAATTTACAAAATCATTTTTTTACATATTATATATCCACCTCACTTGGCTTAGTCTGTACCGAGGTGGAATATTTCACAATCACATTAATACATATTTATACAATATTTTCGTATTTCATTCAGTTTTCGTGACAGTATACATTCTATATAACATGATTTGTATATAGGTAAACAAGAATAGTACATCAAACAATCAAGCAAAACAAAACAAAGATTTATATAGAAATAAGCAAGAATAAATCACACAATAAAGAAAAAAATAAAACAAAACAATGATTTATTTAGAAGTTAGTAAGAATAATATGTCAAGCAATAAAGCAAAAAAATAAAACGAATTAATGATTTATATAGAAGTTAGCAAGTATATATCAAAAAAATAAAACAAAACAATGATTTATATAGAAGTTAGTACGAATATATCAAGTAATATAGCAAAAAAAAATAAAACAAAACAATGATTTATTTAGAAGTTAGTAAGAATAATATGTCAAGCAATAAAGCAAAAAAATAAAACGAATTAATGATTTATATAGAAGTTAGCAAGTATATATCAAAAAAATAAAACAAAACAATGATTTATATAGAAGTTAGTACGAATATATCAAGTAATATAGCAAAAAAAAATAAAACAAAAAAAAAATAATGATCTATTTAGAAGTTAGCAAGAAAATATCAAACAATAAAGCAAAAAAAATATAACAAAACAATGGTTTATATATAAGTTAACAAGAATATATCAATCAATAAGGCGATAAAAAAAATATATAAAAAAAAAATAAAGCACGAAAAAAAAAATAATGCACGATCACCATTTTTTTGTTTGTTAAATGGTATTTTTACTAAATGTGTACATTGTACATCCTCATACTTTCCTTAAATTAAGCATGTTCGGTACGGTATTTACTTTTTAGCGTGAATACGAATCACCTGTCTTGTTCCTTCCCCCTTCCCTTCCATGTACCAGCTCTGTTCCGTTCCTGCTATACACCAACTAGTACTTGTTCGCACACGGCCTTGAACGGATGTCGATTCGGACTTCGTAGCGGTTGTTGTCGATAGAAGTGCTCGGCGTTGTCGATCTACGGCGGTTGCCTTCAAAGTCTGCTGCGATCGACATATTATGAGCTATCGCGACTGATCTAGGGTAATTTCATTAGGAATTTGCTGCGATCAGTCAACATGAATAATATCATGAATACTCGTTATATGAAACATTCAATGTGTAGTGCTGTGCCCCTGCATCAACTACGCATCTTTCATTGGACTGGATGAGCGATCGAGACAAAGACTTCTTCTTTAGTGGTAGGTAATTTCTTTTCTCGATCGTTTTCTTCTTCTTACCTTATCGCCGTGAATAACGCGTCGTGTCAAAGTGTAATTATTTTTATTATACAGTCCACTAATCATCATTGCCCGATTTGCAATCGGCAATGTCGGCGCTTACAAAGCATATGCCCATCGCGCTAACCGCTCTGCCACCACCCATTAATTTTCAAATTGCTTGGTTTGTCCTTCTTGTCCTTCTTAGTTTTTTATCTTATAATACAAACATGCATTCAACAAATGTAGTTGAATATTGAGTCAATGCGTTTTGCACATCAAAAGTTTTAAAACGTCCCATATTGGCTCCTAGAATTTGTGGTAACCCTAACTATGTAACAGCTATCCAAAGAACACAAAAGTCTAATTAATATAAATTAAAAGAGTTTCTTTCTGAGGTGATATCAAATATTCATGTCTTTATTCGAAAAATACATGGGTTTCGTGAAAAAATAATTTGACCATAATTTTGTGTTACGATATTCCACCCTATTTTGTATTACACGAGACTTACTCTTTCAGTAGAGAAATACGTTTGATATTATATGATTGTTTGTTTTAAGATATATTGTGTATTGAACTGTGTTTGTTTATAAATAAACAAAAAATAATAATAATAATAAAGCGAGGTGGTTGTAATCATTACTGTACTCTCGGCTATATTATAAATACATGTGCACTTTAATTTAATCCTTCAAAATCTAACAAAATCCGCTTCAAAATTAATATTTAAGTCTCGTATGTATTATTAATAAATTTGCCTTTGTACATTTTTTGTGCAAATTATCCATTTTTATTTTTTCCGTTAACAACTAATGCTTTCAATTTAACTAAAATATCCCAAACTACTGTGAAAATTACTAGTACGCTATCAGTTAGGTGTGAATTAAAATTAGGAATGTTTTGACAGTTGATTCGACTAAAATGTGGTTATATAATAGGGAATTCAACTAATTCGTGACTTCCTAGGAATAAGAACGTTCCTATTTCTGCGTTATACAGTATGAACTTGAACTAAGTTGAATAGAAATGCACCTATAGCCGAAATGTTATTAAACAGTTATAGTATGAGTTTACCCTAAGAGTTTTTTGTTATATGGTATTTTTTTTCTAACATTCTAGTATCCATAGTCCAGAAAAGCACGAATTGCGTGGGAATCAAATCCAAGGCGCCAGCATACAAGTCTCACGACAATGCAATTATGCCACGACGCATTTCTCTGATGTCAAAATCCACTAATTTAGCATGTAGGTACTCCCTTATTCGTTCGGTAGTAATATGTCTTCAGTTTATCACTTTTCCATTGATTCAACACACAATATGTTTTACAAGTCGTGCCAAATGGTATCGAGTGTGAATGATAATGCAATACGTTGGGGCTCTTATCCGAAAAAAATAGACGCATTTTTTATTTTGTTGGCAAAAATGACGACTGATGGTTTACAAGGCGAGGAAGATTGCCAACACAAACACCCAAATGTGCGGTAATAGAAATTTGAATACAAAGCTATGCCCAAAGTTCCTGTGGGAATGTAATTCAAATTTGCTTTCAAATTTCCAACATAGAAACTCGCAGAAATCCCAGAAACGTTACGAAAAATTGGGTGTACCGATTCTCCTGTGGGCGCCGACCCCATCCAGCCGGAAGACACGACGTAAAAAATAAACCAGCAACGATTCCGTCCGAGGACGCTGCAGTACTGCCTCTCCGGGCTTTTTTGTATATCGGAACGTTTTGGCTCGAGTTTTCCAGTCTATGCCCGCCTGGACGATTATCTTGTCTTCTCAGCTTATCTGGTAGCAGGGCTGGCAAGATTTGTGGATTTGTGAGAATTTATTTTACGTCTTTACTTTAAATGAGTGGAATGCGAGACTAAATGAGTATAATGTTAAGTTTCCAACTTTTTTTCCTTTATTTTTCCTTCTCATTCGTTCTATTTTAAGTCGAGTAATAATTTTCTCGTTTAGACGCTTGAGGTAACGAATTGCTAATGTGGTTATGAGAATTTTCAGACGTATTGAACAAATAAACACATTTGAGACTTTAAATTTTATTAGTGATTAAGAATCGATCCAAGACAATTTCTTGTTCCTCCTATTCAGTAGAGCTACGTGTTTTGAAATAAAAAACCATTTTCTGTCCCACGTGTTTTTTTATTATATAGGTTAATGTTAGATTTAATAAAATCATCGGTCTTGTGATTTATATAGATAAATATAATTCAATTTTGATTTTTTTTCTGACGGTTTCAAATATAATTGTAATTTCAAGTAATTTCAATAGCAAAAATTAACTTTTATTTTTGCTTTATCATCAGCCTTTAGTCATTCAGTGCTGGACATTTTCCAAGTTTTCAGTGGCCAGTTCTCGATCACCACTCCAGGAAACGTTTGGAAATCCTCACTATATGAGGCCGACCGCCGTGGCACAGTTGGTAAGCCGTTCGGTTTCTGTGCGGGCGTCCTGGGTTCGATTCCCAGCAGAGGAGAAATTTATTTAAATTTATTTCTCACGCAAATATTGCTTCTCTGGGCTGGAAACACTGGTTAGTTGTAAGAAATTGCCATACGGCAATAAACTCGCCACTTGCGCAGGGTGCAAGGAAGTGTTCATTATTATTATATGACTGGTCCAATTCCTCTTTAAATAAGTTATCTTGGATGTCACATTTTTAAAAAAATTAACTAAATTAGCAACATACTGATAACCCTGTTGTTTCGTCGTATTTCTCGATATTTCTTATTGAGTGCATCTCGTTCTTGTATTCATAAAACTTTATCTCCGACTCTGTCTGCCTCGCCGTGTATAGGTAGTTTCCAAACAAACTATTTACCAAAGACAAACTTTTATTCTTTGGATTGAACTCTCTGCGTTACGTTTATGTTACTATGAAGTACGAAGCATTTGGACACATTTTGTTCCCGGAATATCCACTTTTTCGATTTATAAAATATCTTATTTATTCGAATATCCAGAGGAAAAAAACCAACGCATTGTTTTTATTACTCTAAATCAATTATTCTTAATTTATTAATCATTCTCATTTTTCTAGTCGCTATATATTTAACACATAGAATTATAATTTACAGAAGGTGCGTGTAGTACAAATTTCGAATTCAAATGTATGCCAAGTTTTTTTTACATGTGTGTGTGAGGCGGTAGATCGGTTGGTCTACGTATTATGTAGGTGTGCGTATCGGTAGGTGTACGTATACTAGAAATTCGTCTGTTTCAGCGTAGATTTAGTTGGCATACATTCATTGCGCTGACTAGGTATCTTTATCATATATAATCTAAGATTTAACAATTATTATAAGTTATTGTCAAATACTTCCAATGGGTCACCGATTCTGTACATTTAATTAGTAAACTAGCGGGTTTATTCCCAACGGCAATTTCTTCCAAACATCCATGATTATAATGAAGATGATGATGACAGTACACAATAAAATACGTACTATGATAATAAGGCTACTATGACATGACAAATATATTTAACAATAAAGATATATACACTTAAGATAACAGAAGAAAAGCAAAAAAAAAAATACAAAAAGGATTGAATATAATAACACTTCATAGCAATGATAGGAAAAATAAAAAAGGATATGGAGAGGAGGAGAAGAGGAAGAAGACAATCGGGTTTAAAGCAAAAATATCTATCGGTTATCAGATAGATATTTTTGCTTTAGCCTTTTTTGAATATGTTTAATAATATAGCCGATGTAATATCAGGACTTGACTATTCCATCGCCTTGCTGATTATACTTCAAATGAAGAGCTAAAAAATTCAAGAATGTGAATTGGAATAGATAGTAAAGCAGATCGGAGTGGACGCCCGTGGCTTGAAAGTGAATTTATCTTTGAGATACTGATGTAATTTTGGAATAGAAAGTACATTGTATTTCAATGACAATGTATATAACGTGGTTGTCGTATCTTGAGCCAATGATGAAGTTTTCGGTCGTGAAAAATGTGATAATTTTTTTAGTCCAAAGATAAATCGGATGCAAACATTTTGAAGGCGTTCAAGTTTGTTGAGATATACAGCCTACAACCTGGAATTTCTTTGACAGACTAAGGACGAGTGTAGGAAGACGAGTGCTAGGTGAACCTGGAAAAACAAGGAATGCTGAAAGCTGATCAGAACATAGCATGCGAGTGTGGGGAGACGCAGAACATGTCACACCTGCTGAATTTTCGGCTTATAGAAGGAGAGTGCTATGAGACAAATCTATGGCGAGGAAATGAAAATGCAATTATGGCTGCAAATTACTGGAGGGACACAAAATAGTGAGATGATTTAAGACACGGAAAATCATTGTTAAATAAATATCATAATTTCTCCTGATAAATTTGTAAGGAGTATTTTGAATCTGCTGTTCCGTCGGCTAACATAATCATATGTAGTTAATCGCTAATATTATCCACCGTGTTAAAATTCTGAAGTGGAAATGAGCAGAACACGTAGACAAAAGCTCTGACTTTAAGTGGACAAAGACAGTGCTGACTTGGAGACATTGTACGAAAAAGAGAAGTATGAGGCAACCACAGTTGAGATGGAAAGATGATATCAAACGATATGCAGAAGTCCTGGATGCAGACTAGCCAGGATAGGACAATACGAAGATAAATATAGGCCCTAAAGCTAAGTTACAAAAAATTATATTTCTCTCTTTTGAAGTTTTTTTCGTGATGGTTTTCTTGGAAAATAGCAGTGCAGTAGTTTTCCTTTGCTTTCTGCACCGCATAGACCTATGTATTGATGTTGAGTGATCTTTTGGTTAAAACATTGCTGCTGTCCAATATCATACTGTGTTGATTCGCCAACATACAACCACCTGTCTTTCCCTTCACAAAAATTGTGTGATAACAACAACAGGAGTTCCCGAACCTCGACATGATACATCCAGAACACATACCTCCTCAATCACTCTCCACTGACCCCCTACATATCCATTCCCCATACAGAGCCTAGCGACATAGAGGCATTAACTTATCAGAATTTTGCAGTCTCCATAGGGAGCTTTTTAGAGCTTGTGGCTATTTTCATCCCCGGAGCTGCTGATCGTCGAACAAAACAAGAAACTACCATGAAGAATATTTCATAACACTACCACTAAGAGTCCATCCATAAGATACACCATCTCATCAGCATGGCGAGCTACCGCCAAGCGGGACATGACCCACCAGTCATGGCGGGGGGCTCCTCCACCCCCACCTCCTACGTGGCAGACAATGAACAGCAGCAATAGCGCGGAGGATTACTAGGTTGACACATGATCGGAATGAGTTTGGTGTGATGGTCGCCAATCTCTGCTACGAAGAAAAGAAGTTGTCGTGAGAGATTTTGAGAAGAGGATTGAAGAGTGAATGAGCTAATAATATTTTCATGAACCTATAAAATTGGAGGTCTTTCGATAAAATAACTATTTAATAAGTATTTGTGAATTGCGTCCGAGACAGGATGATAATAATATATTTTATATGAAACTTACATTTTTAAAGATCAATTTATTCTGCCCGTACAGATGGAGAAAATGCAATTTTAGTTTCTAAGGTAGGGACTATAGGAACGTAAGGCTGAGAATCTGGAGCAAACTGGCTTAACAAAGTACATATTACTATGTATGTATATGGGTCACGAACATACATAGGTAACAGGGGCGGGCTTTGGGTAAAAATATATTTTCTAATGTTAACTACAAAAATAAAAAATATTTCTCTGAACTCTTTAAAATCAGGCCCCCCTAGAAAACTTGTCATTTGGCTCAAGAAAAGATAACTCAATGTATGGAAGTGATAGTTGCCAGTCACGTGACAACTGTCAAGTGACATGGAGTTATCTTTTCCTTAGCTAAATGAAACGTTGTCTAGGGGGGCTGGTTGTTCAACATTGTTGGAGATGCAGCGATGGTATGAATGAATGTAAACGAATTTAGTAGTAAATGCTAGTTGTGGTAATTATTTACACATAATAAATAATAGGTATGTAGGAACTACAAACCTATGTAATTAAATACTTATGTGCACAATATAATGTTTTATGAGCTCCTGACATTTCAATGTATGTTGGTACTAATTTATTATTTTTTTATGCTCCCAAAGGTAATATTACAACTGAGGCGTTTCCTCCCTTAAAGCGCTCCCCTTCAAAGTGCATCCTCAAAAAGCGAGCACTTGAAATGGGAGAATACGGATAAGGTTCCTTGGCATATTTTGATAAATGGAATATTTGGTCTACGAATCTACAAACAGCTAATAAAAATAGCCACATTCGTTCAAAGAAAATACCATAACTTGTTTTCTATAGAAATAGTAGGTAATACGATGAAAAGTTCAGCAAAATAATTCAAATTATTTGAAGCATTCCACATAATACAACTGTCGATTTGTTCAAGAGTTTTTCTTTAAATATCAGCAGTTTTTTCAAGATGATGAAACATCATTTTGTACAGTCAAACCAGCCGATGACAGGTCTTAAGCCCTGTAGGTGCCTTGAGTTCCTGGTTCTTCTATATTATTCTAACTTCGTCTCTACTGAGATGTTAAAAAGTTTGTCAATAATAATACCATTTGACTCCCGACAGGGAAAAAAATCCAATGTTTTCGTATATGCAATTAAAAAATATATTCGATTACATTCACATTGGTACAAGTAGGTAAACAAGCAAAAAATGAAATATCATATCTGGCGCAGATCAGGGGAGACATCTGTGTGAGACACCGTCACCTCATTTATAAGGACTGTTGCTTTCATTGTTTACAAATAAACTAAATTCTCAATAGATGGCGTTACAAAAAAGGTTTCTTCGTTTCCTCATAGATGGCAATAGTATAATTTCGTATTATTCAGGTGAATTGTTTACACATTATTCAAATATATAGAACTTTCAAAAATTACATTGATAAGGGAACTCAATAAAGGTATAATTGGTAAACGTTGCGCAAGCGCATAAAGTGGTCACGTAAACCAGCCGATGACAGGTCGTAAGCCCTGTAGGTGCCATGAGTTCCTGGTGCTTCTATAATATCCTAACTTCGTCTCTATTAAGATGTTAAAAAGTTTGTCAATAATACCTACTTAATATTTTGTATGGCGTAATGGAGTTTTTGCATACAAAAAGCACCAACTTAGAGGTTTTAGAGCATATTATATGTTTATAAATGGATTAACTCAGAATTCGAAGTAGATCATTTGGTGTGTCTGTGTGTATAGCCGTTCTCCCTTAACAATTTTTGATCCGCTTAATGCACAGAGCCCAAAATTTCAGAAAATATAGAAAATTATATCCCTCCTTCTATACTTATTTTTTCCTACATGCCTCTCTATCTTGTACCATTGTTTCGTCTATTTCATCCATAACACTCCAACATATGAGTCTGGGTCGATCTTTAACTCTCCTGTCCAAGTGAATATTAAGCCTAAATATTATGTAACTGGGATACGCATTTTTTTTCGTTACACTTGTCGCTTTGTCTTCGATGTTCGTTATTATCTTCATCAATCATAATCACAACATTCGTATAACCGGTATTTTTATTTTCATATACCGCAACCGGTTTATTAATAATAAATAATTATCCGGCCCCGCAACGATCTCGTAACGAGACGAATTTTATCGATAAATTATACCACAGGCCCTAGACATTTTGATACAATATTATGAGTCAATAATTTTTACTGTGTGCAAATTTGGTATGTACATACAACCAGTGGCGACTGGTCGATGGTATTTTTGATCATTTTTGGTAGTGCAATTTTTTCTTGAATTAATAATAAATTAATAGGCATTAAAATCATTAATACAATATAGGATATTTAAACAAATGTATTAAAGTAACAGTATTTGTTTTCACATCATTTTTTAATTCAAAATAAAAACCGCGCCCGATATTGACGATTGGTAAAAATCAAGTTCAAACAAGGATAATTATGTATACATTTGAATTAGTGCTCTTTTATAAGCAATATTGTTATTTTACAATATTGTTTTACTGATTTATCAACAGATGTCGTGAAGACAAATGTATGGGAGTATTATTCATACAATTTTCGTCTCAATCAAGTATTATTGAAATAATTAGGTCTAAAGTTGTGTGTCAATATGTGACACTCGTATTTTATGCGCGGAATCGGCTGTGTGTCATGTATACGTGATACTCATCTCTTTCAATACGAATGGCTAATGAATTAGAGAGCGAGATAGAGGTAAACATACTAATTACATCTAAGATATGATAAACTCAGTGCAGCGCGCGAGCATGCACGAGTCTGCCTTATGAGTTCAGTACAAGTATCGCTATTTCATCTGCCAGGGGACTATCTCTTTCTCTTCATACATACGCTGTATTAAAAATAAATCAATTTTGGTGCGATATGTATATTGCACGCCATACATTACATAATGATAATATTTGTATTGCGGTAGATTTCATTATATGATGTCGATTGCGAGGGTATATTATATAATAATCAATTGGTTTTGAAAAATAACTAATAAAGTAAAGCGTAATGATATATTAAAAACATATTTTAATATTAATTTTTAGAATATACCATTTAAAAATTGGTAGTGCAATTGATCCAACGCACTTCATATAGAGTCGCCGCTGCTGATAAAACATTGTACTTGATAATGTTGTTGGCTTTCTCGGAAACCTGGCAACACTGATCCGGATTATCTTAATTTACGTTGTACAATAATAACGAGTAGGTTGTGGCCAACGCCAAACTTCTCACTACCGAGTCACTTCGCATTGTATTCAAATTTAGGTATGGAAAATTTCAAATGAGTTTTGTTAAATTATTTTTGTTTTAAATATTGTATAATGAAAAATTGATAATTCTTCAATGCCATTTTATGAAAGTGATATGCCTTTTTAGCAATTTGAAAATAAAAATATCAAATTTCATGTTTCCTGAGCTTGGGGTCACTGCCAAAAAATTGAGAAGCACTGGGTGTAAGCGAGAATTAAATATATACAATTTTGCAAAATTTGAAAAGAATCGCATGAGTAGGTACTTAAGTCTATAATCGATAAAGTAGAATAAACACGCCGCCGTACATAGTACACAGATACATTAATAAATTTGGATTATTTTTATAGCGCCGTTTTTGTGATAACCTCACCTCAAGGGCGCTTTGAATATATTAGGGGTTATTGTAAGACTCGCGGAAGAAGTGAGTTTTTAGGTGTTTCCTGAATAGTGCTAAGTTGTCGATTTGCCTCAGTTCAGTTGGTAGTTTATTCCACGAGGCTGGTCCGGCCACAGCAAAAGCACGATCACCGAAAGATGAAGTGTTGACTCTATTTATTTCAGTCAACTTGCCAATCACGGATGTGGTGGCTGACCGAAGTGTTTGTTGTCGCTCGTTTACGGTGAGAGGGATGCAGAAGTCTGAAAGATACGTGGGAGCCATGCCATGGATCGCTTTGAAAGTCAACAAACATAATTTGTACTTGATTCTCTCTGGCACTTTAAGCCAGTGAAGATTTCGTAGATGGTGGGATATGTGTGAGAATTTCGCGGCTCCGGTGATTAGCCTAGCAGCAGCGTTGAAGACGGATTGTAGTTTGTTTAGCTCCAGCTTTGGAAGGTTTGCGTAGATACCATTGCAGTAGTCCAGGCGGGAAATAACGAATGCGTTTACTAGAGATTTCGTTGCTTCCGTAGGTATATTTCGTCTGATAGATTTTATTCGTCGTAAGTGGTAGAAAGCAGAGGATGTTGTGCTGTTTATCTGTTTTTTGAGACTTAGACTGGAGTCAATATGTACTCCCAGAAGTTTAACGGCGGACTTAGGAATAATGTCGGTGTCTGCAACAGAGACAGAAGTGTTGTCTATGTAATGCTGCCGGCGGTGTGTGGCCGTCCAGAGAAATTCGGTCTAAGTTGGATTTAGTTTTAGTTTATTTGAAGACATCCACCGCTCTATCTCTTCGATGCACAGACAAATTTTGTCTTTTAGAAGGCATGACTCACTCAGAGTTGAATAAAAGTACAGCTGCCAGTCATCGGCGTAGCAGTGTGCAAGTAGATTATGCGATTTAACTATGTTAAATCGCATAATCTACTTGTCCTTTGTGTAAAGTGTGAACAGTAACGGGCCGAGCACAGAACCCTGGGGAACTCCTGTCGTCACTTTTTTAGGGAAAGACTGTTCATTATTTATTATTATGGTTTGAGAACGGTTTTGTAAATAAGATTGCAGCCACGAGTGGGCTGTTCCGTGAATGCCATAGGATATGTTCAGTCTGTTTAAGAGAAATTGATGGTCGACTGTGTCAAAAGCCGCGCTCATATCCAGAAATGAAAGAAGAACTAGTTTGCCTGTTTCTGTTGCAAGGATTATATCTGAAAGTAATCGAAGGAGACCCGTTTCTGTGGAGTGATACTTTCTGTATGCTGATTGGTGGGTAGCGAACATGTTTTGTGATTCAATGAAGTAGTTAATACGTGAAGCGACGATTTTCTCTAGTAGTTTCGACAAGAAAGATAGGTTAGATACTGGTCTGTAGTTGTTCAAATCACAAGGGTCCAGAGATGGCTTTTTCAGTATGGGAGTGACTAAGGCCTTCTTGAAGAGGTTTGGTACTACGCCTGAATTCAAGGAGATGTTAAACATCATGGAGATAAAAGGAGACAGTTCGTGAGAACACTTTTTGAGGAGCCATGTCGGAATGGGGTCGAGAGAGCAGTTTTTGGCTATTGAGTTTTTGATTAGCTTTTGAATTTCATCTATATTAGTCTCATTGAAAATGTTGATTTGTGCTTTCGTGTTTTGTTCGTAATAAGGTGTATCAGGAGAGGTTGTGTTTTTGAGGATATTTTTTATTTTGTTGTTGAAAAAATCCGAGACGTCGTTGGGGACCAGGTCTGTGGTAGGCGGTTGTATTGACTATCCTAGGACAGAATTGAGAGATCTCCACATGCGTTGGGGGTCGCCTCGTTCTGAGTCGATTTTTTCCGTCCAGTACGCGTTTTTTTCCTATTTATTATGTCTCTGTAGTTTTTTTGTGCGTCTGTCCATTCATGTCTGTGAACTGTTTGTTTTTTAAAGGCTCTTTCCCGTTTCCTCATGAATATTTTTGCCTGTCGACACTCTTCGTCGAACCACTTGTCAGAAGTTCGTATTTGTCGCCTTGTCGTTTGCTCAGGAGCGTGTATATTTAAAAGTCTAGTCAGTGTATTGTCATAGCAAGCAATCATTTCGTCAATTGTGAGCGTTTTAAGTTGGTTTAGGTTACACAGAGGGGATCGTTGAAGTTCGGTTTTGAAGTTTTCTATATTAAAGTTTCTCCATGCTCGGGATTGTACTGTGTGGTATTTCGGTGGAGGTGGAGTGAAGTTAATTGGCGTGTGAATTAATCGGTGGTCTGATAGGCCGATGTCCGTTATTTGTGGGACTAACTCCCTGTTGTCAGCTCCAGTAATTAGCAGATCGAGTATTCCCCCAGCGTCATGCGTTGGTTGTTGTATATATTGTGCAAGTCCAAAAGATGTTAAGATGTCATTAAATCTAATTATGATAGGGTTAGTTTGTTGCTCTAGGTGGACGTTAAAATCTCCCGTTATATACATGTTTTTTGTGTTAAATAATACAGTTTTTCCGATAAGAAGAGATAGTTCATTAAAAAATAAGTCTGTCACAGGTTTTGATCCAGGTCGGTATATGGTGATGATGATGAAGTAGGAGCTGCCGATAGATATTCGACAACCTAGACACTCGAAGGTCTGGTATTCTCCTATTGCGATTTTGGTGATCCGCAGTCCTTGTTTCCCGATTATCGCGATTCCTCCGTGGTTCGTCTTAAGGGCGTTAGTGGGCTGATCTTGTTTTCGTTTTCTTGCTTCTTCGACGACGATGAGACCCTGGGAGTGAAGCCTTCTCAGTGATACAGTATTAAGGTCGTCATGCCAAGTTTCAGTCACACACAGAACGTTAAGTTTATTTCTACGAATAACGTCCACGACATCCTCTACTTTATTGTTCAAGGACCGCGCGTTCCAGTGTCCAATAGCTACTTTTCTGGGTATGGGTACTCCATGGCGCTCTGGTGTTGGGTGACCGATAAGAGTCTTCTTACGTCTTTCTCTGTGTCTGCGGGGTTTGAGTTTATTGTCTATTGGCAAAGTAACATTATGTTGTATCTGTCGGGGTGTATAATTTCTATTCGTCCGTGATCGGCAATTTTTACCTCCACGGCATCCTCGGAAACGTTTTTTAATAGTATTTCGTTGTAAGTCTGCATCTCGGGTCTTCTCAATAACATTTGGTTGTAGGTTTTTTGCTTTGGATCTGAGGGTAAGTAGGTAGTCAAGGGTATACCTAATTTGGGGTGTCGATTGCATATCATAATTCGGCCGTCGGTCAAGCTGCTTCCAACATGTGGTCAACATCTGTGGGCTTTTATGCCCAGCTCCAGGGATTGCTCAGCATACGGTTTGTCAACAAAATCCTAATCATAGGTACACACACATATTATCACTGAGTAACGACACTGTTTTAAACTGTATTATAACCACATATCTAATAGCACATTGAAATTTATAATCACATATAGGTACGATAAACTAAACTGAATCTAGTCAACTAAAAATTAGGTCTGTCCGATTATGCTATCCGGCGTAAAGTTAAAAATACCCGAGAGTGCGTAAAAACGCACCAGGCAGCTCGGAGCGCCTTGGGAAGTTTGTGATGAAACTTTCAGAATACAATCTTATCATGATACTAGTTGATAATCTGCAATAAAAAATAGTCTTAAAAATTGCGAATTCATGACTCCCCACATCCCCTTGGGGTAGTGAGGAGTATAAAATGATTGAAATGAAATTATGTATTCTGAAAGTGACATCACAATTAAGGTATATGTGCGTGTGCTGTGTGCTATGTGCTATGTATGGCGTGTTTATTCTATTTTAACCATTTACTCATTCGATTATTTTGAAATTTTGCAAATTTATATATCTAATTCTCGCTTTTACCTCATGAGATTTTGAAGGATATCTGAATAGTGCTTCTTCTTCTTTTTTATAGGTTGACATCTGTTTTTTTTCACGAACTTTGCCCGTCCCTCAAAGCCTCTTGTGACGCCGAACTCCAGCTATCTCTTGGATGGTCTACCTCGTGGTCGATCGCCAAAGTTTATTTGTTGGGAGATAATTTTGGGCAATCTGTTGTCTCCCATTCTCGACACGTGGTCCCGCCAGAATAGTCTTCGGCTCCTGCACCATCTGACAATATCCCTAACGTCACAGATCTGTCTTATAGTGCTTTTAATTTTTTTAAATGTCAAATATTTCAAAGTGACCCCAAGCTCAGGGAACTTGATTTTTTTTATCATATTTCTAAAAAGGCACATCACTCTTATAAAATTGTACTGAGCAATTACTAATATTTAATTATAAAATATTTATCAAAAATAACTTATATAACTCGTTTCATGAAAATGCTGAAAATATTCAAGACACAATTTGAATGTTCTGTAGAATAACTTGGTAGTGAGGAGTATAGTGTTAGCCACAACCCACTCGTTTGTTTTTTGTTTTCATATAAAATAATGAATATAATTTAAAAGAACGAAGGAACGAGTATATCGCCGTAACAACCAAGAACCTGCTTCAAACAAAACAAAAATGGTAAAAAAATACATTAAAAGTAAAATGTAAATATGTCTTGAATATGCATACCTAATCTTTCTCCGGAAGAGGTTCTACAAAGATTCTCGGAGACGCGAGTCAAAGACGGATTTTAACGATTTGAAATATTGAAATGTCATTTTGACGGCAACGGTTGCCTTTCAAAAGTGGAAGTCGAAAGGAAATCACCCCCAGGATCCAGGGACAAGTTTCGAAACCGATTTTTAGGACTCGAAGAACCTCAAAGCCACACAGTAACTGATGGCTTCAAAGGAATTCTTACAGACGGCGGGGGCGCAGAAGGGGGAGGTATTAAGCAGAAAAATATGTAACAATATTCGACGATAAAAATATAAGATGTATCACAAAAAACTACACAAAATTATTTGTGATACATTTAACTACACAAAATTATTTTTGATACATTTACCTACACAAAATTATTTGTGATACATTTTACTATACAAAATTATTTGTGATACATTTTACTATACAAAATTATTTGTGATACATTTTACTATACAAAATTATTTGTGATACATTTTACTACACAAAATTATTTGTGATACATTTAACTATACAAAATTATTTGTGATACATTTTACTACACAAAATTATTGTGATACATTTTACTACACAAAATTATTTGTGATACATTTTACTACACAAAATTATTTGTGATACATTTAACTACACGAAATTGAATCACACAAAAATAAATCACAAATTAATTACTTAGGTAAATGATATTTAAAATCATAAAAAACACTTAATTCGTCACTGCACACTTGGAGTAAACTTCTTGAAAGGTACCTATTTAGCTACTTCCACCACCACCCGCACTGCATATGGGGACTGTAAACGGCCCCTTCACAGAAAATAATGCTTAACACGAAAAGTAGCTCATGGAGCCCTCTAGATTAGCAATCTTGGCACCACATTGCAAAAGAAAAATCGACGAATGTGAATGGAAGATTCATACTCGTGGACTTTCATTGACTTCAGATCTTTTTAAATGAGAAACATCAGGGGTATGACCAAGATCTCAAGAAAAATTAACCTACTGGGAATCTAACAATAATAAGGCACCATAACCATGACAAAACATCTTAAATGCTTTAAAATGGTTCTTCGAGATCATAAAATCCGCGTGACCAATGTGACCTTGAAGAGGCCCACGGACAGCAACGAGGATCTCCGATCTATAAGAGGACACCATTGGGCGGCAACAATCGCCTTACATACCTACAGTCAAATCACGACGAAGCTCAAAGTGTGCACTCTGCATGATATCCGTTGAGAAATTGGTATAAAAAATATACGCTTAGAATTATGAAATAATGCCTCTCCACTATTCCATAGTGTGGAGGGTAAAAATGTTGAAAAATTCAAAATATTTTTTAATCTTCTTGGTAGTGAATATAGTTGGCCAGAACCCACTCGTTTTCAATAAATATGCTCAATATTCCAGCGTCATTCTGGTTATAAGTTAATAAATGTTGAAATACCAATACATAGATCCTAAATATAAATGGATGTCACTAGAAACAGTGCTACCAACTTAAAAATCAAATCTGTTAAAAATACCCTACACGTACACTTCCTCAGTGTTCACAATAACTCTAACCAGGACAATACTCTCCAACCTTTCCTCCTCCCCAAAAAGTATTGCTACATACATAAGTAGTTAGTAGTCATAAAAATCGTCTGCAATTCGTCGTGCTGTGTACGTCTCACACTGACAGTTGAAGTAAATTTCACGTTAGTTTATGTACGTATATCAATCAACTAAAAACTACGCGCCGTGCGCCATTATACCCAAACCTTGGAAGTACTGTTTTGAACCAGCATAAAGTGTTTTGATATAGACGAGTGGATAATACCTTCCCTGAAGACCTGCCGATACGAAGGAAAATTTCGCCAACAGGTAGGTTCATATTCCCTCCTCTGTATAACCAAAATTCATGTTTTTATTTTTTCTTTTTTGTATTGTACCACATACAGCTGTAAACAGCTTTTTTTATCTTATTAAAAGTTATATTATTATTGTAATGTTTTATAATGTTCTTCCATAGTTCTGTAATGGGCCGTTATCAGTCCATATAAGCAGAACAGATGTTAGTGCAGGTAGTTTCATTTAGTTTATTAATATCGCAAGGCAATAATTTAATACTGCTAGCATAATCATGCATTATTTCCTCTCGTCTTTATATTTATTTATTTATTTATTTATTTAGGGACAAATACAGTCTTAAAATACTAAAATGGAATAATACACTATAAAATAAAAACAAACAGACCAATTACATATGTCCACAGATATTAAATATAAAACATTTCAAACATCATAAATTTAAATATAACTAAGATGCATACTTATCTTAATGATATCATTTCCACGGCATTAAATAAAGTTTTCATACCAAGTCCCTCTTGCATACGGCAAAGTATGTAGATGGATAATAAATTTCCGATGAAAATATGATTGATGTTTTATATGACTATATCAATAGCTTCAGTTAACATAACATGTTCCATATCAGTCCGTCCATCGATTTTATTTATTGTTAAGTGATTAAGTTTTTTGTTTCTCTTGCTGTGACTTGCAAATTTAATACAAATACGTGGAGAAAACTTTGAGCTAAGATACAGTCAGTCCACTTTTAACTCTCCAATACCTTGTGACACTGAACATTTATCATTTTTGATCTTTTGAAGTTTTGTTCATTACTATAACATTACGGCATCATCCAATTTATGGTAGGCAGAGAGAACCAAACGCCAGACTCCTCTATCTTGATATAATATTTGAGACACAGATACAGCAATACTGTTAGCAGCTGTTTCTATCAACTACGTAAATTAAAATCAGTTCGAAAATATTTGCCAATAGACGCAGCACGAATGCTAATAAACACACTTGTTGTATCAAGACTGGACTACTGCAATATTGTATACGCAGGTCTACCCCAGAATCAACTAGATAGACTTCAATCAGTTTTCAATGCTGCTGCCAGGCTGATTAAGTGTTCATCAAAATATAATCACATCACTCCACTACTGAAAGATCTGCATTGGTTACGTGTTCCGGAGCGTATTTTATTTAAAGACTGTTAGATGGTGCATAAAGCGGTCAATGGAAAAGCTTCATCATACATAACGGAGTTACATATATATACCACAGCAGTTAACGAACCGGAGGACGCGGCTTAAATCTGCAGCAACTGCTGTTGGACGTTTAACTGAAAAAAATCGGTGTCACTACAGTAAATTCAGCGAACGTGCTTTTGCTGTAAGGGTACCGATTCAGTGGAACAATTTACCACCAACCATAAGAGCAGTGAATAGTGAAATAAGTTTAAAAAACAGTTAAAAACTAATTTATTTAAGAAAAGTTTATATGTTTAATTTTAAGTTTATATGTAAAGCGCCCTTGAGGTGGTTTCACAAAAACGGCGCTATATAAATAAGCCAATTTTATTATTATTATTATTAATAATATATTTATTTATGCTATGAAGTACCTTGTATTTATTTATGCTATGCAATATAGTATTTTTGCTATGAAGTACCAGCATAGAATAATGCTTCCACTCTTTTCAACTATAGTTTTCGGTTTTCCCGTATATATTTATTAATTTTTTTATTTATTCAAAATGTTTTTTTATTTATTTATTAAATCGTTACGGCATATATTGCTCTTTAAAAACATACCTACATATAAAAACACATTTAATCAAAATTACAGATTAAACAATAATAAACTTAGCTAAAAAAGGAAAAACTTATCTTTTTTCAATAAAAGAAGGAATATATCCTTGTCGTCACAAGTACATATACATCCTCATACATTCCCTAAATTAAGCATTAACACTTGTGCTATAGGTAAACGAAATCGGTTGTGGCAGGATTCGAACTCGCGACCACTGGATTACTAGCCCAACGCGCTAACAGCTCTTTTATGTAGTTCTTTTTTATGTTTGCTTATTTCTATTATTTTTTTTATTCTTGAATTTATTGTTTAACCGTTTAGGTACATATTTATAGTCAAACACTAATTTGCGTAGTCATAGCTTAAAACTTGTGAAAAGCAGGTTCTCAACAAATCCTCGAAAGCATTTTCTTTCAAATAGAGTGGTGAATACTTGGAATAAACTGCCCCAACATGTTTTGGATGCAGAAAATGTTAATATTTTTAAGAATACACTGGACTTTTTTTGAACACAGCAAAATAGTTACAACCGAATAATAAAATTCGACAGTGGATATAGGCACATCAGCCTTGGCTTTCTGCCTATAAGTAAATAATAATAGTAATATTTTTTTTCTTTTTGCAAGTGTATAACTAATTGTAATTTTTTTCTTATTCTATTTTTTTTTAACATCAATATGTAAAATATATGTAAAATCCAATTTATGCCGTTTGTAAATAAATAAATAATAAAACGATAAAAACGTATAACGAAATCAAACTTCGAAATAAGATTTTAGGGTACAGTGCCTGCGCTCACGAATCTAATTAATCACGTCACAAAACCGGGAAACGTCCAGTAAAGTATTGCCATAGATGATGTATTATTTTTGCTCGTTGTTTTACCAAAGGCGACTGTATCCTAAGGTTCGTCTAGGGTAAGAAAAACAAGAACGTTTCCATTTCTCAATATTGGCTTTATGAGAAATGTGGGCTCCGGTTTCATTTAGGACCGAAGTCTCCACCACATCCGTCTCCTACTGCCAATAAAGAAAACCCTATATATATTATTTTTAAAAGTTCTTCCGGAAAATATTTATCAGTTTACCTACTAAAAACATTTTTTAGAGTTTCTTGTCGAAAATAACTCATACTAAATGCTAACCTAAATATTATAAGTCTTTGCATGGAAGTCCATTAACAAATTTAAATAGTAGGTACCTACATATCGCGCATCGGCAACGAGAGTGTCTCAACACAAAAAATGTTGTTTTTGGGAAATCGCATTTAAATATTTCTTGTATCAGAAAATCTCATTTAAAATTTACTGAGATGACATATTGGAAATGTAATGCTATATTTAATTACATTAATCAATGTACTATTATAATATTTTCACACACATAAAAACCTTTGATCAATTGTATATTTTTTTTAAAAAAGTTCTCCTGATGTGTCTTTTTTAAACAAAATGAATGATATTTACATGAAATAAAACAATTTGTGTTTAATTATTATATTGGAAAAAAAGGAAGCCAAAATTGCAATACACAATGCAATTGTGGTGCCTACTTTGACGTATGCAAGTGAAACATGGACCTGGCAAAGAACACATGAAAGTAGAATAAATGCTGTAGAAATGAGATCACTAAGAAGAGTATGTAATAGAACGATATATGATAGAATAAAAAATGAGGACATAAGGAGAGAATGCAAGTTAAAGAAGGATATTATATGTAAAATGAAAGTGAATGCTTTAAGGTGGTTTGGACATATAGAAAGAATGAACGATGAACGACTGACCAAAAAAATATACATGGGTGCAAGAGATGGAGTGAATAGCAGAGGTCGCCCCAGAAAGGGATGGCATGACCATGTGAATGATATTTTGAAAGAAGGAAACATAAAAAGTTTGAACAATCGACGAGCATGTATGAGACGATGCATGGATGTAAAGGAAGCCAGAAATGTGTGCAAAAATAGAGAAGTATGGCGCTCGGTTCTCTCTGCTTACCCTGTAAGGGACATGGCGTGATGGTATGTATGTATATATGTATGTATGTATATGTTTTATACGCAATCTTTTTAATGTTTCATAAGAATTACTCAAAAATATTATCATATCACATATTGTGTCTCTGTTTTTGCCGAAATAAAAGTAAACACATGAATTACCGCAACAGGGTTATTACACTACTACACACACCAAACGCACGTCCACTCTGTACTAACGTTGATATGACACTATAGTTGCCGCAGATCAGGGCTGCCAACTCCAAAAAAATAAAACCCCCAAACACAAGTCAAAAAAACCCTAAAAAGCCCAAAATGGACTAGAACTGGTTGCATGTAACACATGAGATCCAACTGTCGATTATTTTTATAGAAAATTAAATTATCTAGTTGGGGTGTTTCGGCTTTTTTCGATATTTTGAAAAACTTTGGATATATAGGCAGTTAAACTCATAAATTTATCGTAAAAAAATATTTTTCATAGTAAAAAATGTTTGACAAACTGGAATTTTTTTGAAAAACAAATTTGTGATTTTGTATTCGTACCAATTTTCAGCGTTCTAGCTTTTATGGTTTCTGAGATATA
Source organism: Molanna angustata (assembly GCA_963576475.1). Lineage (NCBI taxonomy): Eukaryota > Metazoa > Arthropoda > Insecta > Trichoptera > Molannidae > Molanna > Molanna angustata. The sequence continues at coordinate 6,756,833 of OY754988.1, forward strand.
TGGAAAAATAAACTAAAAATTCAAATGTTGATAACCCCTGACTGAAATTTTTTTTAAAAATTCTTAGTATGAAAGTTTTGTAGGCCTATTTATATATTCTGAAATTTTGAGCTCTTTGAGCGAATCAAAAGTTATATATAATATTTTAGTAACAAACCTAACCAACCGATTTTTACCAAACTTTTGTAGGTAAGGTTTAAAAAATCGGTGTACATCCTAGGATATCCTTTTAATATCACCTTGATATTATGGTTTCTTTACAAGTTCAAGATTTTTAAAGTATTCTCATATCTTAGAATACCCCTAAAAATAGCCCTAAAAATATCTCTTAAATATTAGGGCCCTAAGAAAGCCCATCCCAGATATTTTAGCCCTAAATTTAGGGCTAAAAGCCCCAAGTTGGCAACCCTGCCGCAGATGTTAGACAACTGGCTCCGTAAAAAAAAGAGTATTTTGCGCCATATCTCGGCAAGGAACTGCACTATAATTATGACTTTTTTTGCAGATATAGTTCAAGAAAGTCGATCTTATGGCACACATAAGTCAATTTCGTATTTTTATGTGTTGTGACACTCTCGTTGCCGATGCGCGAAATGTCCCCGCATATTCCATTTTATATACGGCCAAACGTATTCGCCTGATCTGTATTGATGCATCGTCTCATTCATGTCCGACTATTGTTAAAGCTTCTTACGTTCCATCTTTCAGGATTTTATTCATATCATCGTGTCATCCGTTTCTTTCTCATTCCAATATATCCGCTTTGTATATTTTCTTCGTCATACGTTCTTCATTCATTCTTTCCATGTGGCTAAAACATCTCACCCTCTTTCTGTTGATGACATCTTTAATTATTTTTCTCCTGGGTCACTGTCCTAAGATTGGTGTACACCAAACACTCGATCTCTCTTCATATCTCTGTTCTCCGCCAGCCCATCTCTTGCACATCACTAATCACCTAGCGCCCTCTATGGTTTTTATAGATTAAGGTATCAAAATGGCAATTCCTAACTCGGTTTGGGTATAATTAATTGTGCACGGCACGTACTTTAAAATTGATCGATGTATTATGCCGTAATGGTAGTACCTATTGTACATAGTTTATTTTATTTATTTATTTATTGATTCACGGCTCAAAGCCCTTTACAAAATTAAATATTACATGACACAGCATAAACAAAAGAAACAATTTATAAACATCTAGACATAACAACGGTAGCAGAGGATATATTAAAAAAAATAAAAACATATAAGAGAGGTAAATTAAACAACAAAGTACATATGTACATTAAAAACCAAAGAATAAATAAGTAAAAAAACTTAAATAAAAATACTACATAGCATGAACATAAGAATATTACTGACTGAATGAATAAAAATGAATGGTGTGAACTACCTACATACTTAGCCACACTGAATCAGAGAATGCTGCCAGATGTGACTATATATTGCATTATTGAATTAAATAAAATAAAAATCAAATGTACAAAAAATATATAAAAATGTAAAAAAAAATGTAAAAATATATAAAAATGAAAGCAACTGACTACACAATCATTTGGGGGTATGTTTTTTAAAATGTTTTAATAAAGTAAATTTATATTCATTAAAAGAATTGAAGAAAGGGTCAGTCAGATAACCAAAGTCATTGCCCAATCGATGGATTCTATTCAATGGAGTGTTGTATAAATAATTAGTGTTGGATGTCTTACATACAAAAGTTATAATTTGGCGGGTATTTCTTGTTGGAACATAGTAATTTATCCGACTAACAAGGTAAGAGGAGCTAAAGTTATTATTAATTATTTTATAGAGAAGCAAGAGATCAGATACAATCCTTCTATCAGAGAGGTCATGAAGTTGGAGATTGTCTAGTAGTGAATCATAATTTAAATCCTGTGCAGGAATTTTCAGCTTATAATTCAAAAATCGTAAGAATTTGTATATATTATGTAAAAAAAGACAATAAAATAAAGTAAATATTCTCGCTTCATTCACGTCCATGCATCGTTTTATAGAAGCGTTTCCATTATTCTTACTTCTCCCATCATTATTTTATTTTAAACACTTTATTGTACAATACTTATTAGCTAGTACAAATGGCGGATTTATTGCCTAATGGCAGTTTCCTCCAGACAAGAATAAAAATATGTATAATGTTTATTTTAAAATGAAACAATGTGTTGCTCAGTTGTTGTTGAGAAACGACATTAATTGTTTTTATTTCAAATTATCTTTACAATTATTTTTACCACAGAATCACTTATGAAAAACACAGATAATGAAAAATGACATAAAAACGTTGAATCATAAAAATGAAAATATTGAAACAAAAAAATGTTTTAAATATGGAATACATGAAATGGTTTAAAATAATAAGTAAGTACTGGGTGACATGAGTAGGTGAATATAAAATAAACAAAATAATACATGATAATTATTCATTACATATGTACATCAATGACAATTAAACGAATCATAGATGAAACCTTACAACACTATGGGAGGGAAGGAAAAAAAAGAGATTAGATATGACTAACAACAGGAATAGGGAAATTAATGGGAAGTATGTTGGTTAAGAAATGGAAAGTAGGAGCGCGCGCTTTAATCTGGTTTTGAAGGTTGCTAATCCTTCAAAATATAATAAAGATTCAAGATATAAAATTTGATATAAGATTAAACTCTCGACATTATAAATGTGAATAATATAACAAGGACTCCGAACAAGTCCAAGTTGCCTCATTCTGGAGACACGATTTTAATCGGCTCACAGATCCAGACTGAAAACACAATTAAATACTGATTCTCCACCGGGAATCAAACCCGGAACCTTTGGATCAGCAGCCAGATACCTAACCAACTGAGCCACGATGCCCGACAGTTTACTTTTCTGTTATAAAAATAACAAAAGAAATCGAATAATATGAAAGTTCATTCATACCGTTACGGCATATCCCACAATGTGGGGTAACCAGCGACCGGTGTGTGGGAATGCATAACCTTTTAAAAGTCCACCAGTCTGGTCTTACCTAAAATGGCGCTACATTCAGAATGGGTGGTGAACCTCACTGCTGAACTATGTGAGATATTATTTTTCCTATTGTATCTTCGATTACCTGGTTCTTTTCTTATAATAGAAAAGAGTGAAAGCACTATTCTAAATCGGTGCCTCAAAGCAATACGATAGTATGCGTATTATAATTGAAATATAATATTTTTTTTATGTTGATACATAAACAATTATAATAAATATTTATTTTTGCGTTATATACAAACATAAGTTGCAAATAATGTTATGAGAGGTTTCATTATTATATACCTAAACTAATAACATTTATCCGATATTACCACAATACATACAATATAATACCTACATATTTACTAGTGGGCCTGGGAAGACGTTGTCCTACCACAGATCGTATTTTATTTAGAGCTCATTTTTTGTATTTTACAATTTTTTTTCGTCCTCCAGATGCGTATTTTTTTGTTATTTATTTGAAACAAATGGGCAACGTACAATAATGTTTTTTTAAACAAATATAATAAATAAGAATAACATCAAAAGTAATTGTAACTTAATCGGCCCACCTTTGATTTCATATTACATGTACTCACTGCTGGTAACAAAACAATTAATTATTCCTGTCTAACGTGGCTCCTGAAAAGGGTCCTGGACTTACAGAATATGTACATTTTTGGACGAGATATATAAAAAACAGATATATAAAAAAATATTGATAACAGCGCCACCTGTCGAGTCCACACTATCCTATTTTCAATCTGGAACCAACCATACAAATTTTGAAAATTTCATTTAAATCGGTTGGTCGGTTTCCGAGACGAACATCGTGACATAAAATTTTTATACATCCAGATATAGAATGTTACTGAAAACTCAAAAATAAAGGAATTGAAATAAAATGTCAAACATTTTAAAATGTAATTTATTGTTTTCTTATAGATGTATAAATGTGTTTGTGTGTGTGTGTGTGTGTGCTGTGTTTTACGAGTATGTGCTGTGTGCTATGTACGGCGTGTTTATTCTGTTGTTGTCGCCAAATATCTATTTAAGTATTTTAATTATTTTGCATTCAAAAACATGTAACCTTAGGCCAAATTGAAAAAGTACTGCCTCAGAACAAACTTGTCTAGTGAGACAGTAAATTTCCAAATAGGTACAATTGAACATAGTATGTTTATAATAAGTCTTTTTGAAATATAGTTATTTTTTGTTATTGTTATATATTATATGTGTAAATAATGGAAATAAATAATTTCATTTCATTTCACCAAGATGGGGGGTGATTTGCACGTACATATACCAACGAACCAAAAAGACACAAATTTTCGCTCTGCTCACCCGGAAGCCAGGATCAAGATATTCGTGAAAACTACTTTATCGATTAAATACTAAAATACTCATTGGATTCTTTTAAAATTTTACAAATTTGTTTATCTAATACTCGCCTATACCCCATTACATTTTGAGGGATATCTGAATAGTGCTTCTCATTTTTTTACTGTATTTTAAAGTGACCCCAAGCTCATAAAACTCGAAATTTTTTATTTTATTTACAAAATGGTAAAAAAACACATCATTTCATGAAATGGCATTGAAGAATCATCAAGTTTTCATAATAAAATATTTTAATCAAAAATAATCCAACAAATTCATTTAATGAAAATGCTGATTATTTTCCATAAGAAAATACAATACTTGAAGCAGTGACTTGTTAGTGAGGAGTTTAGGGTAGACCACAACAATAACGTTGTTACTCTCTCGATAGATAGTAATAGATATATATTTTATATTAAATCAAATTAAGGGGGCAAGTTTGGTCAACAGACGGAATCAAAAACCATCCATGTTTACCTATATCATGGATAAAATTATCATATGGAGTTCTATATCATCTTAAGATATTATAGAAAACCATAAGATAATTGAATCCATAAAAATCATGGATGGTTTTGATTCCGCCGGTTGACCAGACTTGCCCCTCTGATTAAATTTTCATCTGCCAATTCTTTTGTGGAAGTGCGTAAGTCGGTGAACAATTATTGTAAAAATATATATTAAGTTGCAAACAGCCCGTTGTGATATGCTCCATTGTTACACCTTAAACATAATTTATGAAAAAAACACAGTGTTTAATTAGTCCTTTAACCTTGGCGTGTTTAGCGAATGAGAACAGCGTATTTTGATTAAACGTCAAATTACTTGATTAATCTGTGTGCGTCATGGTAAATTTTGTCTCAAATTCAGGATACCTGGAATATTTCTTATTCCGAATACCTCAGGTATTTCCTACACACATAGCCTGGATATTTCAACTACTTCCTGGAATACATGCCACGCCGGTAACATAATACATCAAATAGGTACTTATATTACGTACATATATGATTATTTATAGTAAAATGGAACCTTAACGAAACCTCATTGAATTACACATAAATATGGTAGTTTTACGTCATATTTCAGAGGCAGTTAGTTAAGTTTCGTGGATACATGTCGTAAGACGTAGGGAGGACAAAACTAACTTCTCGATAGAAAACCCAGTAAGGTTGCCAAAAAATATTCTACACAACATCAGAGTTGGATTGAATAAAGAAATAGAGGAAAAAAGAATAGAATCATGGATTAGAAACACAGGGATAATAGAATCATGGATTAGAAACACAGGGATAATAGAATCATGGATTAGAAACACAGGGATAATAGAATCATGGATTAGAAACACAGGGATAATAGAATCATGGATTAGAAACACAGGGATAATAGAATCATGGATTAGAAACACAGGGATAATAGAATCATGGATTAGAAACACAGGGATAATAGAATCATGGATTAGAAACACAGGGATAATAGAATCATGGATTAGAAACACAGGGATAATAGAATCATGGATTAGAAACACAGGGATAATAGAATCATGGATTAGAAACACAGGGATAATAGAATCATGGATTAGAAACACAGGGATAATAGAATCATGGATTAGAAACACACGGATAATAGAATCATGGATTAGAAACACAGGGATAAAAGAATCATGGATTAGAAACACAGGGATAATACCCCGTATTCAGTTACTATTGGAACTAAATTAGGAACGTTCTAAAATTGTAGATTTTAGATTTACGGTTTTATTTCTGCGTTATAAATTATCAACTTGAACTAAATGGAATAGGAACGTACCTATTTTGGCCGGAACGTTCTTAAAAAGTTACTGAATCAGACGTATTATGAATAATTCTGAAAATAAAGACAAATTCATCATTTTCATAATTACTCAAAATACGTCTAATTCAGTAACTTTTTAAGAACGTTCTGGCCAAAATAGGTACGTTCCTATTCCATTTAGTCCAAGTTAATATTTTATAACGCTGAAATAAGACCATTAATCAATAATCTACAATTTTAGTATGTTCTTTTTTTAGTTACAATAGTTACTGAATAGGGGGTATTATACTGCAGGATCACGATTAAATTACAATGGTATAAATTTTTATTTTGTATTCAGTAAAATATTTATAAAAAAAATAAGTCAATTTTCAGTCACCTCGGAGAAGTCTCATCATAATGAGATGGTTTATGTATACCAAATAAAAAAAAGTTATATTTTATTTTTGGTTATTTTTTATTTCCTTTTATTTATTTGTTTTTACATCGTGATAGTCTATTTTTGGTTTTTAATAATAAAAAACATATAGGTTAGTGAATCTGAAAAATACAGTTAGCAAAAACAAGTAATATCAAAAATAAAATACATTTTCTTATATGCCTAATATTCTTTTCTTAACAATTTATTTATACTTATATGTATAATAATTTACTTTGTTCTCATCCGTACTGAATCAGGTATTACAAAAGTTATTGGAAAGTTATGAATTTTTTTTAATTTTTTTTTACATTACTTCTCGGGCAACTAACCGGTACTATGTCAAATATTAATTTAACACGCACCCAATAACAAGTTGCCACATTCTGGAGACTTACGATATTAATCGTCTCACAGATCCAGACTGAAAAACAATTAAAAACTGTGTCTCCACCTGGAATCGAACCCGGGACCTTTGGATCAGAATTCAGATACCTAACCAACTGAGCCACAAAGACCGAAAAATTAATTAAATTTAATTTATCAACCGAATATACTTGATGGAATTCCATTTCACATTTTTTTATTTTTAATTATGTTTTAAAAGAAAATATTAAAAATAAAACAGAAATATCAATTATTCCACTGTTATTTAATTAAATACCGTCTACAACCGGCTTCGTGCAACGCACATTTTCAAAAATTAAAAAAAACAATTTAATATTGTTTATTTTTAATATTTTTTTATAAATAAAATACTAATTGTTATTTGAAATATCATTACAAAAAAATATATTGAATTATAAAACAATACACTCCTTAAACTAAAAATATTATTCTGTAATAATAGGTTTTCGCTTATACTTGTTTACTTTTGTCTTTGTTTTGCAAGACCAAGCTTTGCAAGACCTTGCGGTATCGAAAAATTTTATAAATTTTTTTTTTTGTAAAAAATAAGCATTTAATTACGTAATATCGACTTTATACTATAGCTACGCCCACCTCCACCCGCCCCGCATATGGGGGCTGAAACTGCTCCTTCACAGAACGCTGGTAAGAATGACAAAGAATGCATGGCACGAAGAGTAGCTCTAGAAGCTCCTCTAGACTCGTAGTCTCGGCACAATTGTGCGAAAAATAACAATAAACGTCGGTGAAGATAATATTCACAGATACGGATTGTCGCGAGAGTACTTCAAGCCTGTGACTGTAAAACTGGACATTGACCAAGGACAGTCTGGAATTTCATTTTTTTTTATTCAGCAGATAGAAGGGCACTATAGCCATGGCAAAACAATTTGAAGGCTGTAAAGTTCTTCTTAGAGACCACTAAATCCGCATGCCCAATGGGACCTTGAAGAGGCCCACGAACTGCAGGGAGGAGCTCCGTTCTGTTGTAGGACACATTTGTTTGAGAGCATTCCCAGAGAATGTGCTCTGAAGTTTGGTCAGGGTGATGGCATAACTGACATGAGGACGATTTTACAAGGTGGAATCTATGAAGGTAGCTATTAAAGCTGCCGTGTCCTGTAATAAACTGAGATGTCCAAAAATCTGGGACGGCCCAAGATTGACGAAGTCTAGTCCTCACATCAGGGAAAAACAAGAATGTTGTTCGTCCCACGGGGCACGAACTCCATCGAGCCTGCCAAGAGTTCAGCAGGGCTTCCATGGTGATGCGGTTAATGTTTCTGGGGGGAATAGGGCCTTCGGGGGGATGAAGAAACGACTTTATACTATAACTAGGTGTTATGTGTCATATTTTATTGTAATAAGTTAATTTTAACAGAAAAACATAAAATATTTTTTTGTAAAATGTGCCAGACCATGACTGAGTAAGTATGCTAGACCAAGACTAAGACTCGATCGATATTTGCTCATCTCTAAGTTAATCTGGGGCCAGGCCTTGTCCACAACATTGGACATAAATTAATCCTACTTCGTCTCTATTGAGATAAAATAGAAAAAAAATATATCATTGACTCCCGACAGGGAAAAAATCATATTTTTGCGTATATGCAACATTAAAAATACTAAATTTAATGCACATTGGTACAAGCAAGTATAAAACAAACCAAAATGGTGCTCTAATTCTGGCGCGGTTCAGTAGTGACATCTGTGCGAAAACATTGTCACCTCATGTATAAGAACTGTTGCTTTCATTGTTTACAAACCAATTTCTCAATAGATGGCGTTACAAAGAAGTTTCTTTGTCACTTTATAGATGGCGATGGTGTTCAAACGAAAAAAAAATCATTTTTTTTATAATGAATATGTCCTTGTTAAACAAGTACATATACGTGTTCCTACGTTCCCTAAAATAAGCATAAATGCTTGTGCTATAGGTGAACGAAATCGGTCGAGTGGATCGGTGATTCGAACTCGCGACCACTGGATTAATAACCCAATGCGCTAACCGCTCTGCGATCGACCCATCTACCCATCTCATGATAATCATATATAGACTTTCAAAAAATTGGATTGATAGAGAACCTTATAAGAAAGCATAGTTTATGAACATTGCGCAAGCGCATAATTACAGGTACCTAAGCCCTGTAGGTACCTTGAGTTCCTGGTTCTTCAATAATATTCCAACTTCGATTCTATTGAGGTGTTAAAAAAATGTCATAATTTTTTTTTCTCTATTCATAAAAAAACAATCATGCTGGCAACATTATATTTATTTATTTATTTATAAAATTTATGTACATGTGTACAAAGACAGGTTTATTGCCATAAGGCAATTTCTTCCAACCAACCAGAGCAACGTGAAGTCTCTTAGTTAGATTGGTACAATACTAATTAAGTGAGAAATAAATTGATAAAAAATAACATAAAAGAGTAAGGAATATAAAAAAAATTACAAAGAGAAAAAAATGAAAAGAGAGTTTAAAAATAAAAGAATAATAAAAATAACACCTCACATAGCAATGAGGAAAAGGAGGTTACGGAAGGATATAGAAGGAATTTAGGAACTATTTGACAAATAAAGTTTTTTTAATTTACCTTTAAATATTTGAATGGATTGAGATGACGTTACTTCATCACTTAGGCCATTCCATAGTCTAGCTGATTGTACTTGAAAAGAGGAGCTGAAAACTTATGTATTGTGAATGGGGATAGCTAGTGTAGTACGTTCAGCAGATCGAAGGGACTTGACAAGAAAACGACGTTATTTCTTAAATATTGTGGTGAATAGGGATCATAAAGTCTTATAAAGTAATGACAGAATGTGAATGTTACGACGATCTCGTATCTTTGGCCAACGAAGTATATTTCTACAAGTCGAAAATTACTAAATACTGAAACAATTTAACATAAAATGCTGCAACTCTGGTATACATTACGTTTACCATGCATGTCGATTCCAATATGATCTCACCAATTGTTTGTATATCCGATATCGATAAAGGACGACATGCAATAAGATATCATATGTTATAAGGAGGTATAATTTTAACGAAATATTTGACATATATGTATATATAGTAAAACGGAGTAAGGGAGCGAACTGTACGCATAACAACGCAAGGGTTGTTATGAAAAGGACGAGACTGATCGCCCCCGAAATTCCATCGCCCGAACGACTCATATTTGGTCAACTCTCCGTTAAAAAAATGAAATCATGCATACATACAACTATCGCGGCATATACCACAGTGTCGGGTAACAATCGACAGGTGTGCGAGTGTGCATAACGTTATAAACGAAGGCATGATACTAGCGTGTATGCCCACAGTCTTTCTTAAAATAGGCAACATTCGGAATGGGCGGTGAAACTCATCGCTGAATTATGTGGAATGTTATTTTGCCTCGTATATTTTAGATAACCCGCCTCTTACGGGACACCCGAAAACGATAATAATAGAAAAAGTGGTTTAATTTTGAAAAATTTCGAAATTAAACGTTAGTAAATAAGGTTTAATTTTTCGCACGAACTACACGCACATGTGGTTATTAAACATGGGTTATTTTTTCTGATACTCCTACTGTCACTTCACTTCCAATGTGGTATCATTTCACTATAAACCATCCGCTAGTCTCCATTACCCAAACGCTTTACACTTCAGTCGAAATAAGACTGGACGGGACGGGATTCAAGAATGTGTTCGAAAAATTAAAATAAATCTTTTCCCAGACGAACGTTGCCTAGTTATCTCTGCTTACCACAATAACAGAGACATGATGGTGTGTGTACGAGGTGCATGTATTCGAATATGGTTGGGACAGCTAAATCGCGATATTCAGTTAATACCAGAGCGGGTTGGGCACTGAATTAATAATCCAATGAACGCGACCTCGATTTCGTTCACCTATAGTGTAAACATTTTCTCAATATAAGGAATGTATGAGGCTGAATGTGTCGATTCAAGAACATAATATAATTTTTTTATAAGTATGTACTTTTTCGGTCAATTTCAAGCGGCAAACTGTACCGATAAACTATACCCGGTAACATAAACACATGGACGTATATATGTAGGTACTATATAGGTAAGTATATTGTAAAAGTATCAATATCGACACATGTTATACCTACATAGGTATATGTATACTATACATACACATATACCGACATAGGTATATGTGTATGTATGTATACTATACATACACAACACATATACCGACATAGATATATGTGCATGTATAGTCACTATACACATATACCTACATATGTAGGTACATATGTATGTATACTATACATGAACAACTCATATACCGACATAGGTATATGTGTATGTATACTATACATACACATACACCGACATAGACATATGTGTATGTTTACTATACATACACATTTACCGCCACTTGCGCAAGATGCAAAGAAGTGTTTATTATTATTATTACATTTACCAACAAAGGTATATGTGTATTTATAGCCCCCAAGTCAAATTGAAAACGCTGTTCGTTATCGCCAAGCGCTAATTTTTTTTTGTATGGGATTTGACGTTTGTTGTTTGTTATTGTAGAAAAAATTTCTACAACAAACGTCAAATCACATACAAAAAAAATAGCGCTTGGCGATAACGAACAGCGTTTTCAATTTGACTCAGGGCCATAGTCACTATACGTACACATATACCTACATAGGTATATATTTATGTATAGTCACTATACATGTGTATGTATAATCAGTATACATGCACAACACATATACCGACATAGGAATATGTGTATGTTTTCTATACATACACATTGTCGGCCTTCGTGGCTCAGTTGGTTGGGTATCTGACTGCTGAACCAAAGGTCCCGGGTTCGATTCCCTGTGGAGACACAGTTTTTAATTGTGTTTTCAGTCTGTATCTGTGAGACGATTAATATCGTAAGTCTCCAGAATGTGGCAACTTGTTATTGGGTGCGTGCTAAAGTAATATTTGACATAGTACCTGTTAGTTGCCCGAGAAGCAATATTAAATAAATAAATACCGCCACTTGCGCAAGGTGCAAGGAAGTGTTTATTATTATTGTGATTATTACATTTACCGACATAGGTATATTAAAAAAATGAAATTAATCGAAATGAATGGTATGAAAATGAAATAGGGGTATGGAGTATGTATAAAGGAGTGTAGAGAAGTTGTTCCGGATGGCGCAGAACTGGAATGTGTTTGCTCAAGTGTTTGCCAACATCGGAAAAGCCTTATAATATAATGTACCATACCTATTATGGTACATTCAAAAGTAGATACAATGAAACGGTATGATACGAAATGCAAATAAACGAATCCAAATTATACAAAATGAAAATAAGTAAATCGCAATGATACTAAATGAAAATAAGTGAAACACAATGATACGAATTGAAAAAAAGTTAAACACATTGAAACTATGTAAGTGAATTGCAATCATACATAAGAAAATAAGTAAAACGCAATGATACTAAATGAAAATAAGTAAATCGCAATGACACTAAATGAAAATAAGTGAAACACAATGACACTAAATGAAAATAAGTGAAACACAATGACACTAAATGAAAATAAGTGAAACGAAATGATTCTTAACGAAAATAAGTCAAACTAAATGACACTAAATGAATATAAGTGAATGATAATAAATTTAAAAAAATGTTAACACATGAACATAAATTGAACGAAATGTTACTTAATAAAAATAATTTAAATGAAATTAAACAAAATGAAAATAAATTCAACGCAATGTTATTAAATGAAAATAAGTGAAACGAAATGAATCGAAATAATGAGATTTTTTTGGAAAATTGTACAAAATTTAACAATAGAAAAACTGTGTTCGCAAACCGAATGTCTGTGGCTCAAAAGTCGAATGTTTTAACAACTAGTCATGGATACTTACTTATTTTCACAAAAAAATAATAAATCGAAGATGATTTGATTAATGGTGTGTATAATGAAATGAATGGTCGTAAGAAAGAAGGCAGTTTTCCTGGCTGCGAAACATCCGGGAATGGACCGGTACGAGAACTGTGGAGGAGCTGTTTTGCACTACACAGGACAGGGATGCTTTCTCTGTGAATGAAGGTGGATTGTTCTACGGCGTGGGTTTTTATTAATTTTCTTAATGGATATATAAAAGTAGGAAGGCACACTGCAAATCATCTTCTTCTTTTTGAAGTGCCGTATTAAGCCCTTCCGTCGCCGACGCTGGCTTTACTTGGGCAAATGCCTTTCTATTTCGGACAGTATGGAGCTACTCTCAAATTGTGTCTTATATACCTATTTATATTTGATAACCTGACTATATGAAAAAACAATTATTTATTAAATTTTAGAGTACCTACTTATCTCGGCTCACCTTTGAATATCTCATCATGTTAGTTATGACTTTATTTTATTGTAAAAAATATATAAAGTAAAAAATGGGACAAGGAGCAAGAAACGAGGAAGAAGAGAAAACGGTGAGGTGGATAGTATGGGTGTGGTCTTTTATTTTTAAATATATTTGTTCATAAATAACATATTTTCAGTCATTTTTTTTTATATAATTTGCATATTATATTTTGCAGTGTTTTCCTGTTATAAGTAGGTACCTAAATAAAAATATTAAAAAAACTTATTATTTTTTGTTCATTTAAATTGCACGAGCAAACGGGTAAATTAATGGCGTTCACAAAATGAACACAAAAAAATTAGCATAAAAGCGAAAAATAAATAATACCTTATTTGTTGTTGTATGAAGGTTTAGGAAGATTGGTAAATACTAGATTTGTAAATACACCTGCGACATTACCGTTTTTATCAACACTTTCAAGTCTTTTAGAATATTATAATCTCTATTATTTGATATAAACGATTTTCTTATTCGCGACTTCTAATTTTATTTTATTTGAGATGCAATGGGGAAATTGGCGAGAGTATGTAAGGACAAGACTTTCACAAAAAAATACAAAAGCTAGACCCATCGAGAATATTATTCTTAACATTCATCTATGGTCTCTAAACTTTGACATTGAGAGAGTCCGAGAGGTAGAACATTGATACCTTCTGTGATATCTTCTTGTCGACGGAGTTACCCGAATGCATTGGTCGGATGCATCATGTATTGAATAAGCGCGTCATTCTTTTGCCAAGGCCGACACCGTAAACATCATGTGTATATATATAAGCGTGCATATTTTTGCGTATCGTAATTGTATTGTGAATTGTAAATATATAATTTGTATATAAATAAAGTCACTCTGAATCGTATTCTCGACTTTATTACTCACATATTTATCACCTTCAAAACGTGGTGCTGGAGGCAAATGTTGCGCATCCTATGGATACCCAACAGAACAAATACGTCCATTCTGGAAGAATCTAAATCTGGATCATGGAAGTATCAACCAATGGCATATACAAATAGTAGATACGTTACTAGTCTTTAAATTTGGTAAACAAAAATTAAGACGCATACCTCACTTAATTCTAACCGCACACAATATGTTTTAGTGTTCGAACGTATATATCATTCACGTTGCAAATTTATTCCATAATTAATATATTTATATGGGTATGTCGATAAAAAAACGCCTGGTGAAGAAAATATACATTGCGGACAGGAATGGAAAGAGAGGTCGGGGCCGCCCAAGGAAGGGATGGCACGTCCATGTGAACGGTATTTTGAAAGACGGAAATGTTAGAAGCGTGAACAACAGAAGAACATGTATAAGACGATGTTTCAATGAAACGAGACGATGTATGTGTGTCAAGATAGAAATAAGTGGCGTTCTGTTTTCGGAGCCTACCCCGTGAGGGACATGGCGTGATGGTATGTATGTATGTAAGATTTGTCGATAATTATTTTTGTTTTGAGTAAACGAGATAGAAATACGCTGCCGATGTGTGTCAGCATATATACAAAATCTACCTTGTGAGGACGCCGCGCCGGTGTCTTCACGAGCTTAAAAACTGAAAGTCACCCACCGCTTACCAGGGTATCTCAGGCGCGTTAGCACCTCTTTACCCGCACTTACTTGCAAATATTTTTACGCAGGCGGGCTCGGAGTTTGCCAGATTGGCTCCCCCAACAAACTCCGCCTGCTAAATTATGGACTCTCAGAGTCCATAATTTAGCAGGCGGGGATAACCTAATGCGCCTTACTAATTAAAACTAATCTTAATTACGAGCCTAAAAAGTATATTACTCTTACTTATTTAAAAATAATTCACATGTTGGTACAATTTGTAAATATACGCGTCAAGTACATTTGCTCGTGACAGCATCAAATTCGATGCAGATGAGATTGGCCTTTTCGCACATCTATTACTTAATATAAGTCCATCTTTCACAGTCATTTGGTATGAGAGATGCATAATTAGGGGGCGGTATTAAAAGGTTTAAATATCTTCTTCATGGTAACAATCCTAGGATTTGTTTTGCACCAAATTTCCATTTCTCTTCATATCTCTGTTGTCCGCCAGCCTCTTCATCTTTTGGTAGCTGCCACAGCGCACATCACTGATCATCTGGTCCATATACAGTCTCTAGGGCGACCTCTATATACTCGTAAATAGTGTATTCTTCATGGTTACAATCCTATGATTGGTTTTCACCGCACACTCCATCTCTCCACATATCTCTGTTGTCCGCCAGCCTCTTCATCTCTTGGTAGCTGCCACAGCGCACATCACTGATCACCTAGTCTATATAACTGTCTCTAGGGCGAAATCAATATATAGTGTATTCTTCATGATTACAATTCTATGATTGGTTTGCACCGCACACTCCATCTCTCCACATATCTCTGTTGTCCGCCAGCCTCTTCATCTCTTGGTAGCTGCTACAGCGCACATCACTGATCACCTGGTCCATATAACTGTCTCTAGGGCGACCTCTATATATAGTGTATTCTTCATGGTTACAATCCTAGGATTGGTTTGCACCGCACACTCCATATCTCCACATATCTCTGTTGTCCGCCAGCCTCTTCATCTCTTGGTAGCTGCTACAGCGCACATCACTGATCACCTAGTCTATATAACTGTCTCTAGGGCGAAATCAATATATAGTGTATTCTTCATGATTACAATTCTATGATTGGTTTGCACCGCACACTCCATCTCTCCACATATCTCTGTTGTCCGCCAGCCTCTTCATATCTTGGTAGCTGCCACAGCGCACATCACTGATCACCTAGTCTATATAACTGTCTCTAGGGCGAAATCAATATATAGTGTATTCTTCATGATTACAATTCTATGATTGGTTTGCACCGCACACTCCATCTCTCCACATATCTCTGTTGTCCGCCAGCCTCTTCATACCTTGGTAGCTGCCACAGCGCACATCACTGATCACCTAGTCTATATAACTGTCTCTAGGGCGAAATCAATATATAGTGTATTCTTCATGATTACAATTCTATGATTGGTTTGCACCGCACACTCCATCTCTCCACATATCTCTGTTGTCCGCCAGCCTCTTCATACCTTGGTAGCTGCCACAGCGCACATCACTGATCACCTAGTCTATATAACTGTCTCTAGGGCGACCTATATATATAGTGTATTCTTCATGGTTACAATCCTAGGATTGGTTTGCACCGCACACTCCATCTCTCCACATATCTCTGTTGTCCACCAGCTTCTTCATATCTTGGTAGTTGCCACAGCGCACATCACTGATCCATACAATTGTCTCTAGGATTACCCCTTTAGTTTCAGCCATCCGTCATTATGCGAAGCGCGAATATTGAAATACCCTCATAATGTAGAACTTTTTAGAAACATCACCATGACGACAATGTTTCCAAGCATCTTGGAAATTTATTTTTATTGCACGACGAAGCCGCCTTTATGGTTTTCATATTTTCTGAAAATGAATAGAGCAGATTTTACGAAGCTTAATTTTTTTTATCCTAAGTAACAATTTAAATAAATAACATAGACAAAAAAAAATCCATTGTGAATGAATGTACAAAAAATATAATATAACATACATACCAGTTCAATTATTCCTTCTTTTTTTTTTGTTTTATCTTTTTATGTAGTTCAACTTTTGTTTTCTTTTTGTTTTCCTACATATATGTATATGTGTATTTTAAACTTTCCTTTTAACTGTGCAAAGTAATGTCTTTTTTTATAATTTGACTGGTCAGGAGACGTTGATTGTACCTACCTAACTATGCACAATAGCCACGCGGGAGATACCTGTTATTGGAGCACTGGAGATTTTTTTTTTGTTTGTGTTGTTCAGTGTTCTGTTGGTGTCTCTGTATATTAAATAAATAAATAAATAAATACCATCACGCCGTGTGCCTTATTCCATATTACAGGCCCCAACTAGGTACCATTGTCATCTCATGTATAATAATCGTGGACTTAGATCCGAATGCAGAGTCCGACCTAAATACTAAATTCTAAATACCAACCATATTTTCATTACACAGTCGCTCACTTAAGTTAGGAGATCACGTGGCTTCCTAACTGGAGGATGCTTCCTAACTGGAGGACGTATGATCATCTTAATTTTGATGATATCACTATGCTCCGTACTAAGGTGAATTCACCATACTTTAAGCTGAATTCACGTTATTTATGATTATCTGTTTTCTCAGTGAAGGCATATCAATTAAAAGGTACAATTGTTAAATGTTGCGTAATCGCTTACCGTCTTACTATCTTACTAAACGTAAACTAAACGTAAACTATCTATAGTACCCGGTAATAGCGCGTGATTAACGAAAAAGTTTACTTATGAACCGTGACTATCTTTATTACACCTTTATTTCATAGACGTCAAGTTAGGACTGGTCGATAGGTTGTTTAACGCTTGACTAACGCGTCATGTCAAATATTTCAAAATGGCGGATCTTTCACATATTATCCGACGCATATTTGAGATTGACAGATAAATTTAATACTTATAACGTTATTCCTTGTTATTCTTCGTCGCAATCGTGTTTAAATTGACGCAACATGGCAATTGGGTTTTTGTATTCATTTTTCAATGTCAGTATTCCAATACCTAATTAAATACATTTATATATTTTTTGACATCTGTGAAGCCAATGCGGCCATATGAAAAATTAATAAGGGTGTTCGTTAACAATTCAGTGAACTAGTTAGTCATATCTTAGTATAAGTTTATTATAAGTATGAATGTGGCCGGTGCCTCTAGCTGTGAGGCACCGGCTTAGAATAGTGCTTCCACTCTTTTCTATTACTGTTTTCGAGTGTCCCGTAAGAGCCGGGTAATCGAAAATACAACAGGCAACAATAACATCTGACATAGTTCAGCAATGAGGTTCACCACCCATTCTGAAGGTAGTGCCTTTTTAGGTGAGACGAGACTGGTGTGTGGGTATACACATATGTGTTGTGCTCCCTTTTATAAGGCAATGCACACCCGCACACCTTTCGCTGGTTACCCCACATTGTGGGATATGCCGTGATGGTATGAATGAATGAATGAATAAGTATGAATTTTTAATACCGTTCTAACTATTTTATTTGTGCTTATCTACTTGCGCGTTAAGTAACCTATTAACGAAATCTAATAAGACAGTTAATGTTGACGTAAACCAGCCGATGACAGGTTGTAAATATATATTCCCGCTTCGTCTCTGTTGGTATATAAAGCAAGAAAATAAAAAAAATTGATTACACCCTCTCCAAGGTTTCAAAATGGATCAAATTACGATACGATATTACAATATATTTTTTTTTTTTGACAAATATTAACATCTTAATAGAGACGAAGTTTGAATATTAAAGGAGAACCAGGAACTCGAGGCACTTAACAGGGCTCACGACCTGTCATCAGCTGGATTTCGTGATCGCTTAATGGACATGTGACAGGTCGTGAGCCCTATAGGTGCCTTGAGTTCCTTGATCTCATATTATTATATTTATTTATAATTTTTTTTTATTTATTTATTTCTTCATTAGAAAACCAACAGTTTTTTTTTTATTTTTACCTAAAATAGATATAAGCATAAGAAAATAATAAACAAAGAAACTATTCCAAATTATAATTTTCCAACTTCGTCTCTATTGAGAACATTCTTAAATTTTGTTACATATTAAAATAAAAAAAATTGTTAAAACTTTATCATTAAAAACCATTGACTCCCGACAGGGAAAAAAATCTAATGTTTGCGTATATGTAACAATAAAAATATTAGATATAAATATCGCCTGAATATTATGCAACATGTATAACAGTCATAATTCAAGTTCAATAATACAAATTGTTCAATTTTATCGAAAATATAAAATGAATCAAGTTATATCCAGTTTTAACAAGCACTGTCATTGAGAATACACAATTTCTGAAAGCTCAAGATCTTTAGACAGTCGGAAGGTTATTTAATTTATTTATTTAATATTGCTTCTCGGGCAACTAACAGGTACTATGTCAAATATTAATTTAACACGTACCCAATAACAAGTTGCCACATTCTGGAGACTTTCGATATTAATCGTCTCACAGATCCAGACTGAAAACACAATTAAAAACTGTGTCTCCACCGGGAATCGAACCCGGGACCTTTGGATCAGCAGTCAGATACCCAACCAACTGAGCCACGAAGGCCGAAAAGGTTAGTTAAAATTCAAATGTAAAATTCCAGTACAGACCGACAAGTGATGTTTAAAAAGAGGGTATAATAAATTCGTCGTTATATTTAAATGTAAAAGTTTCTACTCTTATTGGACTTGAAGTAATTTTATTATGATAGAAGTAGATATATTAGAGTTTGTTATTTTTGTAGGTATATATGTTTATATAAAGTGTTGATCTTAGTAGAACAAAAGACAGAATGTAACAATTGACGACACACAAATAAAACTTATTAATTCAATAAAGATAGGGCCGGGTGAACTCCAAAGGAACTCGGGTTATCAAAGGAGAAGAAGTGGAGGCCAAGTCTCCACCGATGTTTGATCGCCAGCATTTTATCGCCGCATTTCAAGAATTCACCGACCATCAATAAATTATCAAACTTAAATGCATTATAGGTACACCTATTCTCCTGAAATATATAAAAATACATACTACATACAGTTGATAATATTTAACTATGTAGTTGCGTGTAACACATAAGATTCAACTGTCGATGGCGATAGTATGTATAATTGAAGAATTCGTACCAAACTTTAATCACTTAAACACAAACTAATAAATATTGTAAAATATTTTCTTTTCTACACATATTATAAAACATGTAGGTATGTATGTTAGGATAGGATAGTATAGAGGTCAGTCTTCTTTTCCTACCCAAAATATGAAATAAATTGAATTTTTTTAAAAATTGTTACAAAAGTTTGGGATATACATACTACTTCAATGTTTATTTATTTATTTATTTATACATCTTCTTGTACAAAATATAAACAAATATAATTGTACACTGGCGGGCTTATTGCCATTAGGCAATTTCTTCCAACCAACCAGATTACAAAGTATGACAACATTGTGTATGTACAACAGTAAATAAAAAAGAGTAAAAGAAATCAAAGAAAATACGTATAAAACTTACATACTAAAAAAAAAGGATATGGTAAGGACAGGAGAGGAAATCGGGATCAGGTGTTCAAGGATAAATATTCCTTCTTTAAATTAAATAAACTAGCTGGGTTGTTTCGGCTTTTTTCGATATTTTTAAAAACTTTGGAATTATAGGCAGTTAAACACATTAATTTAACATAAAAGATTTTTTTTCTTAATAATTTTTTTTTGAGAATCTCTGGTATTTAAAGAAAAACAAATTTGAGATTTTGTATTTGTCTATATTTATACCAATTTCCAGCGTTCCAGCTTTTATGGTTTTTGATATATATGGAAAAATAAAGTAAAAATTAAATATTTGATAACCCCTGACTGAAAAATTCGAAATTCTGAAGTAAAAGTTTAGTGGACTTATAATTATCTATATTTTCTGAAATTTTGGGCTCTGTACATTGAGCGAACCGCTCCGCCATCGACCCATCTAAAGGACTCATCTGTGGACCCATCGATCCACATAAAGTGAAAAAAAAAAATTTCACCCCCCGGGTAGGTGAAATTCCCGACGATTAATGTCACTGGCGTCATGTCCCACGAAATAACGAAACGAAATGTCGTGTCAGCGTTTGCGGCGGAAAAAAAGCTCAAGAAAATGTACAATAGTCACATTTGGCATACCGTCATGTGAGACAAAGTGGAATATTTGCAATTCACATAACATTTTTTATCCCCATTATGTGTTTATTTCCAACGGGTTTTCACATGGCGGCATTCCTCTTCAGCTTTGTGTACCTATTTTATTATTTTTAAATGTCAATTGATCGGTAAATTCAAAGGCACAAAATCAATGACGTAGAATTTTTCGGGGAAATATCAGAGCAAAAAATATAACCTAACCTCTTCTCACTAATCTAACACGTAGATTACTGCTGCCCAACTAGGAAACCCTGTTCTAGGGCTAGCAGTTTACAATTTTAAAATGACAATATACTTTGAACTGGGTGATGATAGTTCCCATTCCACATCAAGCAGTCACACAATCACTATACTAATAACCACCACTTCCATAAACATCAAAACATACACATATTTATTTATTTATTTATTTCACATACGGCATGTATTGCCTTTTAAAATATACATAGGTACTGAGAAAAAACATAGAGACTAAAAACAATAATACATTAAGTAAAAGGAAACGAAAAAGAAAACATACTAAAAAAGTTAATAAAACAATATGTGAAGCAACTAAATATAAAAAAAGATAGGTATATACAAATAAAATTTGAGCACAAATCAGCAGAGAAAACAGTGCAACTTAAAAATACATTTGTTTACAGTAATAATTAATAATTACAAAAGAAATAAAAAAAGAAAAATAATATTACATAGATAGTCAAGATTCATTCATTACATAATATAATCATTTCATTATATGTAACAACAAACTCTTGTATGCACCATAACCCAATGCAAAGACATCGATCTGCTCAAACTTATTTGCAAGTCTTGGAAGTCTCTGCATTGGTGAGCCAAACAAATAATTTGTGTAGACATTTTGTAAGGCGAAACATTCACTATTGCGAGTGAGTCTTGAGGGTACACGTACTCACATACAACAAATCAACCAGGCCCAAAATGCCTGTCATAATAATATATGTCATCAAATCGATCCCCGATTCGATTTGACTTATAAAAAATGACATATGATAATTCTTATGAGCGCATAGATGATGTTTGGTCAAATCTCTTTGGGTAGGTAGGATAATAATGAATTTTGAGAGTCAGTATTTAAGGCCCTTGTATACCCTGGGTATACGGATGTACACAACTATTCACACTAAATTACCTTCTAATGTATGAAACACGAAGCAATATTCTATATCACCTAATATGTGACATACAACATTCTTTCGTGAAAAAAGTGTAAAATTTCGAGTTTTTTTTAAATAGCAAGAATAGTAATTAAAGTATTATAATAATAAAAAACTCATACCGTTGATTTTCATATTCTTTAACGATTGAAGTAAAAATCTACTTCATAGGCCTTGTAGTTTTTTAGTTACTTACAATAAAAAATTAAAAAAGGGCTTTACTAAAACTAATTTTAGATGAAAAGTATAAAACAAATTCGAATTTCAAAAAACTTATGCAATGGAATAAATATGTAAATATAAACTGTTCCTTATTTCAAAGACGTATCTTTTGAGGGTACTGGGGAAATTATTTTCAAATTATACTAAATAGCCTACTATAGCCTCTTAATGTTTAGTCTCGCTATACAACCAATTCTCAACGTAGAGAGTACTAAAACTTTCGCATTGATGTTTTATTGTGTGTAGCGTATTTTTCTTAATTTTCTTACAGGAAAGTAAAGTCACCACACATAACATGCAAACAGCTCACTCGTGATTCAAAAACATAGTGAAATGTACTAATCAATATACAACTCTTAAAAATCTAAAGACCTACCTATGTACTTATATAGTTTGAGGAGAAAAGTTCTCTTGTGTAACATAATTGAATTTACAAATAATAATAATAGAAACGGACGAACAAATACGAGTCTTTTTAGAGAATTTGTCTAAAGACATATTTTTTAAGCTGTCCTACGCACAACTTTGTCCGAAAGAAAATTATCAAATGTTTGAGAATAATTTTCAAAGTAAAACTTTTGTTCAATCAATCGAAGTTATTTAAATAAAAAAGAAAAAAAAACAGTTTACGAATTCAAAGTATTGTTTCATTGAGAAATGAATAAAAAAAATGGAGACTGAGTGTATTCCGTCCGTTCCTTTTTGATATACTTATTTTTGTTTTTTTTTATTTGATATGTGCTGTATATTTGTATGTTTAATCGAATATACCGGAGACAAAATAACATCTCACATAGTTCAACAATTAGGTGTACCACCCGTTCTCAATGTGACTGGTGTGTGAGGATACGCGCAGTCCTGCTTTCAATAATAATGTAGTGCACACCCGCACATCTGTCAATAGTTACCCCACACTGTGTGATATGCCGTGATGGTATGAATAAATGAATAAATTTTTATAATTTTTCTCCAGATTGATCCTAAAATGTTTAAAATTTTCGAATTTTTGTAATAGAATTCACAAAACAATAGGTAGGTTTATCTTCATAATTCAAAACCCACCGCCTGATTTACGTCATAGTAGAAAAGCTGTTTTTTTTTCTGTTAAAGTACACCAAAGCAGGTAGCAACTAGCAGGATTTTTATGGATTTTCTTAAAAATTGCTGAATCCGCGCTGGATCCAGCAATTTTCGAGTTGTTCGTATTTATAAGTATATTCGATTCAGTTGAAAATAGTATGAATAAATCATATATCTCCTTAATTGTCTTTATTTTGTCTTGTTAAATGATTGTATTGTTTAATGTTTTTGTATATCAAGCAAGAAAAATCTCATTGAAAATGATTTTTTTTTTCAATATTGATAAATCTCCAAATGTCTTTACTTGGAGAAAAAATTTATTTAATTATTTATTATATATACGCCCTTAATAGGGCATTTACAAAAAAATACAGGATAAATAGAACAATGTAGGCATAACAAAACAACAATAAGTGTAAATACATCGATTATATAGGTACATAATAAAAAAAAGTAAGTAGTTAAAGGAAGAACAACATAAAACAACATAATAAAAGAAAATAGAGGTAAATGATAAAAAAACTAGACATAAAAGAAGAAAAAAAATAAACAGTATTACATATTCAATTTAAACAACAAAAATAAACAAAGCAAAGTAAAAATTAAAAATTATAATATGCGTTAAGCATCCTTTTGAAACCATCTATAGTGTGTACATTAAATATATCAACAGCATTATATTGGTTTCCAAGGCGGTGCAATCTATGTATTGGTTAGTTAATAATAAAGTTATTTCGAAGATTCTCTATATGAAAAGGTGCATTTTGACGTGAAGCAAACCTTGTAGGTACTCTGAATTTTATCATTTCAACTAGGTCAGGGGTGTCCAATATACCGTTGATTATTTGAATGAATTTGAATGAAGAATCTATGTAACAGATATTAAAATTTGTCACGGAATTTCATTGTTTTTATTTTATAACATAGTCTTTTACATCATTATTTAGGATATTAATAAAATAAGAATCCGCAGCGCTGGATCCATCGTATTTTGCTGGATCCAGCAAGCCGAAAAATATGCTAGATCCAGCTGGATTGCTGGATGCGGGATCCAACAATTTATTGCAATTCCTAGTAGCAACAGATAACAAAGGTGTAGAAAATTGCTATTAAAACACGTATAATATGAAGCGTGATATTTTTTTTACAAAATTCTATTAGAAATCACATCTTTCGTTTATAAACACTTTGATATTAATACATCTTTTTTTGATCCATCGGGGGGAGGAGACCCAATTCTATATCAACACTTATTTTGATTTTTTGGTCACCCAGAAGTTTATATTTGCTTCGATCTGCTGAACGTACTGTAATAACTATCCCAATTCACAACACTGAATTTTTCAGCTCTTCCTTTGAAGTAAGTTCAGCAAGACTCTGGAATAATTTGAGTCCTGATATAATTACATCAAACTCGCTTTCCATTTTCAAGAAACGACTAAAGCAGGGATATCTCTCCGATAATACCTGATCCCTCTCCTTTTCCTTCCTTCCCTTTGCTACGTTATATTTACTAAAGTGGCACGTAGTAATCTTGTAATATTATTAATCTTCCCTTTTAATCCTTTTCTAGATCCTATTGATTCAGATACACCATCATTTACGTGTTTTTATTAATTTTGTATTATTAGTATTACATATTCTGGTCCAAATGTGGGTAATTGTCTTATTTAATGTATTTTTGTAATTGTGACTGTTTGTAACCATAAATAAATAAATAAAATTTATCCCTAAACACCTGATCTCGATTTCCTCTTCTTGTTCTTTCCCAATCCTTCTTTTTTTGCTATGATGTATATATTTTTTTTAAATAAAAAAATAATATGGCCTTGTTAAACAACTACCTACATATAGATACATCTTCCTTCGTTCCCTAAAATAAGCATAAATGCTTGTGCTATATGTGAACAAAAATCTTGTGCTATATGTGTTTATATTAACTTTTTTTAACTTTTCTACGGACAATTCTTGGTAGAACTCCATTTCAAATTATAAATAAATTTGGAATGGTAAAATAAAACCAAAGTTTTCAGTTCTACTAATTTAATGAAACTGACTAGTTTCGGTCATCCAGTGACCATTTATATTATGTACAAAGAGTAAATAAATAAATAAACTCACTTTGGTAAGTGGAAATCCTCTGACAGACACCCTTGAACAACCTTTAATAGGTCAGTCTTTTTCTTTCCATTCATCACCATATTTAGTCTATGTACATATTTAGTCGTGTCAGTAAAACATGGCGATCGACACTGCATCTCGTTGTTGCTGGTACAGAATGAACAATGAACACAGCTTCTCAATCCATTATCCCGTGTAAATTACAAACTCTGACGAACGACGATGGGACCAAGAGCTACAGAAATTAAATCGCGTCACGTCCCCACCAAACTTGGCCGTAAAAAGTGTCAAATTGTTTTTTTCTTTTAGTCTCTCTCTTTCTTTCGCAATTTATTCTACTTTTTCCCGCGCTTTCTCCTCTTCAAACATCCGATCCCGGCGAAAAGTCTATTTTCCCGCCATCGAACAAACTGAAAAGACTGCTCTGAATTTTTATGCATAGAACTAAATAGGGTGCACATGATGATAGGCGTTTTGGTACCCATGCCCAATCTAAATATGTCCATGCCCAATCTAAATATGTCCATGCCCAATCTAAATATGTTAATGCCCAATCTAAATATGTCCATGCCCAATCAAAATATGTCCATGCCAAATCAAAATATGTCCATTCCCAATCAAAATATGTTCATACCCAATCTAAATATGTCCATGCCCAATCTAAATATGTCCATGTCCCATTTAGATATGTCCATGTACAAATCAATCAATCGTTGGATGGCTCTTTTCAAGTGAACAAAAAAATAATGTCTTCTAACTACCCATATCCATTTGGTGAAGCCAGTTGTGTGTAAGATATATATCAGAATAAAATAATTGAAACAAAAATCAAGAAATTATAAAAATAATAAAAAGCAGGGAAATGATGTTATGTGTAAGGAAATGATGCTTCAGATTTATTTTAAAGGGGGAAGTGTTAGTGTAACTCGAAGTTGCGATGTGATGTGATTCCAAAGACGAGCTGCTTGTACGGAGAAGGATGTGGTGAAAAGAAAGTATTGTGTACTGGGATACTTAGCGTTCTTTCAGTATTTGAACAAAGAAGCAAACTGTGTTTTAAGAGGAAGTGAAATTGATTTCGTAGATAAACTGGAGCGTTGGGATTAAGTATGTATTTTATGTGTTACATTAAATATTGAGCATAACACTCAAAGAAAAGATACAGGAAGATGCAAAACGTCCATAGCCATTATGTGCCAATGACCTCCCGCCTCTCTTTATCGACCGAACATCTTTGTGGCCTGCCCGGGTTCAAGTGGCAGGTTCTCTTTCGCCATTCCCAGGTACTCTAGATCTGGCTATGTAGCTGGCCCAATTTCACTTCAAAGAAGTTATCAAGCATGTCACATTGGTAAAAAAAACGTGGCCACTGCAGTAATGACTCAGTGCGATTACCTCTCTGCCACCACCCGTCTATTGTATTGATTGTGTTCGCTATAATTATGTTATAGCGAACGATATTCTCATCATACATACATATATGTACATGGATAGGTAGGTATCAATAGCGGAATTGCTTAAAAGAAGCTAAAAATCTTGGCTTGCCTATGAATTACCTTGTGGCAGACCACATCTCGAAATTTCTTTCGAGCGCGCGCCTAGCGACGGCAAGTACATTTGTTTATCGCTAGGCCGAGTTCATCGCCCGCAACGTCAAACAAGTGACAATACTCCTCAACTGGGTATGACACTTCAAATAAATAAGTCTAGAAAGTTCGAGGACATTGAACTTGCTACCCCCAGCGCAGCACTATTTAAGGGAGTCTACACTTGTACACGTCGTCACTTCATTTCCGTATTTCCGTCACTTCGATTCGTCACTGCACGCCGCCGTTCTCGACCACGCCGTCTCGCCGACACTTCATCTCTCGACCTCGCGAGCACGATGGTACTTCACCATGCGAAGATTCGGACACTTCGAACACACCCGCTAACTCGCTCGTTATACCTACTCATCGTGAGAAAGTTCTTTTGTAAGTTATTTCATCAATTGTAAATTTACCCTTAAGCAAACTATTAATTGTGATCAATATACTCATTGTTACTTTTGACCATTTTTTCTTCTTCTCTCTCAACCACTGTCCTTGTGTTCTTATTTCAAATCATATCCACTTGGGATATAGTAAACTCTCTTTACTGGTAACCCCTCTGGTTACCACTTATATTTATTAGTAACCCCTCTGGTTACTAACTACTGTTGATTGGTAACCCCTCTGGTTACCAATCAGCTTTATTAATTAACCTAATGGCAATAAGCCCGCCAGTGTACAATTATATTTGTTTATATTATGTACAAGAAGATGTATAAATAAATAAATATTATTTTAAGAAATTCAAGAACTAATATTTATTTATTTGTTTTATTGCAACAATACAACAAGATTAAAAATTAAACCGTTTGTAGATACGTTGTTATAGTAATATTTACAGGGCCACACATGTAAATATTATTTTAGCATTTGATTTTAAAAATATTTTTCGTGGCCACTGAAATGAACAACGATGCTAAAAAAACATTAAATTTTCGACATTTCCCAATTTTCTTCCAGGGTTTGCCTAGTCCGAAGGTTCTAGTCTCGCCCCTGGTAGGTATATATAATGACACATCAATATTTTGAGATTTAATATTATTGTTGCATTTTATCCTACCTACTTCCTTTCATACCCACAAATTTGCCTACAAAAATCAGTCATCATCAAGAGCACGCCGTGTGAACTTATGTTTCAGACTCTCATCAACCTAGTAAAACAAATCATTTTAAATCTGTGTCTTCACCATCCAACTTATCAGTATAGTGTTTGTGATTATTGTGTGAGGTGAGCATCAGAAGCCATTGAGAAAATTCTGAACAAGATCAGGAAAGGTAGGCAAATATTCCTTCTTTTCCTTCCTCCTGTCACTGGGTAAAATCAGTGGCACACACATTGTATTGTATTGTATTGTATTGTATTGTATTGTATTGCATTGTATTTTATTGTATTGTATTGTATTGTATTGTATTGTATTGTATTGTATTATATTGTATTGTATTGTATTGTATTGTATTGTATTGTATTGTATTGTATTGTATTGTATTGTATTGTATTGTATTGTATTGTATTGTATTGTATTGTATTGTATTGTATTGTATTGTATTGTATTGTATTGTATTGTATTGTATTGTATTGTATTGTATTGTATTGTATTGTATTGTATTGTATTGTATTGTATTGTATTGTATTGTATTGTATTGTATTGTATTGTATTGTATTGTATTGTATTGTATTGTATTGTACAACTCCACCCATCTTCTAAATGGTCTACAGAACAATTGCAGTATATTGTTTCAAAATCCTTTACTATATTATAGAATTTAGAATAAGTCTGAACCGATTTTTGTTGCAAAAGTGGTGACCCCAATATCGCATTTCCGCACATTCCTTTTCCTCCGTGAGGTCGTAAAAGAGGCGATGTTCTAGATATAGGTATATATTGTAGAAATAGGTCTTGTATTGGTCCACTACTTCGCATCTGATATGAATTTGAATGTTATTTCGTCTTTACTGATGTAACGACAATAAAATTCCCCTTCTGGAATGTTCTCGGTGGAATCCTACCCCCCCCCCCTCACTCCCTTCACTCTCCCTACATTAGTATCAGAGTATCAATGGCCTATATAAAGGCACTAAACAAATGGACATGTTTTTTAGTGATCTTGACACAATTGGATGCTGTCGGCATCTCGTAATAAAACATGGCTCAATAAATTTGCCTGCGAACTATATTTTATGTATTTCTTTGGAGTTTTATATCGTATAGCCTCTCATTCTTAAAAATTAACGATCCATTAATATAATGTTTGTTTAATTCATTTTACTTCCATGAATATCCACATATTTTATTTTATTATAAATTATGAAAGAATTTACCAAACACGGTAGCTAACATTATTTCTACTGTATTTTTTTTTCTATTTACATGCCTGCATGGGTTGATAGACATAATACATATGGAGCTGACAAAAGATGTCACATATCACCTTTTCTCAACGAACTACACTGGTTGAAATTTCCAGAACGAGTAGACTATAAGTAATACCTGATAGTGTTTAAGGCACTGAGGGACTTAGCTCCACACTACATCCAAGAATGTTTCATTAGGAAGACAGCTTACATTGAGATCATCTGGATCATCTATTTTAAAGTATTAAACAGACTCAATAAGGTGGCTTACTATGATCTCAGTTTCAGTATGAACGGGTCTTTAATAAAGTGGAATAAATTGACATACTGACATACGCAGAACTCAGAGCACTGACACTTTCGGTAGACTACTTAAGACTGCCTTATTTCGTAGAGCCAACAAATAAGCTATAACGCCCTTGGAGTGATAATGTATCACTAAACAGCGCTTTATAAATTATTATATCTTTCTTTCACACAAACATACACTTTGAAACTCTCTGTCATGCGCGCACCCACACTAAATCACACTCTGTATTGTCTTATTTTGATATTAGGTATAGTGCGTTACAGGTACATGTCTGATTTGTATTTCTGTTCATTTCTTTTGAAAAATTGTATTCATTTTCTGAGTACTGTATTTTGTATAATAAAGAAAACAAAAATAAAATAATTAATACATAAAATCTCATTTACGTTGCTTAGTTATCGACTTTTGTCCACAGTCTTTAGAGTTCTTACTTTACAAATCGAATAGTCATGATGGTCACACACAACCTTGACGAACACCTTTACCTAATGTTATAAAAAAGACGATAAGACAAGATTATAATATTATATACTTAAAGTAAATAATATCTAACTAGCACATAAATGTAAGTTGAAATATTTTCTTCTTCTTCTTTTATGTAGACCTTTGGGTCTATTTTAAGAGGTCTGCTCCTCCTGCGAAGTGGACTTCCAGCTATCCCTCCATTTTTAAGGCGATATTGTCAATTTTTTTGATGAAATTTTTCAAATTGTCACATAAAACTGAGAATTCTTGCTACTCCCACCACCACCCGCTCCGCATGTGGGGACTGTCAATGGCCCCTTCGCAGAACGCTAGAATGAACAACAAAAAAAAAACAATGCATAGCACGAAGAGCAGCTCATGGAGCCCTCTTTATTAGCAATCTCGGCACAATGGTGCAAAAAAATCAGCAAGTAAATCAGCAGATGCATATATATAGGGCATCAGAGAAGTGACCAAGATCTTAGGAAACAAACAAGTCAGTGAGAATCTTCGGATAATAAGGCACCGTATCTATGGCAAAATCGTTTGAAGGATTTATAATTGTTCTTCAAGATCACTAGGTCCGCATGTCCAATGGGACCTTGAAGAAAACTGAGAATTATTTTGAGATTCTCTACGTACCAAGATCTATCTCAATTATGAAACTGTTTGCAACGATAAATGTGTGTAGCGTACGATTCTCTCTGCCTTCTCTAATAGTATGTAGCATGATTTGTACGTGTTTTCTCTCGCGTTATCATCACGAATAAGTAAAAACTCAATTTGCTTAAGCGTTCCTTAATGAAAACTTTTCTGATTTCTCCGATCCCAGAATAACGGAAAGTTTTAGATGACTTAAGGTGTTATCAGACTCGAGTCCGGATAAAAGTTCTTTAAAAACAATTGGACATTTCTTTATCTTGACATGACCTCTTATCTACGTCGTCCAATCGTCTCCAACGGATGAACGGGGTGGACTTTGCAAACAAAATTAACTTCTCCAGGAAATACTCGGGTCGGACTATCAACTTGCATTGCAGATAAAAAGAGCAATTTTAAAACCCCGAGTTACAAAAGAATTAATGTCTTCCGAGTAGATTTTTTTGTGATAATTGGATTTTTAAAAAATAAAGAAATAGTCGTAGTTCAAATTATATTGGCGTTGATATTATTATGCAAATACCAACAAAGAACTACTGAGGAAAATTTAATGACTGTACATTGTTTTTATAATTTGAAATTTCATTGCGTATTTATTGAATTTAAGTAAAAGGTGTCTCAAAAGAAAGTTTATATTTGTATTCAGAGTGTCATGTGAAGTTGTTAGACGACTTCTTGGTGCCTGTACTGCAAAACTTTCCTGGCTATAACCAAAGAACATGGTTCCAGCAGGACGGAGCAACGTCACACACGTCCAATACATCTCTGCCACGAGTTCGTGAAATTTTCCCAGGCAAATTGATCTCCAGGAGAGGTGACATAAATTGGCCTCCACGCAGTCCTGATTTAACCCCTATAGACTTTAAAGTTTACGCTAGTAAACCGACTTCCCCGGCGCATTTGTAAGAAAATATCCGTCACGAAATGGTAGCCATCACTAAGTCCACCTGCGGAGCCGTCATAAGTAATTTTACTGTTCGATTAAATGAGTGCTGCGAACGTGAGGGTCTAAATTTGGACAATATTATTTTTAAGAAATAAATTCCCAAATTGTGTACCTACTTTAATAATTAATAAACATTTTTTCGATACACGGCTTACTTTTTTTAATCGATCCACTAAATATAAACTTTATTTTGAGACATCCTGTATTTGCTGACCGAAGATCTTATTATGTCAACTTTACTTATAATGTGTAATATTCATCAACTTTCACTACTTGATAACATTGCTGTATTCTTTTGATGTACAGCCAGAATTATTTTTGAGAGTGAGATATTAGATTAATTTCTTTCAATATATTTTTATGAACATACAAGTATCCTGCAGGTAGCAGACTCAGGAAGGCCACCAAAAACGATGGAGGGACAGCTTAACATCCACCTCCCAAGAGCTGTTTCGGAGAACAACAGGACATAGTTCTATCTAAATCAGAAAAAGAAGATATTTTTAGGATACCCCTCATTATCAATTTAGTTCAATTATATTTTCATCCAGTAATGGACATTGGCCTCCCCCCTGATACCTCCACAGCTCCCAATCCTGAGCAGACCGCATCCAACCACTTCCAGCTACTCCTCGTCTATGTCATTGGATCAGTTTGTCTGAGGTTTAGCTTTTCGGGTACTGTGTCAAATATTAATATAACACGCACCCAATAACAATTAGCCACATTTAGGAGACTTACAGATCCAGACTGAAAACACAATTAAAAACTGTGTCTCTACCAGGAATCGAACCCGAGACCTTTGGATCAGTAGCCGTATACCTTACAAGTGAGCCACGAAAGCCGACTTCCTACACATCTGTCCCTTCTGGGTCATTTCAGCACTTACAGCGAAATCAAATTGAACCTTACATTAGTACCGAAAATTTATTTTACGATGGTCACGACCCTCATTACTGAGGGTCGTGACCATCTTTCTTAGAACACTGGATTGTTGCACTGTGATGATATGTTGTTATCAAACGAATAATCAAAAGGAAGCTTGACGTAAAATTAAAAAAAAACTTTATATCTCGATAGAGACGAAGTTGGAATATATACAATTTATAGAAGAATGTCGTAATATTCATTTACTTTCTCTACTTCTTCTTCTTCTTTCTCAGCCATCTCTCCACTGCTGGATGTAGGCCTCTTCTAAAATCTTCCACTCGTCTTTTTTCTGGGCTTTTCGAACCCATCCGCTTCCAGCGACAGGGACAATATCATCGGCCCACCTTTTCTGGGGCCAGCCTATTCCCCTTTTCATATCCCATGGTCTCCAATTTAGAATTCTGGGTGCCCATCTGTCCGTACCCTGTCTGGCAACATGACCTGCCCATTGCCATTTAAGTTTTGCAACTCGATCCATGACATCAACAACTTTTGTCTGGCGTCTGATTTCTTCATTTCTAATTTTGTCTCTTAGACTTACGCCTATCATTTGCCTTTCCATGGATCTCTGAGTGCATTTTAGCTTATGTATGGTCCTCGCAGTTAGCGTGATATTTTCCAGACCATACGTAAGCACAGGCAGGATACATGTTTCAAACACTTTTCTTTTCAGACATGTGGGAATATCTCTGTTTTTAGGACATGTTTAAGTTTCCCAAAGGCTGCCCAACCTAGTCCAATCGGACTAGGTCGGACTTTCTCTACTGTATAATTTAATTAACAACACAAATTCACCACAATATCTCAAGAATAAGGTTATTTTCTTGTCAAATCACGGTTTGCCTCTTCGATCTGCTGAACGTACCACACTAGCTATTCCCATTCATTCTACTGAATTTCTCAGTTCCTCTTTTGAAGTACAATCAGCAAGACTATGGAACATTGTAAGTAATGATACTAGGACGTCTCAATCGATTCAAATTATTAAAAAGAAACTAAAGCTGTTTTACCTGTCCAATAATTCTTAACTGACACCCCATATCCATCCTCCCTCCCCTCCCTCAACCTCTATTTCCTTCCTTCCTTTGTTGCTGTGAATTTACTCTTAATATTCTTTTCGTTTTTTTATAAATTTAATGTACATACCAATTTACTATTTATAACCTCACGTTGCTTTGGTTGGTTGGAAGAAATTGCCTTGTGGCAATAAACCCGCCATTGCACACAGTATTGTACAAGTTTAATAAATAAATAATAAGAATCGGTAAATCAGACACCTACCACTGGATTCACCACCTACCGTCAACTGGTTTATGTAAACGCTTTAAGGGGGCATATAAACCTAAACACCCCAATTTCAAATCAAATTCCTCAAATATTTTAAACAGTGTGTTTCTAGAAAAAAAATACCATAAATGTATTCAACATTTTTCTAGTGAATGTTCGTCACACAATTTTAAAATTCAGGCTGAATTCCCCTAGAAATAATATTAAAAATATCCTCTTTTACAGCATTTTTTTTAAATTACTCCATAATTATGTGTCGTAGAGAAATAAATCTTGTATATGCTAAAAGAGTGCATAAAATCAAAATGAATGACCGATAAAGATTTTTCATTTCAAGTAAGGTTTGTTCTTAAATTGCAAAAAATCAACAAATTTTGGATTTCCGATAATGTAAATCACGTATAAACATTTTAAACGAACGCGATAGTTACCCTTACTAACGCGTAACCTCATAGTGTATTAGGCTGTTTTAATATATCATGTTTTTAGTGACAAGATTTAGCGTTACATGTCCTTATAAGCGCTTGTGCAACGTTCACCAGTTATGTCTACGACTAGACCTTAGAAAACGCATTATTCATTTTGCCAATTTCGAAAGAACTGTCAAAGTTGTTATTAAACGCGAAAATTTTCAACACAAATTAAAACTATGAAAAAATTATATTTAATTTTACGTTCTACTTAAATTTTTCGCGAACGCGACTCCCGTTCACCGGTATCGCTCTATGATGAGCATCGTCAGAATGGTGAACAATAATGATGAAGACCATCCATATATAGATTCACAAAGAGGATAACAACAATAGATATGGAAGGGGGCAATTCTAAGAAAAAATTAAATACCCGAAAGACATTAAGGTAAATATGTATGCAGGTATAATAAAAATAAAATTGAAGTGAAGGAATGAATATTATACAAATATTGTATTAAAAGGACACCAATTATATTAAATAATGGCCAACAGAAAAACCCGACATTAACTATTCTAATGGTAATAATAATGGAGAAGTATTAAAATCTATTTGTGCATTAATCAAAGGAATGTTGCTGTTACATTTTACTCTATTTATCTCTAATATTTCAAGTTTGTCTAATTTTTTACCTTTTCTTAAACTATGTATAAGATTTATCCCAGTTTGTGAGTTAAACGAATGCTCACTCTCAAGTAAATGTGTCGCAAAGTTCAAAGTGTCTTTTTTCAAACGGAAACACGCAAGATGTTCTTTAAGGCGTGTATTTAAAGATCTAAAATTAAATATATTTTTTTCATTGTTTTAATTGATTATGGAGTTCTACCATGAAGTGACAGTGTCTAATATTGAAAAAAAAAATAATAATAAATAGTATCAAAAATTGTAAGTATCATACAATTACTTAAATAATATGTTGAGAACACTAATTTATTTGAAAAATGTGATCAAATGCGAATACATAATAAACTTTTTCCTAACCTCAAATGGCAAAGGTGTTGATAAAATTATCCCTGCAACCAATTTTCATTTAATTTATAAAGAAACTCGCTCACGCCAAGAAATATCAGAACAATGAATTCAAAAAGAAACTAAAAACAATTTGAAACACTCTCTAATATAACATCCATCTTCAGTTTGTAGTTCATTTTCATTTTTGTATGTGTTATTTTTTGTGTTATGGTTTTGATGATGTTTTTATTTATTTCTATTATTTTTTTCTTTTTGTATTCCTTTGGTTTTGAAATGTTTGTTTTTATATAATTGTTAATCAATTAGTTATTTTAGTTAAGTATTTTTATTGTGTAAGCAAAGAGCTGCTGCTTTCCTAAACACAATCTTCCAGTTTAAATTAGGAATGGAAACATTAATTATTTTAGTTGTTTTTTTTTTATTAACATGTATTAAATGTAATTTATTTTTTTAAATATATAAGAAAAATGTACGATCATAAATATTTGGAATAAAATTAATTTCAGTTTACTTTAATCTGATCTGGCTATTATTTGTTCGTGTTTTCAATAATTATACTTCGTTAAACATGTTAGTTGTGAAATTTGTAAAATGTTGTCAACTCCCTGGGCTATTCCTCATTGCAAATCACCTCTAAGCCCCAGAAACAGTTAGTATACCCTATCTACTCCTGACAGCTTGGTACCTACAGAGTATATGGGAATGGGGTTGATGTTGATCTCTGGCGAAGGTTGACATTGTGATATATACCACACATCCACTATAGCAAGTCAGACGACCAAATCAACCGACTAATTCCACATATGTAATATAAAAAACTGATAACAGTTAAAATACTAAGTTTAGTTTTTCGATCGACAATTCTTGATAAAACTCCGTTGTATTACAAATGCAAAATAAAAAAATACTTGTTCTATGGAAATTAATTTGATTGTTGACGCATTTCGTGCAAGGCTCAAGGCTCAGAATAATTATTATGACGATTATTCTGACGATGTGCCTTGCAAAAAACGCGTCAATAATCATATAAATTTCAACTGAACAAATACCAAGTAGACTTAATCTTTGTTAACTAATGTTTCTGATTAATAACGGCTGCAACATCCTTTTATGGGTGAAAAGCCTTAAGAGAAAAAAAAAAAAATACCAAGTATTTTTTATTTTCATTGGTAATATTTATTTATTTATTTATTATATAAAATACAATTTTCCTTAAATCTAGTAACAAAGAATTTTTTTTTTTTTTTTAATACAATATAATATATTTAACTTAGGTTACATAATAGTTACCAGATATTTTACTATTGTCATAAACTGCCTCACTAGGTGAAACCTGTTCTGAGACAGTGTATAGATGTCTTATTAGTTTTCAGTTTTGGTTAGTAACTATGGGAGTATTTTATGAGTTCAAGTGATTAATTTATTTTTAATATAGTCTCTGCCCTTTTTTTAATCCAAATTTTAATGTCTCGCTTAAATATTTTCAGGTTACTGTTTTGTCTAAGTGTTAAAGGTAGTTCGTTGTATAATTTGACTCCAAAATACAGGAAATTTCTTTGTCCAAAAGTTGTCTTGAGTCTAGGTATTAGGAGTTTAGCCTGTTCGGTCTGTCTAGTTGGTCTAGATGTTTGCGTAGAGTCAAGTTTGTCTATGTTTTTATATATGTATGTACAAGCGTTCTTTGCATATAATTGTGGTATGTTTAGTATATTAAAGTCATTAAATAATGCGTCGGATGGAGTGCGGATTGGTACCTTGTAGATTATCTTTAAAACGGATTTTTGTAGTTTTATCAAAGGGTCTATTGTAACATGGTAAGCGCCTCCCCATGATATAATTGCATATTCTAATATGGATTGAAACAAAGAGAAATACATTATTTTAATGACGGGTAAAGGTAGGAAGTTCCTTACAGTACGGAATATGAAATTAAT
Source organism: Molanna angustata (assembly GCA_963576475.1). Classification (NCBI taxonomy): domain Eukaryota; kingdom Metazoa; phylum Arthropoda; class Insecta; order Trichoptera; family Molannidae; genus Molanna; species Molanna angustata. Next base: position 6,794,566 of record OY754988.1, read on the forward strand.
TTTTTTAAGTTTGGAAGCAATGAGTGAGATGTGATGGTTCCATTTTAAGCATTGGTCAATTTGTACACCTAGGTATTTTGTGAATTGTTTTTTTTTAATTGAGATACAAGAACAATCCGCGGTAAGGGTACTACAATTGTGTATTTTAAGTGGTGTATTTTCACTTGGTTGTCCTTGGATGGTTTTTGTGAAGGTGATGAAGACTGTTTTATCATAGTTCAACGTAAGCGTGTTATTATTTAACCACTTTTGGACCAGCGCCATCCCATTTTCTGCTTTTTTGTATGTGTGGTGCCATGATCTGTCACTGAATAGAAGAATGGTGTCATCTGCAAAACTAATTATGGTTCCGGGTATTTGGATATTGCACAGTTCATTTATATATAATAGAAACAGTACCGGCCCCAAAATGCTTCCTTGGGGTACTCCGTAGCTGATTTTAGATGGTTGACTAAGTTTATTTTGTATTTTAACTTGTTGTGTTCGGTCTGTCATATAGCTTTTAAGAATTTTCAATTCTTTACCCGTTATTCCAATTTGTTCCATTTTATGAAATAGTTTATCATGGGAAATAGTATCAAAGGCTTTTTTTATATCAAGGAATAGTCCTAAAGTTTTATTCCCCTTGTCCACATTCTGCACTATGTATTTTGTTACCTCAGAAATTGCATCAGAGGTCGATTTTTTCTCTCGAAAACCGTATTGATTTTCAGACAGAAGGGAATTTAATTCAAGATAGATTATGAGTTGTTTTTTTATTATTCTTTCGATTAATTTAGAGAGGGAGTTTAATACACTGATAGGTCTGTAATTATTTATATCATCCCTATTCCCATCTTTAAAAATTGGTACTATTTGAGCTTGTTTCATTGATTTGGGAAAAGTGCCTTCGATAATACATAAGTTAATTAAGTATGTAAGTGGGGTTATCAGTTCGTTTTTTAGTGCAACAATAGTTTTTGAGGATATTTTGTCTATTCCTGTGGCAGAGTTAGTTTTTAATTTACTGATTGATTTGTCTATTTCTTCCTTTGATACACATTCAAGAGTAAATTTAGTATTTGTTTGTCGAATTACCTGTGGCATTGTTAAGTTATGGTTGGGCGGAACAATATTCTTGGCTAAATCATATCCAATTTTAGAGAAAAATGAATTGAGAGAGTTTACTATTTCATCTGGTTTATCAGCGAAAGTTGTATTAATATTATTGATTTTTAGTTCTTTAACAGCGCTGAGTTTAGAAGGAAAATTTCCTGCAATTTCATTTATTATATTCCAGATTTTTTTCGGATTGTTTTTGCTTTCAGCTACTTTCGCAGAGTAATAAATTTGTTTGGCTTTTCTTATTATAACAGAGCACATATTTCTGTATTTTTTATAGAGGCTAAGTAGTATCATATCATATGGGTTTCTGGTTATTGTTTTATGTAATTTGTTTCTTTTATGGATGCTTCTTATGATTCCTGGTGTGATCCATGCTTTAAGTGGTTTATTTTTATGTACAAAGTCTTTTTTTATGTAAATGCTGTGTTTTTTGATTTCTTTTGAAAGGTATTCTTGAAATTCGTTCCATGCTAAGTCGACAGTTTCAATTGAGGTTATATTATTCCAATTTTGTTTTTGAAGAGAGTTTTTAAGTTTGTCGTAGTCAATTTTTTGTATTTCAATAGGGAAGTCGGTATTTGTTTTAGTAATGTTAAGGGATAGATTAAGAAATGTTATATATATATCTAAATTAAAATACTTGTTATAACTAATTATGAAATATTCACGGAACAATAAATTTATAATGAGTCACCATTTATATATTTAGTCACCGACTTAGAATAGTGCTTCCACTCTTTTCTATCATTGTTTTCGAGTGTCCCGTATTAGCCGGGTAATCGAAAATACAACGGGCAAAATAGCATCTCACATAGTTGCCTTTTTGGGTGAGACGAGACTGATGACCTTTCTTTTTAAAGGAAATTCACACCCGCACACCTGTCGCTGGTTACCCCGTGCCTTAATGGTATCAATGAATGAATATTTTTATTTATTTTTAAATATATTCTACGGAGATAATTCAAGTAGGTATTCATCTCTCGCTTTCTTATATTATTCAAAAATTAAAAATATTTGAAAAATATGCATTGTTTTTTTGTTTTATTCCATATATTTTATACAATTCTTATCATTCCATTGTCATATTTATATTCATATTCACCTGATTACTAATCAAAGCAAGCTTCACAAAGCCATTGTATCAAAGCCAATTCATTGTTCAACCATATAAGAATTTAAAAAATTTAAACATAAATTAAAATTGCACTTAACTTTCTAAAATAGTAGTTTTCGATTTTGTTGTTTTGATTTGTTTCAATTTCCAGTATTTTCTTTTTTTATTTTTGAATATGTGTTTTTATATACATATTTGAATCGTCTATAATTCTATATTACTCATTTTTCAATTATTTTCATGTTTTTCTTTTTTTTTGTTTGAATATGTATTCTGATATATTTTCTCATTTGAGTATTCTTCTTGTTAATTTATTTTCAACCTTTTTATGATGTTTATTTGATTTTTTTTGTTCATGTATGATTTGATTTAATTACTTTTACTTTTATGTTGACTTTGCTTTGTATTGATATTTTTTTGTTCATGTATGATTTGATTTAATTACTTTTACTTTTATGTTGACTTTGCTTTGTATTGATATTTTTTTGTTCATGTATGATTTGATTTAATTACTTTTACTTTTATGTTGACTTTGCTTTGTATTGATATTTTTTTGTTCATGTATGATTTGATTTAATTACTTTTACTTTTATGTTGACTTTGCTTTGTATTGATATTTTTTATTTTGTTATAAGTGCTTCCCTCATCAAGCACAAGATTGTAATCTTTTTGATGAGGTACTGCAGGGAAAAATATGTAAGAATATTATTACTAGTGAATTTATATATTGATTTGTATTATAAAATATATTAAAAATAAAATAAATAAAATAAAATAAATAAATAAATATATCGTAAGTTGGATTAGGCTAAATACATCGCAATGATTGAATATATCAAAAATAAAATACTCATTAAATGAATATAGAATTATAACGAATACTCTCGGTCGAAAAACTAAATTTAAATATATTTAATATAATGAGGAACTGATCGTTTGAAAATAAGTTGAAAAACACCTTCGCCATCTATGAAGTAACCAAGAAACCTTTTTATAACGCCAGCTATTGAGAAATTGTTTTTAATGCTCTCGCACAGATGCCACACCTGAACTGCGCCAGAAATATTATTTCAATTTTGGCTTGTTTACCTACTTGTACCAATATGTAGGTACTTATGTTAAATCGGATTTTTTTTTATTTTTTAAAAGTTGCATAATATATTTAATCTTTGCGTATATTCAACTTTAAAAAATATTGGATTTAAATTACGTATAAACTATTATATACAAATCAAAACATTACGTTTTTTCACGAATCGATTGTTTGACTACTACAGCCAACCGTTGCTGGAATGCAAATTTTCACAAGTTTAGCGAGTCTACTAACCTCGTGTATTCTAATCACAACACTTTATTTTAACCACGTAAACGTATCATTTTATCGTTGCTATAACTTGTACAGTACATTTCTTTTCGTTGAGTTAAACAAACACCTCTTTTGTGCGAACAAATAACGCAATAAAACTAATATTAAGATTTTTATTTATTTTGGGTTATTAAATTATTTCGCAGTGCCCCGGTTATTTCGGTCGGATGTGATAAAATACTCCCATGAAACTAGTTAAGCATATTATTTATTATTTTTGTAACGTAATAATTTATACCTTTTCGTGCTACCTCGAAAAAAATGTGGACATAACCTTCAAATGATAAGCAGGGGTGAATGTGGACCACAATTCATCGGAACGATGAATAATTCGTAAACGGAACGCCCGCCCCGAGGTTTGCTTTTCAAATATGTATTTATCGAATTACATTACGAATTATTGTGACGAATGTATCAATACGAAAGCATATTATAAAATAATAATTGGATAATTATGAAGGATATGTTTTTGTTTATAGAGCGTGTAAACAGATGTATGAACAGTTAGCAGGTTTTGAAATGTTTGGCTCACCGGACATTACTAAGAATACGTTGAGGCTTTCTCAATAATAATTTTCTTTAACTAATCTTCTAATTCCTACCCATTTTCTTGTCTTAAACTTCCCATTTTGAATGCATCTATTTGTTTACAAAATTAATATTTTTTGTTAATTTTTCTGTGTTAGACCGTAATTTAGTGATTGATGTTACAATCATGGTTTTTAATATTTGTTAAATAATTTAACGTCTTTATGTCAAAACTGTATGTAAATGTATGTTCAAAACTGTATTTAACCTAAAATTCCGAGTATTTTTAACGTATTCATGAACAAAAATGTGTATAAATGTGTTATTTTTTAGTCTTCTACTTTTTGTTTTTGCTTATTTTTTTATCATTTTGCTCTATTTTCTTTTATAACATTGTATTATGTTGTTTTATATTACTACTTCTTTTATCATTTGTGTTATTGAATTATTTGCAATTATTGTTGTTTTGTTGTGCCTACATTGTTATTATTTATCTTGAATTTTATTATAAATGCCCTATTAAGGGCGTACAAATAGTAAATAAATAAATGAATACATTAAAAAGAGCGCGTTGCTATATTTAATAATTAATAATTTTGTGCATAGTATAAACATCGGTGAAAAACTCTATTTAGTTTATATTCATTAGTTGCAACTAATGACATAAATTAATCAAATAATTTTATTATTGCATATGCGCAAACATTTGATTTTTTTCCCTGTCGGGAGTCAAAGATATTTTTTAACAGATTTTTAATTATCTCAATACAGACGAAGTTGGAATATTTACTATAGGAGAACCGGGAAATCAAGGCACCTACAGGGCTTACGACCTGTCATCGGCTGGTTTACGTGATCACTTTATGCGTTTGCGCAGCCGATGACAGGTCGTAAGTTCAAAACTTTTTCTCAAATGAACGAAAATTTTTTAATCGACAATTAGAAGTTTTCCTTCATTAATTGATGATCAAATGGGGGGCTTATCTGAACATGTTATAAAACTCCATAAGATAGTTATATCCATGATATGGGTAAACATGTATGGTTTTGTTTCCTCCGATTGACCAAACTTTCCCCCCAGATTGCGATCCCAATATATTTTTTTCTGATTTAATTGTAGCCATTTTTTCCACACTGAGCCCTGACGATCCACCAGGATGAAACTGTTAATTTGTGGGGAAACAAAAAAACTTTGTTCTAAATTTTCCTTTATTAAAACCTTTTAAAGATTATTTTTTCAAGGCAGAAAACTTGAAGCTCCGCCGCCGCTGTGGTATTTTGTTACCGACTTAAGAATTAATATTCCAAAAAAGTTAAGAAGTAATTGTATTACGTAAATTTTTTTTCTTACTCTCCTTACTCCGCACTTCTTCTTCTTCACGAAAATGGACTTGACGGAGTTATCCCCGCGGATCCAGAACCGCACGAATATCATTAAATATTCCTAACTGGCGGAGGGAACTCGACGAGATTTTTTCTTTTTTTTATTAAAATTAAAATATTAAAGTTATTGTATTTTACGGGAAATTACTTTCAACTTGTTTTTAATTATGAAATTATGTCGCTTTGAAGATATTACCTACAATTTTTGAAATAAACATCATGGAGTTACAATATTGTAACAGTCTTTTTATTTTATTTATTTATTAATTTAACTTTTTGTACATAATTATATACAAATATAATGCACACTGGCGGGCTTATTGCCATTAGGCAATTTCTTCCAACCAACCAGATTACAGAGTGACAGAATTATACATGTACATCAACAAAAAATGAAAGCTACAAAAGAACAAAGAAAATATACATATCACCAAGATAAATAAAAAAAAGTAAATAAAAAAACATCATAGCAAAAAAAAGGATTGGGAAGGAATAAGAAGAGGAAATCGAGATCAGGTGTTTAGGGATAAATATTACGTAGCAAAGGGAAGGAAGGAAAAGGAGAGGGATCAGGTATTTTCGGAGAGATATCCCTGCTTTAGTCTTTTCTTGAAAATGGAAAGCGAGTTTGACGAAGTTATGTCAGGACTCGAATTATTTTTCTGGTTTTGTACGCCTATTTTTCGAATCTCTAAAAAATCCTGTTTCGATCCTTATCACTTATTACTCCTCTAAGTAATTTTAAAATTATTGCCATGTTTTAAAAATATTTAAATAATTCCTTTTGTCCCTGTGCAAGTGGCAATTTTATTAATAAATGTCAATTTCTTCCAGCTAAACAGTGTTTCCAGCCCACAAAAGCAACAAAGTCATAAGAAATAACTCCCCTAGACATTAGAAATAACTCTCCTAGACATAAGAAACAACTCCCCTAGTCAAAATAAATAAGTAAATACCACCCTTACTGCGAATCGATTCCAGAACAGAATATTTTATTTTGTAAATGTGAAATTTATGTTTACAAGTCAAATTTGCGTATGACAGCCTAACCATCAACTTAAGATAGTCAATAAATACACTAATCTAAGATCCACGGTCATAGAACGCATCCTTGGGGGCTACTCATGACACATTCTTAATACGATCTTAGCTTGTCTTAATCTTAAAAATGTATTAATCAGTTCTCGATCATAATCCAATATTAATCTTTCTCTACATTTAATCATGAAAATTTGTTGATATTTACGTTTATTATGAAATTGTCACGAATTGTTGTGTAAATTTATAGTATTATTTAATGAATTTAACCTCAAAGATTGCTAAAGTCTGAAGCTAATCTTAATTTTACTTTAATCAACTTCATGAGTAGCCCTGGAGGTCTTACTCATTTATCGATGGATACCACACTTTCGTAGAGTTGATGATTGATTCCGCCAACTTCCTATAAACTTAATAACAACAAAAATCATTTAAATGCGAAAATAGATTTACAACAAACGGATAAGAATATCAATAACATGGAAAAAGAGTTTTTTGTAGATAAAAGGATAAGATTCGCCTTTTTAAATAAGCATTTATCATTCGATTTGAATACTTACCACCCGATATTTATACTTACCGATTCGAACACATGCCATCCGATTTAAATACTTATAATCCAATTTGAATTGATACCATCCGATGTGAACACTCACCATCCTATTTAAAAACTTACCATCCGATTTGATTACTTACCATTTGATTTAAATAGTTTCAGTCAGATTTGAATACTCATCATCTTATTTAAATAATTACCGTCCGATTTGAATAGTTACCATCTGTTTTAATGTCAAGATAGAGGTGTCTGGCATTCGTTCCTCTCTGCGTACCCCAAGTAGGGATACGGCGTGATGGTATGTATGTGTGTATGTACGTTTTAAATACTTATCATCCGATTTGAACAGTTACCATCCAATGAGAACACTCACCATCCTATTTGAATACTTACCATTCGATTTAAATACTTACAGACAGATTTTAAAACTTACTATCCGATTTGAATAGTCATCATCCGATTCGAACATATACCATCCGATTTGAATAGTTGCCTTCCGATTCGAACACTCACCATCCTATTTGAATACTTACCATTCGATTTAAATACTTACAGACAAATTTTAAAACTTACTATCCGATTTGAATAGTCATCATCCGATTCGAACATATACCATCCGATTTGAATAGTTGCCTTCCGATTCGTACACTCACCATCCTATTTGAATACTTACCATTCGATTTAAATATTTACAGACAGATTTTGAAACTTACTATCCAATTTGAATAGTCACCATCCGATTCGAACATATACCAACCGATTTGACTAGTTGCCTTCCGATTCGAATACTTATCATCTGATTTGAAACGTTAACATCCGATTTGAATACTTACCGTCCGATTTCGTTTAAAAATACACACCTTTTCTCCCTCTTACTTGTAAAGTTCTAGTATAATAAAAAAAAATCCAGCTTCAGTTATTAGCTTCTGTAATATTTGACCCCAGCATCCTCATTCCGCTTCATAACCAGACTGAGGTCGAGGGCAGAGCAGAGCGGTGCTGGGAGGTGCGGTGTGGATCCTTTAATACCAGAATTTGAAGATCGGACCTTTACCTTTGTCATCCGGGGGATTAGAACCGACAATAACGGTTTAGCGAACCAACAACCTTCGCACACCTCCCACACCTCCCACAATCTCACAACCCCACCTCCTAGCGGCGGTGGTGTCAAGTGCCGACACAAAGTATAAATTATTACACCTTGATCAGAAAATTCGTTGTCATTAACGAATATAATGAAATACTCCTTTTTTGAAGCTATAATATATAATCATGAAAGTGATTCCAAATTAATAAATATTTCCATTTCCCAACCATTCAAAGACTTTAAGGTATGAACTATAATAGACTCCATTTTAAACAAATTCGCATACTTTTTCATAATTGTAAGTAAAACCATATCACAGCACAACATTCCCACGATATTTCAACACAAAATAACTACTCCATTCTACTCACAATATCTCTTTCAGTCTTGCATTCTCTATCCACATTCCTTATACTATCGTAGATTGTTTTGTCACACGTTCGTCTTCAGGACCTCATTTCGACAGTTCCATTTTCCATGATTCACTTGCATACATTATTGTTGGAACGACTATTGCATCATTTATTGATTAATTACTATTTTATTACATTTCGTTATTTTTGAACCACCGTGTACCTACATACATACGATATACTAGTATCGAAGTTATTTGAATAAGCTCGCACGGGACTATGACATATATGTCTAAATAATAATATTAAGCGTATAATAAATATGTCATTGGGACGAACGTCGCCTGCTTTGGGGCAACTCTCTCCATTATGTAACAAGGACAATGGCTGTGTTAAGATTTCCATATTATGTATTATTCTATGGACCGATCCTCAAACATTATCCAACGTCGGTAGATTCCATCATGTGTGTAGAGATAAAGTCAAATATTTTCCATATTAAATGAGACAGCCAAAGAAATCTGGATGAACAAATATTACGCTCTGGACCAGGTTTAAATTTATAAACAGTTGATTATTTATACAAGATCAGGGGGGCAAGTCTGGTCTGATCGGCGAAATCAAAACCCTAGTGATTACCCATATCATGGATATAATTAATATATGGAGTTCTATAATATCTTTAGATGTCATAGAACTCCATATGATAATTATATCCATGATATGGGTAATTACTAGGGTTTTGATTTCGCCGATCGGACCAGACTTGCCCCCCAGGGGGAATAGTCCGATCAAACGGCGGAATGAAAAGCCCCCATTTAGATATTCGATTTTTATTTATTTATTTGAATCTTTTTGTACATATAATTAGCACACTGGCGGGCTTATTGCCTAATGGCAATTTCTTCCAGCCAACCAGAGTAAATGTTAAATATACAAAACAATGTGTACTGTGGCAATAAGTTAATCACATTAAAAAATAAATAAAGATAGCATAAGAAAAGTAAAAAAAAGCAATGAAGATAGCATATAGGAACAATTCACAGCAATGATAGGAAAACTAAAGGATAAGGAAATAAAGAGGAGAGGAAGATGTAATCAGGTGTTGTCAGATGAATATTTTTGCTTTAGCCTTTTCTTGAAGATGTTAAGTGAGATAGACGACGTAATATCAGGACTTAGGCTATTCCATAGTCTATCTGAATGTACTTCAAATGAAGAGCTAAAAAAATCAGAACTATGAATAGCGATAGATAGTAAAGCACGTTCAGCAGATAGAAGTGGACGCCCATGGCTTGAAAGATAAGTGAATTTATCTTTGAGATACTGATGTAACTTTGGAATAGAAAGTACATTGTATATCATTGACAGGATATTTAAATATGTATATTACGTCGTTGTCGTATCTTGGGCCAATGAAGAAGATTACGGTAAAGAGAAATATGATCGAATTTTTTAGTTCAAAGATAAAACGGATGCAAAAATTTTGAAGGCGTTCAAGTTTGTTGAGATGTTCCTCGTTTGCATCCAAGTAGCTAACATCAGTATAGTCAAGCAACGGTAGGAGAAGTGATTGAGCTAAGGTTATTATACAATGAAGTGGAAGGAAATTCTTGAGTTAATATTTTCTATATATAATAGAAAATTACATAGGTTTATAACGTGGGTTACCACAGCGATATGAATAACCATGGAACGGACCTTGAACTGCCCTGCTGAACAAAATACCTTTTTTAAACTTCCTCTAATATTGGAATGTGTGAATTAGACAACACATTATGAGAGAGATGGACTTTGGGAGGAAGACGTAAGCTTAGAGCCTTACCTAGATAGATCTCTCTGCATATGGGGACTGTAAATGACCCCTTCACAGAACGGTAAGTGCGATATAAAAATGCATAGCACGAAGAGTAGCTCATGGATACCTCAGGATTGGCAATCTCGGCACCTTTTTTTGCGAGTGGCAGTTCTAAAGGAGAGCACACAAAGGCCAATTGGTCCTTCGTGATACCGCAAATGGGACTGTCCACGGTATCATAGGTACCAAAAAGATCAATCGACGAATCCTCTAGATTAGCAATCTCGATCCATTTTTTGCGGGTGGCAGATCTAAAGGAGAGCACACAAAGGCCAATTGGTCCTTCGTGATACCGCAAATGGGACTGTCCACAGTATCATAGGTACCAAAAAGATCAATCGACGAATCCTCTAGATTAGCAAGCTCGATCCATTTTTTGCGGGTGGCAGTTCTAAAGGAGAACACAATTAGGCCAATCGGTCCTTCGTGATTCAACAAATGGGACTGTCCACGGTATTATAGATACCAAAAAGATCAATCGACGAATCCTCTAGATTAGCAATCTCGATCCATTTTTTGCGGGTGGCAGTTCTAAAGGAGAACACAATTAGGCCAATCGGTCCTTCGTGATTCAACAAATGGGACGTCCTCGGCACCATAGTGCAAAAAGATCAATCGACAAATGTAGTAGTAGTAGTAACTTTTATTTAGACGTAAAAAATACAAATTTAATACATCTTGTGTAAACAAAAAGTATATAATTTTTTTTTGATACAATAAAATATGGTAGATTATGACACTAAATTATTAAAACATGTAAAAGTATGGAGAACAATCTTTTTTAACTATGTGTTCAGCACCTAGCCTTCGAAAGGTGGCAAGACTTGGTTTCTTTTATGTTTGGTGGCAAGACTATTATATATTTTGAGACCTTTATGGTATAAACAATTTTGTGTACTTGTTAATCTCGTTTTTGGAAGTCTAAAATCCTGACATCCTCTCGTAGGGTAAGTGTGAACATTGGCATTGAATAATATATTTTTCTGCATATATTTTGGAAGCATAATATTTTTTAGTTTGTAAATCAAATTTAATGTGTTGTATATAATGTATTGCTTTACTGTCATTAATTTTATTTTATTTAACATTAGGTTTATTCTTGTATATCTGTTACATTTTAAAATTGTTCTCATTCCCATATTATGAATGATCTGTAATTTTCTATTTTGAGTTTTATTGCAGAGGAAAAGGACACTAGAACAATAATTTAAATGGGGAATTAAATTATTGTTCTAGTGAATCGGAGATTGCATTAAGATCTTTTTAAATGTAGACCATCATATATGTGACCAAGATCTCTGGAGATACCTACACTAAAAAAATATTATGACAACCGAACTGGCTACCTGCGTTTTAGCCAAACCTTTGTTATCAGTTATAAAGGTTTTTCTATTTATGACTGTACTGTTTTGCTGTGTGCACAAAACCAAATGTTTTGAAGTCACTATATAAATTTTGTTACAATTACCTTACATTTTTTTTCAGTGTAATAAACTTAAGAGGCTATATAGTAAAGAAGAAGCTATATAGTAGAGGCTATATGTTGAAAATAATTTCCCTAAAATATCCTCAAAAGATACGTCTTTGAAATAAGGAACAGTTTGTATGTACATCTTAATTATATTGCATGAGTTTTTTTGAAATTTGAATTTGTTTAATACTTTTCTTGTAAAATTAGTTTTAGAAAACCCTTTTTTATTTTTTTGTCAAAAAGTAACTAAAAAACTACAAAGCCTGTGAAGCAGATTTTTACTTCAATCGAAAGAGAATATGAAAATCTACCGGCTGAGTTTTTTTTTATTATGATAACATATCCTTGGTATTTAAAAAAAACTCTAATTTTTACCTTTTAAGTGCGATAAAATGTTGTATATCACATATTAGGTATACAATATTTTTTCTTGTTTATTTATTTATTTATTTACTGTGATAAGTATACAGTCATATTGAAAATTATATAAAAGAAAAGATGTACAAAAATGAGACCAATTACATACTCATCACAGGTGTATATAAGTAACAAGTTCACAAATGTATATAAGTAACAAGTTCAAAAGAAAAAAAATAAAATATCAAGTAGTAAGTACTAAAAAAAACAGTACAAAAAATATACCAGAAAAAGTTTTGAATGTGGATGATAAGGATGGGTGAGGGGGAATGCGTAAATATACTTATTTAATCAATTATCATTCACTTGCAAAACATTTATCAACCGATTTCTGTATACCGATTGGGTACAATCAAACATGTCCAGGCCTGCAAAGTTATTTTTGTAACTATTGCAAGCCCGCACAATGAATGCGTTCTGCCCTGTAGTGGTACGCGCTCGGTCTGTGTAGAATAGAGTGTTACGTCTGCCACTTCGCATCGGGACATGAAAAGGAGTTAATTTTAATATGTCGGGTGAGTCAATTATGTAATTTAAAATTTTGTATAATGTCATTTGGTCAGTAACGGTACGTCTAAGTTCCAATGTCTCAATGTTGAAGGCTATTAAAATATCTAATTTAGATGCAAATCTGTGGTATGAACGAAAGTTGAGGTAATTTAAAAATTTATGCTGCACTCTTTCATTTTTTAACATTTTTGTTTAATACATTAGAAGGACTACTCGTACCTTAATGTGCTTTGCACGAAACTAGTCGTAGTCAGCAAAATAAATAAGTGGAATAATTATATATTGCTTTCATTTTAATAACATTAGAAGGTAATTTACCCAGGGAATACTAGGGCTTTAAAGGGAATCTACCAATTGTAATTCACTATACTACTACTATGACAGAAGTTCTTCAAGACTTTAAAATTGTTCTTCGAGAGCATAAAATCCGCAAGACCAATGGCACCTTAAAGAAACACACGGATAGTAACGAGAAGCTCCGAACACGAAATTTTTTTTTTTAAAAAAAAAAAAAAAAAATGAATATGTCCTTGTTAAACAAGTACATATACATCTTCCTACGTTCCCTAAACTAAGCATAAATGCTTGAAATAGATACATATTTACGTTATTTCAAGAAAGGGCACACATACATTATTTCCATCCCACGCTAACGTTCCTGAAGAAGCGGCAGATTAAAAATACGTGCCAAATAAAATATTTCTCAAATAATAATAATAGCAAACAGAATGCGAAATATCTTTACCTTTTGTCGTTTCGCATTCTATTATTCTCTATATGTTTCATCTTTCACACGTCCTTCTATGTTTATTTATTCCAATCGTGTAGGGAAATTCACACATTGTTACATACACACATCCTATGCCCTCATACTCTGATCTCATCTTCAATATCATTGTTCCGGTACATTGTGAACAAGCAAAAAAATATTATATTATAGTCAGCTAAGCAAAAATATTTTTTTTTACATATTATTATAGACATAAAACAGCTTAAGTAACATAACAAGAATTATAACAACAAAATATATTAGTACATTAACAAAGTAGGTGCAGTTTTACATGTAAATTTGTCCGAGTTTTACGCTGTATAAAAAATATTGACACGTTGGACGCCCAACTAGGTGAACCTGTTTTAGGGCGTCCTTTAGTAATAGTTACTATAGTATCAATAACCAACACAACTCAACACACATACAATAATGATTCTAAAAATAAGGTAAATTTAACAAATTTTCAGGTCCAATTAAGTTAGAAATGAAGTCAATTTATTATTTGATTCATATATACCTATGGATATAAGCCAAGCAATTATTGTTTTTTTCAGCACATTTCTTGTCAACTGTTTCCAGTCATCAGGTAGAAAATTAAACATTTTGGGGCCAAGAAATCTAAAATTACGCTGTGCGAAAATAGTGTTTGTTTTATTCGACTATAATATTATATTATAGTCGACGAATGGCTCGAGCAAGTCGACGAATATGTCAATCAGGGAAGCATGTTTCAACGCAATGGACGATTTGATAAGGAGATCGAAAGAAGAGTTATGGCAGGAAACAGAATGAATGGAGCAATAAGACCAGTTATGAATGACCGCAACATATCAAAGGATGCTAAAGTTGCCATTCATAACGCTATCTTAGTACCAACCTTGACGTACGCAAGTGAAACCTGGATATGGCAGAAGTCGCACGAAAGCAGAATAAATGCAGGATATCTAAGAAGAATCTGTTAAAGAACGATGTATGACAAGGTCAGAAATGAGGACATAAGGAAAGAATGTAAGATAAAGAAAGATGTCATTAATAGAATGAATGTGAACACATTGAGATGGTTTGGCTACATGGGGAGAATTAATGAGGAACGCCTGAAGAAGAATATATACATTGCGGACAGGAATTGAATGAGAGGTCGGGGCCGCCCAAGGAAGGGATGATACGTCCATGTGAACGGTATTTTGAAAGACAGAAATGTTAGAAGACGATGAATGAATGTCGACGAGGCGATGTATGTGTGTCAAGATATAAGTAAGTGGCGTTCGGTTCTCTCTGCCTACCCCGTGATGGACATGACGTGATGGTATGTATGTATATTTCACTATGAAAACTTGATAATTCTTCAATGCCTTTTAAGCGATTTGAAAATGTAAATATCAAATTTTAAGTTTCTCGAACTTGGAGTCACTTTGAAATATTTGACAGTTTAAATAATTGAGAAGCACTGATTAGATATCCTTCAAAACCTAATGGGGTCTAAGGGAGTAAAAATTATACATATTTGCAAAAATTAAAAAGAATCGAATGAGTACCTACTTTAGTCTATAATCGATAAAGTAGAATAAACACGCCGTACATAGCACATAGCACATAATCCACAGCACACACATATACATTGTGATGAAACTTTCAGAATACAATCTCAGCATGATACTAGCTGATTGATAATCTGTAATAAAAATAACCTTAAAAATGTGAACTCATAACTCTCCACTGTATCTTCTTGGGGTAGAGAGGAGTAAAAAAACAATTTTGTCATGTAATGGAGAGTTGAGTGTTGACCACAACGCATTCGTTTGTAAGTAGGTACTTTTGTGGTGAGATCAACGTCTGGCACGCGAAACGAGTTAAATTGAATTATTCAGTGATGCGTGTTGTACATAATTATTATTCCATAATGATTCTATTGAACGTATAAATCAGATATATGTTTTATAGTTATGGCAATAAAATTTGCATTCTAGTCGGTAGCTTTGTACCTAATGTCTGGAAGTCCATCTCTGCCTCGCACCCCGCACATTGACCAGCCTCTGGAGATTTTGTGTTAATTGAATCCAAATTGCGTAACAATAAAAATACCTCAGATCTCTCGGTACACTAAAACCTTGATCAGCATTCAAAAATGTTTTAAAATTAAAAATATGTATTAATATTTAATAATTTGAAAGTATTTGTATGTGAGAGGTTGCCTGGGCGTACCCGACGTCTCCGATAAGCTGATGGAAAGTAGACTGAGGTAATACGGACATAGGGGATTCTGTATCTTCGATTTTTTTTTTGTGAATTTATTCGTCATTATAATAATTCTAATGCAATTGCTTTGGTGCAAAGTTAATATGACTGGTAATGGACAATATCGTTTTCCTGGTAAAGGACAATGGTCCGAATACAGAGTCCGACCTAAATAAATACTTAATTCTAAATACTAACCATGTTTTCATTGCACAGTCGCTCACTGAAGTTAGCAGATCACGTGGCTTTCTAACTGGAGGATGCAACGATGTTTTTGTAGGACAATTGCATTGCAGAGACATATCTAAATACTTAGCGCATGTGCGGTGGCGAAAATTATCATTTGCGAACTGTCAAAAAATAAGGTTGATCGCGATGTACCTTACGAGTGGTTTAATACATAAATACGATATGTTTTCGATGGATGATGATTTTGACAAATCAAATACCAAACAGAGTATTCAGCGATCTATACGAGATGGATAGAGCACTGGTCTTTGTTATTTACACACGTCGAGTGAGTGAGAATGGAGCGGAAAATATCAACTAAAACTAAGACCCGAGATATACGGACTGCTTTAAGCAGTCGGGGTCAACTGCATTGAGCTGTCGCAGTACGACGGTTTGCAGTTCCAATATAGCATTCTCGTTTACAATACACGGCAAAGTTTCGTTTACAATACACTGAAAAGTTACCGCTGCAACTTCATATTGCAACTGAATGAACGCTGGTGGCTTGAGCAGTCTTGATGCAGTTGGACCGACTGCTCCAAGCAGTCCGTGTTTCTCGGGTCTAACTCACTCTGCTCGCCACTTCAATCGCTAGGTACTTCACTAATTCAGGTGTTTACATACACCGAGTGATATACAAATACAATTAAATAACGACAATCGAAGATTACAGACTGCAAACCAATCTCCAAATAATGTTGTCATCTTGTATCACTCTGTAATCAAGTACGGGCGTTTTGACTCGTCGCTCGCGTTATGTGTAGGTACCTTAGTATTAGTGAACGTGCTCATTTGTCATTCATCCTAAGAAGCGGTCGCATCGAATAAAAAAGTTCATTCGTAGTTTAAACAATGTAAGCTATCAAGAAATATCTTTCTTCTTCGTCTTTTGCCGCTCCTAACGGAGGCTGACGACCATCGCACCAAACTCTCTGACGATCTTCCGCCGACTCACGCCAAGTGACGCCGCATCCGAAATCCCGAACCACTACCCGAAATTTATAAGCCAAGATGTTCTCTTACGCCTCATACTCCGTCTTCCTTCCATCTATCCCTGCACTATAAGGTGTAGAAGGGGATATTTATCACCACGAAATATGTATGTATATCTTATTTCTTGGTTTTAGTCTTGGATGGCTACGATAAAAATATTGTAGCTACATACCACATCCAGACGGGTTGGTATGGGGTTTCTTCCAGGAACTTCTTCCTTATATAAGCATCAGGGATTTAACATACTATGCAGGTGCTATGTTTATATCGCCGATTTGCCGCCGTGGCAGGAGGTCAATGGCACAGGGCGAGGGATATGGAATATTTAGGTTGAGAGTGGAAGCCTATGTCCAACACTGCATGAATAATGGCTGATGATGATGATTATGATATTTTTTTTAATTTAGATGTAAAAATAAATGCATTTTCTTACATCTAGTAAAAACAAAAGAAAATAACAAATTTAAACAGTATAATTTATATGAAAACAACAAAAAACAAGAAAACATTCCAATTCACACAAAAAACAAAGGAAACACACAATATCCTTTATGTATTCAATACCTAGGCGACGAAAAGTGGCAAGGCTAGATGCTTCCTTCACACATTCTGGCAAATGTGGCCAAAGCATGCGGCTTTGTGTCTCTTGACAGTGATTTTTTGTCCGACATATTTATAATTGTTTCGTCAGAAACTCTTTACACCCATGAGAACAATTTTAAAGCCTTCAAGAAGTTCTGTCATAGATATGGTTGATTCCCATTAAGTCTATTTTATTAAAAAAAATCTTCACACCTTGCTTTGACACAGATGCTTTACTTTGTGAATTTTTATTCACATTCGTCGATTGTTCTTTTTGCACATATAGTGCCGAGATTGCTAATCTAGAGGGCTCCATGAGCTACTTTTTGTGCTATGCATTTTCTTTTTGTCGCTCATTTAGCTTTCTGTGAAGGGGCCGTTTACAGTCCCCACATGCAGAGTGGTGGTGGGAGTAGCGAAACCCATGAGAAACGCATCAATCTGATGTTTTCCTCGTGATATATTATATTCGTATGAAATATTTTATAACCAACTACATTATAAAGGAAACTTGGGTAATAATGATACATGATGTGTTTGTCGCATATTTGAAAATGTGACCATAACAAATTAAAACACAAACAACGTTGCCAGAGCGAAAAAATAAAATACGACTCATAGTAATGTTGACGTATTAACGACGTCAAAATTTGACAGAAAATGGCCGCCTACAGTTGTCAAACAAATAATCGATCCCCATTGGTTTGGGGGGCAGTAAACAAGAGAGGTTTTTTATTCGTCCAATAAGCTACGGACAATTATTTAAATCTGAGCTTTGGGAATCTAACTGGGGTTGTACAAATTAAACTTCGGGGATTTTTTTTCACTGCACTACTATGAAACAGTAAAGAGTTATGATTTCAGAATTTTAATGCGTATTTTTAAATCTATTTCCCAACAGATATCATGTAGAGAGTGCATTCGTCGTGATTTTTTGTGTATACATATGAAGTATGGGGTTTGACGCGCTTTGTCAACAATCGGCAAATATATTTTACTTTTTACTCTTGACTACTATGAAATGGTGAAAAGAAATAAAATCATGGTTTATAGCGTATTTTTAAATCTATTTCCCAACAGGTATTATGTAGAGAGTGCGTTCTGTGAGATTCGTCATGATTTTTTTCAGTATATAAAGTATGGAGTTGACGCGCTTTGTCAACAATCGGCAAATATATTTTACTTTTTACTTTTGACTAAAAAGTAATGATTTCAGAATTTTCAAGAGTATTTTTAAATCAATTTGCCAACCGGCATCATGTAAAGAGTGTGTACTTTAAGATTCCTTATGATTTTTTTAGTGTGTATGAAGTAGGAAGTTTGACGCGCTTTGTCAACAATCGGTATGTAAAAATAATTTACTTTTTTGTGCCACTACTATGAAATAGTCAAAAGTAATGATTTCAGAATTTTCAAGAGTATTTTTAAATCAATTTCCCAACAGGCATCATGTAAAGAGTGTGTACTTTAAGATTCCTTATGATTTTTTTAGTGTGTATGAAGTAGGAAGTTTGACGCGCTTTGTCAACAATCGGTATGTAAAAATAATTTACTTTTTTGTGCCACTACTATGAACTAGTCAAAAGTAATGATTTCAGAATTTTCAAGAGTATTTTTAAATCAATTTCCCAACAGGCATCATCTTAAGAGTGTATCCTTTATGGTTTTTTAGTGTGTATGAAGTAGGAAGTTTGACGCGCTTTATCAACAATCGGTAAGTAAAAATATTTTACTCTTTACCTGTCACTACTATGAAATAGTGAAAAGTAATAATTTCAGAATTTAGAATCGTATTTTTTTTTTATTGGAAAAAATAATAAAACATAAGATACTACAAAAAGAAAAACAATGATTCTGAGTCACGCCAAGTCTAATTTCTAGACTAGTCGGCGTGTTCTCAAGACAATATCTGTGTATACTTTAAAAATAACAAACAACATTACAGCAAAATACAAATGTCACACAAAGATGATCTCCCAAACAAACACACACTCCTTCCTATGTTACATGAGTTATCTATTTAAAATAATAAAAATAAATGAAATGAGAAAAAAGTAAAATCGTTTGTGATCTTAATTATATATAAATCCACACCTCAATAGCCATTCCTTGACAAGCCTTTTTACATTGTTTTTGCTTTTGCATTTCTTAATAGATGCCGGCATCATATTAAGCAATTTAGAAACATTATATTCTAAATTCTAACGTTGTTTTACCGTATTTATTATTATATTTTGGAACTACATATCCGTTGTTAAATTTAAATCTAGTGTAATGCGTGTGTTGCGGTCTGTCTTTATATTCGTCCTTTAAAAACTGGTCAAGGATTGTTCTTTCCCAGAAATCAATTTCCCAACAGGCATCATATAAAGAGTACGTATGAATTTACGAGTGTGTATGAATTTCAAAATTTGACGCGGTTTGTCAAATCGGTATGTAAAAATATTTATTTATTTATTTATTTTTATTTATTTATTTATTTGATAAAGAATAAAAGTGATACAAAATACAGTTGTTACAATATATAATACAGTTACTTAATATTTAATAACATTACCCCCCAATAAGAGCTTACACTCGGGCTTTGGAGGGGATTCTACCAAATCTATAAATATTTATGTATACCTAACTTATAACATAAAAAATCCAAATCAATAAATATTTATATATACCTAAATCGCAATACAATATTAGGTTATGAGAGATTTTATTGTCTGTCTGAAATTTGAAAAACCAGATGTATTATTGAACTTATATGTATCTCCCATTTAGCTCATTATACCATTTTACACCTTGGTAAGTGTAGTGTAGTTGGGCGGTAGTAAAGATAGTTTTATATCACCCATCCTTCTTGGATGACGGCTAATGTTGGAGTTAGGATGCAATTTGGACACTAAATAATCTAATTATTTTCCGCTACTTTGAAAAGTTATGATTTCATAATTGTCAAGCGTATTTTTAAGTGAATTTCTCGACAGCTATCATGCGGAGTGTGCATAATATGAGTTTCGTCGTGATGTTTTTTTGTGTGCATGGCGTACTATGAGACTTTTATATCCTCTGCAAAGACCAAACTTTTTCTTGATTACATTTCTTGAAGAAACTTTAAAAATGCTTTCGTGTTCTAGGAAATTATTTTTCTTCTAATAGATAGATTTTTAAATTTATGTTTAATAAGCTACGTCCTGCATAAAAAAAGCATTAAGTAAGGGATTGTCCACCAAAAGAAAAAGTACATATACTTTGCAATGGATAGTTATGTGTTGACCACAACCCACTCGTTTAAAAGTTGTATTTTCGCATCTGAACGTACGCACGTCGGGGTGGTAGTGTAATTAATTTGCATTTGATTCAGGCCAAATACCAGAAAAATCCTTTGAACTTGTTTGATATTTTTAACGCCCCATAAAGTCACTGAAAAAATCACCGAAACTGGCCTCGTGGCTGACATACAAAATAATATACCTACACTCAAGGCAGGCCAAGTCAGTAAAAAAGTCGAGATCCGACAACGTATCGCCGCTCTTCTCGCCTATGTTTACGCCCGTGACGACAATTCGTAGTCACTAAGCGCTGTCGAGTTTGTAAATGCACTTATTAGTATTTGTCGCCGATAGGCTGGCTTGCGGTACATTTTTGAATTATCATTTATGGCAATACACAATATTTTCCCCATGATTTGAATAAATGTCAAATTTGTTTACATAAATTTGTTAAATAAATATAATATGGTCATATTTTAAGCACGAAAGAAAGTTATAATACGATTAAATTAAGTTTCTTTTTTGTTTATTTAATGTTTTGAGAGTAATTTTAAAAATTATTTTTAATTATATTTCGATCAATTTATCAAGTGTGATGACAGCAGCGTGTTATATTTTTACTAAAAACTACGCCGAATTTTCTTTTATTAGGTGTTAAAATACATAAGTGATAAAATAGCTTACAAGAATACTTTCTCAAAATCAAAAATTATTTCAAATCTATACCTACGGAAAACATTTATTGACGCGACGGACGCATATTTCCAATAAATATGTAACCATATACAACTTTTGTTACGCGGTAATTAACAATAAAAGAATTACGCGGAATATTTAAGGGGTTTGAAGAATCTTAAGTTTGAAGTTGTTTAACCCGTTTATATAATTATTCTCAAAATAAATATGAAATTCGGCATTGTTTGCGTAAAAAATGACATTCAATTCAACATGGCGGCGTTAGATCTTGTCACTCGACTCGATGTCGACCCAATCTCGCCGTCAAATAAGTGGGCGAGAACGATTCGACGCGTTATCTGCTTAGTGACTACCAAAACTGTCAAAATATCGATTAGTCGATATTTTGACAGTTAATCTCGACATTTATCGATCGAGATCTACTTACAGACTTAGCCTGCTGCTACGTTACTCCTGATGATGATACCTATTGGACGAAACTGGTTCATTGAGATTAAATTATCAACTGATTTTTTTTACAAAGAATGAAACAACTTAACATCCTCATGCATTCCCTATAAATTAAGCATAAATGCTTGTGCTATAGGTGAACGAATTTGGTCGTGGAACGATTACTTATCCAGCGGGATAAACGCTCTGCCACCACTCATTTAAAAATGTAAAAATCAAATCGTTTCCTTGATAAATAAATAAAAATAAATAAGGAATCTGTAATAAAAAAGACCAAAAAATTGCGATTTCTCTTGGGGTCGTGAAGTAAAACATTTGATATCGTCTATCTAGTTTGTTATCGTCTATATAGTTTGTTCAAGAAATAGTTCAACTCGAAATAAGCTCTGTTTGATAGTGAAGGAATCTATCTCCCTCTGTCTTCACCACGAATGTTTCCAGAAACCAATACCTACGAGATATTCTTTGTGTTTGTCGAAAATGAATTTTATGTAAACAAACCTAACCTAACCTAACCTAACGTCACCTAAACTAATCTTTCCTAATCTAATCTTATCTAAACAGACCAAACCTAACATTACCTAACCAAATCCAACTTAACCTAATGTTACCTAATCTACACGAACCAAACCTAACGTTACATTATCAAAACTAACCAAACCTAACCTGTCCTAACTTACCTAATCTAACATAACCTAACCTATTTGGAGAAATAGGTTAGGTTATGTTAGATTAGGTAAGGTGCAGAAAAGGTGTACCAAACTGAGAAACGGCCTCAGACATTTAACATAAGAAGAACCTCTGAAAGTGTTCACTATGTATGATTGGATAAAATGAGGAAACCTCATGAAAACGTTCAAAATACCAAAGGAACACAATGACTGCCCTGAACTGAAGCTGATGTTCTGCTTCAGCCAAAATACTAATTTTAGAGGTCCATAATTTAAAGCTTAACAAACACAGTTTTAAGCGGATCCCTAGAGGCATTTCTAGATGAACAGAGTTTTGGATGCGTGGAATGGTCTGCCACCGGACCTTGTTGCTGCACAAAGTGTTTAAAAAGTAGGTATATTTGACAGACTGAACAAGTGACTACTGTTGTGAGATCAGACATAAGCCACATATATATCTGCCACATATCAGACATATGCCTGCCACAGTATCTTCACTTATTTATCCAATCATGGACATCCACTCCGATCTGCTGAACGTGCGACACTATCCATCCCTGTGCATAACATAGAAATTTTCAGCTCGTCGTTCGAAGTACAATCAACAAGACTATGGAATAGTCTAAGTCCGGATATTGCGTCGTTTAACTCACTTTAGACGGAATTTTCAAGAAAAAACTAAAGAAGGAATATTTATCCCTTAACACCTGATGCCGATTTCCTCTCCTTGTTATTTCCCATTTATTTGCTATGATTTTTTTTTCTCTTTAATATTTATCTTTTTGCAATGTATATTATGCAATGGGGTTTACCACCCATTCTGAACGTAATGCCTTTTGAGGTGAGACTAGACTGGTGTGTGGGTATAGACCAATGTGTCTTGCCTCATTGTACTCATTCATTTACATAGGTAGTGGAGAGTTTAGTGTCGGTCACAACTCACAACACATTCGTTTGTTTATGTTTTTGCCTGATTCTTAATGAACGGTGTATAGTTGATGCGATAGTAGATACGTAAAGCACCCGACGACTTCTTGATACATATCCTACGTTTTGTTTTCTTTGCCCAACACATCTTCCAATACTGCCCCAACTGCTTTCTTGATGACATTTTTCAAACTTTGATACCGCTATATGACCTCAAAAACCATCCAGAAACAGTCCAGTTGCGAATCAATGGAACATTCTATTGTTTTATTGATTTATTGGTTACTCTCACTCATATCTGACTATACATATTTTTTGACCAGTTCTGAAGGTGAACTTTCCTGGAGGAGGATGTTCATATTCACCATCTGTCCTTCCATCTCTTCTGTGGTCTCGCGTGAGTTATTTTATTCTTCTTTCTTTATTTTTCGTGTCCGGCTAAGCTCTACCACTCCAATAAACAGCGACTGACATCGCGTTTTCATTTGTCATAATCAGATCCCCCGGACTACAGACCACTCCCATCAGTGGGCACATCAGTAAGTGGCTGTCATCCTGGGTTGCTCCGTATTCGCATCGGGTGTCATCTGATGCAGACAGGTACCCCCACCTTTGCAGGGTTTTTTTTCACATCTGGTGACGCCGAGCTTGAGTCTATTGAGGATCTTCCATAAAGAGTATGGTAAGAACATTTTATTGCTATTTCTGTTCGATGGAAAAATATGCATCGCACTTATCTTAGTCACCAATAGATCAAGTGGGATTTTAAATTATTTACGATAACGAGAATCAAAATAGAAATGCATTTAACATTGGCACAGTTGGTTAGCCGTTCGATTTTTGTGCGGGTGTCCCAGGTTCGATTCCCAGCAGAGGAGAAATTTATTAAATTTATTTCTCACACAAATATTGCTTCTCTAGGCTGGAAACACTGGTTAGTTGGAAGAAATTTCCATACGGCAATAAACTCGCCACTTGTTCAGGGTGCAAGGAAGTGTTCATTATTAATATTAAATATTTATATTCAAAAAATTCAACGGTAGTAGGTCACTGGCTAATGGGGTTCTGTTAAAATTTGTAGAAATACTGTCGATGTATTGCGTATTAGGGAACGAATACGATATATGTTTAATCATTCATTCACACCATCACCACGGCATAGCCCACAATGTGGGGTAACCAGGGACATGTGTGCTGTCGTGCATTAACTTATAAAGTAAGTACGACACGTGCGTGTCTCCCCACGCACTAGTCTCGTCTCACCTAAAACCGCAACATTCAGAATGTGTGGTGAACCTCATTGCTGAACTTTGTAAGGTGTTATTTTTGCCTGTTATATTTTCTTACGGGACACCCGAAAACGATGATTTTAGAAAATAGTGGAAGCACTATTCTAAGCCGGTGCCTCACAGAAATTATACTCATAATGTAAAATTATTTTCCAGCTAATTTTGTAAGCAAAGGAAGGAAAAATATTTTAATTGTTCAATAAACACCCTTCTTTGTTTAGAAAACCTCTTTGAAAATTCATAGTCTTGTTTTATTTTCTTTATTTTTAAATATCCTCGCTTTTGTCTTTATGTTCTTCTACCAAGAATCTCTTTCTCTGGTCTTCCCTCTCTCTCTCTCTCTCTCACTCTTATATATTATCTCCTTCTCATTCTCCCCAATCTTCGCTGCGTAACTTTAGACGGTAGTAATTAAATGTGAATATACAATATTTAAAATATTTCCTACGCCCAAAATTTAATACAAAATTAGCGGTAATGGACCTGCTCGCCTGCGTTGTTTCACCGCCAATTGATACCCTCCTCTAACTTTTTATGTAAATTGTAGTCGAAACAAAATTTAATATGTCTCAATTTAAATTTATAAAAATTATTACTAAATACAATCATTGTCAATATTATAATAATAAATCTTACATACATACATACCATCACGCCATGTCCCTTGCGGGGTAGGCAGAGAGAACCGAACGCCACATTTTTCTATCCTGGCACGCATCCCTCGCCTCGTCCACATTCATGCATCGTCTCATACATGTTCGTCTATTGCTCACACTTCTAACATTTCCGTCTTTCAAAATTTCGTTCACATGGTCGTGCCATCCCTTTCTTGGGCGTCCCCGACCTCTCATTCCATTCCTTTCCGCTCTGTATATTTTCTTCGTCAGGCGATCCTCATTCATTCTCCCCATGTGACCAAACCATCTCAATGTGTTCACTTTCATTCTAGTAATGACATCTTTCTTCATCTTACATTCTTTCCTTATATCCTCGTTTCTTACCCGGTCATACATCGTTCTATTACAAATCCTTCTTATAATATCTTTATTAGCTTAAATAAAATTCAAACAAAACATCATGTATAAAAGAAAACATTATAATAGCCAAAAGGCGGACTTGTTAATAAAGAAACGTCTTCCAGTCAACCTAATTAAAATATATGTATATAAAAAACTTAAGTACTTAAATGTAAAAAACAACACAAAATATAAAAATAAATATACCTATGCATAGAGGGGGTGGGAAGGGAAAAGAAAGGAGCAGAGATAGTGGTAGGAAGGAAAATGGGGCAAGGGTAAGAAGGAGAAAAGAATAAAAACAAGAGGGAAGAGAGATCAGAGCTTCAATCGCCAATATTCAAAAGTCATACGGCAGGATTATGTCACAGAATAAAAAATTTATACAACAAAATAATACAGCAATTTCAGTTTTATATGTAGATAGATAGGTGACAGAGATTTTTTTTATTTATTTATAATATACATGATTTTTATACAAATAGAGAGGTTTGATAACATAATAAAATCAAAAATATATCACAACAGAAACAGTGAAAGAATACACATTCATACACACCATACATCCATACTATCGACACTCTGTTACGTTTTGTTGTCAGTTGTGTGTTTTGCTCTCCAATATGTTACGAATAGTATCTGTGTTATATTGGGAGCAGTCTTTGATTTAGCGTGTAATAGCGAGTAGCGTGTAGTAGCTTTGGTTAGCGTGCAGAGTGTTATTTAGTGATTGCGAGTTTGAATTCTGCCCCGACCGATTTCGTTCGCCAAGCATATTTGCTTGGTTTTGCTTAGCTTGGAAACAGAGCATTTGACACTTCTTTGAATTAACTATTCCTACTACTTCCTTTCTTGAAAGTGGTGAATATGAGAAGAAAAAACAAAATTCCTTATTTCAAATCTATATTTTAAATTTTCAAACGAAATTATAGTACTCATATCAATATTTTTCCGTGTTTGTGTTTCTAGTCCATAGAAATAATTACCTGATAAATAATTTTCAATAAAGTTGTCGTCTGCTGGAAGTAAAACCCATAAACCCTCTCAATCCACAAGTTTTTTTTTTTCAAAATATGTATGCATTATATATTTAAAGTGTAGAAATCAATTAACTAAACTATATGTTTTTAAGATAACGTATACAGACGTGCATTTTTTAAATCCATGGTTTCATTATATCATTTTTTTAGATGCTTTTAAATTATTTTGTCTTGTGATTATTGTACATAATATAGCGAGTTAAAATACGTTAAACAACAATAGTTTTCCATGCTGCCTTCATAATTAAGAAGAATTTAATTTATTGATTAATTTAATATAAACAGATCGACAACGGTTGATAGTGTAATCAACATCATGAACGGTGAAATATCAGACGCTAACAATCCATTGGTAAACTGTCCCAGAACAAAATTTATATTAAATGTGTAATAAAATGAGTCTGGAAAACTAGTAAATATTTAATGAATGAAACATTTAGTTAATATTGTGTACAAACCAGTGGCGTCTCTTCCAAAGAGGCTACAAAGTATTGATTACGCCGAAAATTCTCCATAAGTAATTGTAAATGCTCTGTGTTCTATTATTGAGTAGTATATTCTGAATGACAAAGTTATAAATCTGCTAGCCTTAGAACAGTTATACCTAGTTGAGAAACAGTTATCTATTATTAATGACGCATACGAAAACGATGTGATAAAGAATAATTAATTAAAAAAATAAATTATTTTTACCTACTAAAAATAATGGCATAATTCTCAACTTTACGGATAGACATTTCAATACTTCCAGAGTTCGCAAATGCATTTTTTACAGTTCTTGATTCATAACAAGATAGAAATTTAGAACATTCATAAAAAATATAAAAGTAATTTAAAAAAACTTACTTCAATACACAGATATAATGATTACCTACATAAAAAATGCACTAAAAAGTATAAAATAATTGCCTAATTTAATTAAAAAGCACGTACATTTTACATCTAACTGTATGACTAAAAAACACATGGGTTAAAAATACATCGTACCACTTTTTGATTTACACGTAATGAGCGTGTTCGATCGGCATCAGAGGATGCGACAGTTAAAATTTACTCATGACCACCATCTTAAAACGATCTTATTTTCTGTTAATCTTTAAAATGTATATATCAATACTCGATCATTATCTAATATTTATCTACATTCAATCATAAAGATTCGTTTAGATCAAAGTTTGGTATTCATTTTCATTGATTTTTGTATAAACTAATATAATAAGTAATCCTTTGATTTTAATTTAAGAGTAGGTATTCTAAAGTCTTCTTAAAGATTTCTAAAGTCTGAATCTAATGAATAATCAAACGTGGGGGCTTCAACTTTGTGGAAATTCATATTTAATCAATTATTTAAATTAAATACAAAACTTTACTTTGTATATTTCCACTTGTTTATTTTACTTGTTCACTACCTACATGTTTCGGGAACGTCCGTTCCCTTCCTCAGGTGGATGTAAACTGAATATGCTTGTGAGTGCGGTGTATGGAAAGTGGTGTTGTAGAGGCGGGTGTAGAGGTGGGGTTGGTACAGTGGGCTAGGGGGAACATTTGGAGAAAGGGTGAGGAGGTAGATTGTACCCAATTGTACCAGATTATTAATGATGTTTTTCTAAGTATTTTGGGCTTTTTTTTATTTCTAGAGTTTCTAAATTATTTTGCTTTAGTCCGTAAGTCTGTTTATGTAAAATGGTTAACCTTTATATTGTTGAAGTTGTGATTATTTTCTATTATGTGGTTGGCGATCTGAATGTAATATTAATCAACATCACGAGTGCTGAGTGAAACGCACAGTCATTTTTCAAAATATTTATATAGTTTTGACAAATATAATATATTTTTTAAAATTAGATAAAGCAATGCCTTCCTTGAAATGAATATGAAAGCACGCCACTGGTCTTCACTATTTATGGAATATTTTATATAAATATGTATGTTGCGGATTATATATAATATATGTCTCTCTCTCTCTGTCT
Organism: Molanna angustata; assembly: GCA_963576475.1. Taxonomy (NCBI): domain Eukaryota; kingdom Metazoa; phylum Arthropoda; class Insecta; order Trichoptera; family Molannidae; genus Molanna; species Molanna angustata. Next base: position 6,823,486 of record OY754988.1, read on the forward strand.
GTCTCGTTTATTAAAATTTCAGACTTTGTTATGGATCTATGTATATGTTATGTAATATAATTTACTTAATACAATTTTGAAAATATTTTTTGAATACCATTACTTTCTGCTGTTTTGCGGTACGTTTAAAACTTTCAGATAAAAAGTTTTAATGGAGCGTTTCGAGGGAAAAATAAATTTGATTAAAAGGAATATAATATATCCTAAGGGATATAAATAAACAACAAAATGTACTCATATAATATCTACCTTCATATACACAGTTACATTATAAAAATAAGATGTAAAAAAAGATATATGACAAAGTTATATATTTTCGTAGATTTATGAATGCGTAGGTATAACGTAGTCGGGCTTTTAATTATTTTATTTTTATTTTATTGGGGGTATACACAGATGTAGGTACATGTTACAATCATTAAAATATATGTTAAGTGGTACAATATATAGCTAGGCCTGCCATCCAATTATGTATATCCACCGTTATAATATTTAACACACAGAAGAGAAAAAAAATAAAGAAATAATTATTAGGATATGGTTAAGGATAGTGGTATAGGAAAGTGACGGGAATGTCAGAGGATAACTAAAAGAGGGAGAGCAAATTAAGTTGTACTGTATTTATACAATAAAATAAAACAAAACATCTATATATTGTTATCTCGGATCATGTTGGTTCATTCCTTCATATAGCTGCTATACGGAGTATGAAATATGTCTAAACTATTGAAATTTTTGTTAAATGTTTCGCAGATACGAGGAACGGTAGAATGTTTTCGGTGATTTGTTTTATAATGTGGAATATAGAAAAGATCAGTTTGTCAGGTTGTCCTAGAGAAGGCATTCCAAAATGTTTCCATTTATTAGTCTATGAAAATCTTACATAAATCAGTTTATTTTTCTATGGAAATTGTCTATGAACATCTGACGTAAATCATTTAATTCTTTTATGGAAATCGGACGCAAATCATTTCATTTTTCTATGGAAATATTTTATATGAAAATTTGACGTAAATTATTTAATTTTTCCGTGGAAGTCTGACGTAAATCATTAAATTTTCTATGTATGTAGATTGTCTATGAAAATCTGATATAAATCATTTTATTTTTTCTCCGTATACTTTTTAATAAATTGATGTTCCATAATTTTTAACCGTATTGTTACAGTATTTATCGACAGGTATCATGAGCAAAGTGATCATGATTTTCATAACGCTTTCGTGTTGTACATACATAATATTGTCAATCTCCAATACACCATCCGCAACAATAACATCATCGCCGCTCAGAAGCGAACGCATTCATTCTTTAGTATCAATCTGAACTTCATATAAGCCACTCTTACATAATTATTGTTAGAGAACTAAGTCATATTTAAACTCACCAATAAACAGAATCCTCACCACTTACAATAAGCATCAAAGTACCCTTCAACTATATATTTTCCATAACTTGCCTTACCAATATAAAAACTTACTGTTCAATTTAAAATCAGCATAGCAAGATAACACCTCATTACACATTTTCACCCACTACACATTCACATCCCAGTATGTTATTACTTATATGAATAGGTTTGCCACAAGTAGAGATAGTTATATTAAGCTTATTCAATGTATTTTTTACCTAGTATTGTTTGTGTGCAGTTTAATTATGTAAATAATATAAATAAATAATATATAACTTCCACATCGCACGTCTGACAGACGCATTCATTCTTCAGTATCAAACTGTATAAGTTCCGCATCGCTCGTCTGAGTAAAAAACACAACAATAATATTATCGTTCACGCTTTTTTGAAGCATTTTTCATCCCGCTCAAATTAAAATCTATTATATATATATATATATATATATATATATATATATATATATATATATATATATATATATATATATATATATATATATATATATATATATATATATATATATATATATATATATATATATATATATATATATATATATATATATATATATATATATATATATATATATATATATATATATATATATATATATATATATATATATATATATATATATATATATATATATATATATATATATATATATATATATATATATATATATATATATATATATATATATATATATATATATATATATATATATATATATATATATATATATATATATATATATATATATATATATATATATATATATATATATATATATATATATATATATATATATATATATATATATATATATATATATATATATATATATATATATATATATATATATATATATATATATATATATATATATATATATATATATATATATATATATATATATATATATATATATATATATATATATATATATATATATATATATATATATATATATATATATATATATATATATATATATATATATATATATATATATATATATATTATATATATATATATATATATATATATATATATATATATATATATATATATATATATATATATATATATATATATATATATATATATAATATATATATATATATATATATATATAATATATATATATATATATATATATATATATATATATATATATATATATATATATATATATATATATATATATATATATATATATATATATATATATATATATATATATATATATATATATATATATATAT
>OY754988.1:6826364-6843864 GCA_963576475.1 Molanna angustata
TTACGTTGTGATTTCGTTCAACATTTCCAAATAATTCAGTTTTCGTTTAGTTGATTTTAGTTATTTTCTCGTTAATAAGTAACTATTACTTGTGCTATTACTAATAATATGTATATTCAATGCCTAAAAATGCAATAATGTTATACATAAATATTGAGGACATTATTTAGCAATTTTTTCTTGTATTTTAGGAAATGCCAATCGAAAGAAAACGGCAACCAAATTTTACCGTCGATGAGAGTTTGAAACATTACGGCATTTATAATCGTATTCATTTTTATTTTCAAAACGCGTGTTAATCGACGAAAAATTAAAATTATAAACACAATTGACAATATTATGCTACTAAATGGCTATATACTGACTGTCATTTTGACAGTTGTTTCTTAAGTATTCGTTTAGGTGGCGGAAATCGGCTCCCCAGAATTAGGGGGCTCTTAGCGTCTTAGGTAACTCTTATGTAGGTGGTGAAATGAAAATTAACCTTAGGTGCTACATAAGAATTCTTAGGTAGCACCTAAGAGTTAGGGGATGTTGATGAAATTCACCATGAAACTACACTCATTGCCTAACGCCTCTAGTGATAGAACTCTGAAACTACACGCGTTGCCTAGCAAATGACAGTTGACTCACCGTTAAGTACTTAATCCGCCAAAAACGTTGAGTTATATATTTGTCTTTTTAGTGACGTATTTGAGGGAAGATTAGGCCTAAACGGTCACTGTAATACGCTACATTTTTGTAAAACTTGAGTTTAGCTCTTAAACTGAGTGTGTAATACCGGGCCATAGTGTATTAGGCGGTTTTAATATATCATGTTTTCAGTCACTAGATTTAGCGTTACATATATGTCCTTTTAACAGGTGCTGTCATGTTTCATAATATTACTTAAAAATTTAATGCAGTTTTTAGTGACATTCACTATACTGAAATTTTATGCTGTTTTTTCCAAATAAAAATAGGTATTTACTACTAAATCTCATCATATTATGCTAAAATATAACATAATCTATATTTTATTATTAAGTAATCATTAGTTCAATTTATTGCTTCTCCGTATAGCAATTAAACCAATAAAAACTCATTTTTTCGAAACACATAATTTATATTATTAGTTCATAAATGTTTTAAATATTCTTTACTGATGAATCTCTTTACTAATAGTCAAAAGTGCTGTATCTTTGATTTGCTGAACGTATCACCACACTAACAATTCCCATTCATTCTACAGTTTTAAATTCTTGGTACAATCGTCTAGATTATTCCATTATCTAGCTAATTGTCTCTGTATAAATCTGTACAATCAGCTAGACTATTCTACATATAATCTAGCTGATTGTCTCTGTATGAATTTGAACAATCAACTAGATTATTCCATTGTCTAGCTGATTGTCTCTGTATAAATCTGTACAATCAGCTAGATTATTCCATTATTTAGCTGATTGTCTCTGTATAAATCTGAACAATCAGCTAGATTCTTCCATCATCTAGATGATTGTCTCTATATAAATCTGTACAATATTTAAGAAAACACATATGTCATAATAATTTTCAACTCATGTTGTGAGGCTCCGGCTTAGAATAATGCTTCCACTTTTTCGTTTTCGGGTGTTCCGTAGGAGCCGAGTAATCAATAATCCAACAGCCATAAAAAAATCTCGCATACATTGTTCAGTAATGAAGTTCATCTCTTTATAAGGTGGGACGAGACAAGTGTGTGGGGATGCACGCATGCGTCCTTTTATAAGGTTTTGCACACCCGATCACCTGTCGCTAGTTACCTTTTTTTTTTTAATTTCTATTACTTTACATTAGGTTATAATTTCTTTACACTAAACTGTATTTAACAGGTTGTCAGTGCAAGCCCCTCTCTACTACCCTACTTGGTTAGAATGAATGAATAATTATTACCTTCTCCTTTTCTCATTGCTGTGATCAGAGTATAAATTTAAGCCTCTCTGTTACTTCAAAAAATAACTCATATTTTGTACCGATTATTCTTTAAATTGCTTGAAAGAGATTGCCTCAAGGCACTGAACCCGCCTAATAATCTTCGTTAAAAATTTATCAAAATATCGTCAGTGTTTGTCTTGATTTTAATAACCATAATCAAAACGTTTCTTTCGGTTCCAATTTAGTCTCAGATTAATTATTCATTTACCAAGTTTAAATTTAAATTATTCCGCTATTTTAGGATAATTTATTAAGAAGCGATTTATTTTACGGAATCAAACGTCCGGTTGTTTGATCAGAAATGAATTTTCCTACTTTTTGGTTATTCAAATGGATGAATTTAATTGAATTATTTAAAAATTATGTTCAGTCTATTTCTTTGTCGTCGAGAGTCTATTCATTTTTAACAAAAGATTGTGTGAATTAAATTTCATTGTGATTTTACGCGAATTGTGTAGAGGTATTTTATAATTTTTATATTTCCAAATAATACAACAGCATTTACGAGAAAAAAGTCGGCCTTCGTGACTCAGTTGGATCTGACTGCTGAACCAAAAATTTCGGATTCGGTTCCCGTTGGAGACACAGTTTTTTCATTGTGTTCAATCTGGATCTGTGAGACGGGTAATTTCAACTTGTTATTGGGTGCATGTGGGAAATTAATATTTGACATAGTACCCGTTAGTTGCCCGAAAAGCTACAGAAAAAAATAAAAATCAATTACTGTTCAATTATTTGAAAAGAAAATTGATAGCTTCGTATCTCTACAACTAGCAATCGGTATTAAAAGTTACGAAAATATTTTTTTATCGCCGTTCATATGAAATTTTCAATTGACTCGCGAAAGCGAGTTGCATTAAATATTGGATTTATATACAAATTGTTCTACATAATTTTCGATCATTTAAAATTTGTTTAGTTTTTTTTTTTATTCATGTGTTGAAAATTATCGGAAAGTTAAATGATATAAAAAGACGTGAGTGCGCAGAAGACGAATTTGTGTTTTTTGCTTAATTGGTTTGATCACGTATGTGCGCAGGCCGGAAAATTTCAAGATGTTTGGAGATACATTATATATTATGATATTTCAAGCGCTAATGGTGCTTTATTGGGGCAACGCGCAATCGTGTACGTTCCAAAACACTCCCAAAAAGGGTACGTACAAAGGGTGACAGGAAAATTATTCGAAAAACAATTATTCGAATGCTCAATTTTACGAAAATCAATTTTACGAATGGCAATTATTCGAATCACATTTTTTCGAAAAACAATTTTCCGAACACACAATTATCAGAATTTACAATTGTTCGAATTTTTATGACGTCATGTTGGTAGTATTGTGAGAGGAATAAACCATAGATTTTTATTATAATATACTAGATGTCGTAGTTAGCAAATTTTGTATGAATCGAAAACAAATGACTCACTTTTTGCACGGAGTACTACATCTACATAGTATATTATGTTTAATAAAAATCTATGGAATAAACAACATGGCGACGCACCGCGCTGTCAGATATCCTAGGATGTACACCTATTTTTTAAACCTAAACCTACAAAACTTTGGTAAAAATAGGTTGGTTAGGTTTGTTTGTAGTTATAATTGCGACTGGCGTGAGCCAGTTGCATTATATATTAAAAAAAGTAAGTATAATATTAAAATAAAATAACTTAATTGGTGTGAATTCTAGATAAACATAAACTGGTGTACAAACTAGGCTATCCCGCGATGTCAAACATCAGTTATTAAAAATGTGCAAACATACGTACCCAACAATAATACAACAAGTAATAATAATCTTCATCGAATATATTTTACTGGCAACAAATATGTCAAAGGAGGCAACATAATGACACAAAAATATATTAATTTCGGTTAATTGGTTTTCCAACAAATGTTAGTTCGAATAATTTTCTTTCGGACAATTGTCATTCTGATAACTGATTTTCGAAAAATTGTTATTCGTACAATTGCGCATCCGAACAATTGTGTTTCGAAGAATTTTCATGTAATCCGTACAAAGGGCTCTCCAATGAATGAGTTTAGTCGCGATCCTCAGTCGTGAGACCAAGGAGGAAGAAAAAGAAGAAGATTATGACGAAATATTTATTCTCACAAGAATTGAAGCGGTAAATTACACGAATGTTTGACTTTTGAAAGAGATTAAAATCAAATCCACCTACATACATTGTATTATTGATTGTCTGTGGATGATCTATAGATTGATTTCACGCAGTAAAAGAATAAGTAGTCTATGGTTAAAGGAAATAGTGCCATGCCACAGAAGATCTATATATGTACATGTACATAATGTATGTGTGTAGGTATCTTTTTACCAAGGTATATGGAGTAACATACTTGTCTAGGTTGTACAAACACCAAACATATATCTCGACAGGTCCAGCGAGAGGAAAATTAATTTGTTTTTATTGAAAAATAAAAAAAAAACATAAAATATCAAAAAAAAAATAATGTTTTTGAATCACTCCAAGTCTAATTTCTAGACTTGTCGGCAAGTTCTCGAAACAATATCTATGTATACTATAATAATAACAAACAACATTAGGTATAGTAAAAAAAGACACACACAAAGATGATCTCTCAAACATACATTCCTTCCTATGTTACAAAACTTATCTATTTATTATTTTATAAATGAAATGAAAAAAAAAATAAAATAAAATCGTTTGAGATCTGTTAATTATATATAAGCAAAGCATTGGCACGACCAAAAGTGCAATGGCCAAATTGGATAAAATTTGGAAAGGTAGATGCATCACCTCAGCCACAAAAATTCGTCTCATCCGTGCATTGATCCACTCAATATTTTTGTACGGAGTGGAATCGTGGACAATAAAGGCAAGAGAGAGACAAAAAATTGATGCCTTTAAGATGTGGTGTTGGCGTCGCATGCTCCGGATCCCCTGGACAGCACATCGAACAAATATCTCCATTCTACAGGAACTTGAGATTGAGGATTGATTGTCGGCTGTCTGTCTTGGCCATATCCTCCGTTTCTTTGGACACATCGCAAGACGTGGTCAGGACTGTTTGAAAAAGTTGGTCGTGACCGGAAGTGTGGAGGAGAGTAGAGGTAGAGGAAGATCCCCGACTAGATGGACTTACCAGATCAAAGCGGTTACTGGCCTAACAGTAGTAGGTGCATTGAGAACTGCGGAATGTCGGGAGAGATGGAGGAGTGCTGTCCACCAGGTGATGATGGCGAAGAGAAGAGAGGATCACGACCCTCAGTGATGAGGAAAGCGACTCAGAAGAAGAATTATATATAAAGCCACATCTCAATTTGAAACGAGTTCTCGTTGGGAAACTGGCGTTTTGATGGACGACAAATAGATTTATCTTCTTTATATGTTTGGAAAATTATCAAAACAATTAAATGAATAAAAGTGGACCCATTTTTGACCAACTTCCAAAAACGAAGGAGGTTATCAATTCGACGTGATTTTTGTTATGTACGTTCAGCGATTATTCTTTACAGCGTGGTCCAATTTTGATAATTCGTTTCTCATTTGAAAGGTAATTGGTCCCATTTGAATTTGGTCAAGATCAGATAATGGGATCTTTGAGAAAAACATCAAAATCTTCAATATGCACTTCAGCAATAATTTTTTACAACGTGGTCCGATTTCGATAGTTCTTTTTTCATTAGAACGGTGATATCTAATAATCGGTCCCATTTGAATTTGGTCAAGATCAAATAATGGGATCCTTGAGATAATCATCAAATTCTTCAATATGCACTTAAGCGATAATTCTTTACCACATTATCCAATTTCGATAATTGTTTTTTCATTTGAAAGTTGATATTTCATGATTAGTTTCATTTGAATTTGGTCATGATCAGATAATGAGATCCTTGAGAAAATCATCAAATTCTTCAATATGCACTTCTGCGATAATTCTTTACAACGTAGTCCAATTTCGATAATTCTGTTTCATTTGAAAAATCTTATAATAGCTTTCCTTTGAATTTGGTTAAGATGAGATAATGGTATTCTTGAGAAAATCATCAAAATCTTTAATATGAATTTCAGCGATAATAATTCTTTACGACATTGTCCAATTTGAATGATCGCTTTTTTAATGGAAAGGGATTGTTTCAGAGGTGATCGCATAGTATATAATTTTTTTAACATTTATAAACAGTGCAAAGGACACAAAGTTGCGTATACGCCATATTTCTAACAATGTTACATGATGTTACGAATACCAAGAAACGATATGGTAACTTTGTTCATAGGCGTGGTTTTGGAAGAGAGTTGTTGTCCAATATTTAAATGAGAAAAATGGAATACTTAGGACACTTACTCCTTAAGAATAAATACAGTCTACTGCACCACATCATGAAAGTACAAATTGAGGGAAGTCACGGTGTGGGTGGGAGGCAGATGTCTTGACTATGGAACATCAGGGATTGGACCGGAGTCCACATAATGGACGAGCTGTTCCGGTTAGATCGGGACAGAGATGCCTATGCCAAAATAGTAGCAGACGTCGGGGAACTTGATATAGCACAGAAAAAAGAAGATGCACTATGTATGATATGTTGTGTCTACTGTAGAACTCAAACCATAAGTTCGATCGACTTCATATTAATAAAGTGTTGAATTAAAGTGTATTGAATTTGAATTTAATTGTTTTCCATAAGCATCTCTTCACTTCATCTGCAAAAACTTTTAAAATGCTCTGCAATTTTGGAAAATCTGGATTTGTGAGACTAACACACGTCTCCAGAATGTGATAACTTGTTATAATATTAGACATAGTATCTGTTAGTTGCCCGAGAAGCCTGATACAAAATAAAATAAATAAATAAATAAAATTGAGTTTATATATTTCTCGTGTCTTTGTTTTATATATGTAAATACGTGTTAATCTTTCTGTATGTTTTGTCATAAATTCAATGTATCTACCACTACACTATTTATGACCTCACGTTGCTTTGGTTGGTTGGAAGAAATAGCCTTATGGCAATAAACCCGCCACTGTTCACATTATTGTACACGAAGTAAAATAAATTAATAAATATATTGAGAGTTGTGACATTGTTCACCATATTTTATTTTTGCCTATTTCTTTGAGCCAGCCCTGGCACTACATTTTTTTATTTTTTTTGTGGTACATTTTTTTCCTGTACACCGTATGAGGCGCCTATGGATAGAACGTGTAAAACCGCATTCTTATACCAAATAAAATCTGGTGACCAAACAAAAAGCTAATTTTTATTATATAAACATTTATCCCAGAGGTACAGTAACGAAAACGCTTTTCTATGTGAGCCAGATTTCAAGATGTGTCATTGCTTAATGTCCTTACATATTAATATATATTAGAACGAAGATACTTTGCGATGGAGGCAATGAACTAAGCTTGCAGTCATTACGACCGATAATTACTACTTAATTTCAACGGATACTGAGATATTCCAATAAATTATAATTAAAAAATAAATAATTGTATTTTCAAACCATTTTTAAAGAAAATATAATTAACCAGCCTTTACTTACGTTTATGTTTACAAAAATTATAGAAGTTGTCAAACCATTAACTCCTAAGAACATTCAACAGAACTCTTCTATCTGCTGAACGTACCAAACTTGCCATACCCATTCACTTATTTGAAGTTTAAAAGTCTTTTTACTCCTCACTAACCCAATGAGATATAGTGGGGAGTTATGATTTCGCAATTTTTAAGGGTATTTCTTTAATGCAGATTATCAATTAATTTAATGCTGAGATTGTATTCTGAATGTTTCATCACAATGTATCTGTGTGTGCGACGACGTGTTTATTTTACTTTATCGATTATAGACTAAAGTACTTATTCAACTATTTTCAAATTTTGCAAATATGTATATGAATATATACTCACTTAGAGCCCATTAGATTTTGAAGGATATGTGAATAGTGCTTCCCAATTTATTTAACTGTCAAATATTTCAAAATGTCCCCTAGCTCTGGAAACTTGAAATTTTTATTTTCAAATTGGTAAAAATCACACCACTTACATAAAATGGCATTGAAGAGTTATCAAGTTTTCATAATAAAATATTCAAATAAAAAATAATTTAACAGGCGCAGCGTCAGCTGCACCTGTCTCATCATCATGGCGGGCTACCGCCGAGTGGGTCATGCCCACCAATCATACCAGGGGGCTCCTCCACCCCTTAGTACTCGTGTTGACAATTTACAGGTACCACACCACGTAAACAGTACTTTCAGTTTTTCAATTTCCACGCTCAGTGAATGATGCAGACTGGATCCTCGCCGTGTGTGACGAATCACCGTCGAGCGAAACAATAAGGCGTCTGCCCATCTCTTCCATAGGTAAGAATTGAAGGGGGCACCGACCTTTTGCCCAGAATCCTAGGATGGGCTGCAGCCACCCCCAACTTTACTGGCTAGGCCCCAATGGCCACAACCTAGCCCCTCCCGATTAGGAGATTGACTCCCGACAGGGAAAAAAATCCGACGTATGCATACATATAATATATATATAACTTTAAAAATATTCGATTTACATACACATTGGTACAGCCAAAAATGAAATAATATTTCTGGCGCAGTTCAGGGGTGACATCTGTGCGAGAACACTGTCACGTAATGTGCAAGGACTGTTGCTTTCGTTATTTACAAAAAAAAACAATTTCTCAATAGATGACGTTACAAAGGACTACTTAAAAACATCACATAGTTGCTAATAATGTTTTATTTCAAGAATAGGTATATTCATTTTTTATATTTTTAAAATAAAACATAATATATAAAAATAAAGACTGCTTTAGCCCATCACTAAAGAATAATATGTACTACAAACAATTGGAGCTCTACGATAAAATATATGTAAAATATGTAAATGATACGATAGTGTTGTACTGTGTGGTATAACAAATTTGAAATTTACATCCTTTTATACTTCATTAAATTAATTTTACCGCTCATAAATATAAAAATTTTGACAACGAGACAAAATATACGTCCAAATTCCAATACATTTGCCTCAGTGAACATCTATTATGAGATGAAAAAAATATTGAGACATCGTGTTGGACAAAAAAATTATATTACGTATGTATCTACTATAATATTATTTTATATATGGTTGTCAATTCCGTGTAAGTACTATAAAAAAATATGTATTATATTAGTCAGTTCAGGGCCTGATCCAGTATATGTTCTAAATGTCCAAATGCTACAGGTGCTGACAAATAAGGTGCGGCAATAATTTATTGTTTTATTTTATTTGTGTAGATACAAAGACATTTCTTCCATAATATGACAATATCCTTTAAGCAACGTGAAGTCTCAAATAAATTCGGAATCGTATATTGTTCCTTTCAAAACAACAGTGAGAAATAAAAAAAAATCAAATCGTGTCAAGCATTGGCATTATAACATAATCGTTTAGCCACTGGCATTATTACAAAATCGTTCAGCCACTGACATTATTGCAAAATCTTTTTAACCGTGATTTAGATTTCTTTAACTTATCGAAAATGATATTAATGAATGTGAAAAAATAGGTTATTTCACTTTATTTTATTTTATTTGGGACAATAACAGCTTTTATATTCAAATGTGAACAAATACAAGTGACTGTTGCCTTGAAAGTAGGTAATCTAGAGTAACTGTCACTTCCATATATTGATGGTTGTGACAGAATTGACAGTTGTCTTGGCAGTAACCTAGAGTAACTGTCACTTCCATATATTAACAATTGTGACTGTTGTCTTGACAGTAATCTAGAGTAATTTTCACTTCCATACATTGACAGTTGTGACAGAAGTGACAGTTGTCTTGTCAGTAATCTAGAGTAACTGTCACTTCCATTTCATCGACAGTTGGTACAAAAGTGACTTTTGTCTTGACAGTAATCTAGAGTAACTATTACTTCCATACATTGACAATTGTGACAGTTTTCTTGGCAGTAATTTAGAGTAAATGTCACTTCCATACATTAATAGTTGTGATAGAAGTGACTGTTGTCTTGACAGTAATCTAGAGTAACCGTCACTTCCATACATTGACAGTTGTGACAGAAGTGACTGTTGTCTTGACAGTAATCTAGAGTAACTGTCACTTCCATGCATTGAGATTTTTTTTCTTTTCAATCGTTAAATGACACGTTGACTGGATGGGTAAATCATTTCATCTATTTTTTTTTTCATTTATTGAATAATTTACAACTTATTTTGTTTGTTATATATTTTGAGAAGTGCATCTTTTTTTTTTTAAAACCCATCTAGAGACCTTCTCACGTCGACTCAATAGTAGTCCATTGTGATAATTTGCCTCCTAGATGTCATTCCATAGTCCTATCTCCTGGAAGAACTGTAAAATCCTTTGTGGATCGGTGTCTCTGATTTGCTTTTGGTCAGCAATATGCAAACCTATTTTCTTTTTTGCATTAGTGGGCCACATTCTGTCAGTAGATGCAACGGTGTTTCATGTTCATCCATGCAGAACCTGCATAGGTACATTTCCCATAAATTCATCGTGCATAGGTGTTTATTGAGTCTACAGTGACCTGTTAAGATTCTAGTAAGAATCCTAAGGTTGTTCCTGCTCATTGTTAGGATCAGCTTGGAGTGTGTCAAAGATAATCCTAAAATGAGTGCTTTTGAATGTCTTTGTCCTGGAGTAGATAACCAGAGTTCACTGGCATTGTCAAGCATTCTTTGGTAAAGTGTTGATTTAACAATACTATTAGCTAGGAGACAGTGAGGCTCCGGCCCATAGGTAGCTGTGTCCGCTCCCCTATTTGCCAGAGCATCAGCTTCCTCGTTACCTTTATAATTGGAGTGTCCAGGTACCCATCTTAATATGACTTTGTTACCATAGTTTACTGATAAAGTCTTCAGCGCTTCAATGCAGTCTAATACTGTTGATGAAGTTACTGTGTAGGAATCAAGAGCTTTAAGAGCAGCTTGACTATCAGAGTAAATGTATATTCTGTGGTTCTTATAATTCCTTCTTAGGTTTTCATAGGCACAGAGTGTTATGGCACATATTTCTGCCTGGAAGATCGTTGCATACTGTCCCAAGTGCTTGTGGATCTTCACCCTAGGCACTTGCCCATATATGCCTGATCCTACACCATTCTTTTTCTTGGATCCATCGGTGTACCATATGAGTGCACCATTGGATTCCTGATACCAAACATCTGCTATTGTAGTTTTGGTTTGTATTTCTACTTTGTATGGTTTTTCAAAGTTGTAAACAGTTAATATTTTATCTGTTGGGAATTCAAGTAGTTTGTCTTGAGATTCTATTTTGTTTAGATTTGATTTTGATTGGATTTCTAAATTTGTGTTTAGTTTATTTCCACTTGTTAGACTTATAATACCTTCCTTTGCCATTTTTTCAAGGTATAAATAGAGAGGTGGCAGACTAATCATGGCCTCCAGAGAAGCTGTGGGAGTTGTGTGTAAGGCTCCCGTAATGAGCAAGCAGGCTAATCTTTGTAAACGTTTAAGTTTGTGGCAGGCCACATCTCGAAATTTCTTTCGAGCGCGCGCCTAGCGACGGCAAGTACATTTGTTTATCGCTAGGCCGAGTTCATCGCCCGCAACGTCAAACAAGTGACAATACTCCTCAACTGGGTATGACACTTCAAATAAATAAGTCTAGAAAGTTCGAGGACATTGAACTTGCTACCCCCAGCGCAGCACTATTTAAGGGAGTCTACACCTCTACACGTCGTCACTTCATTTCCGTATTTCCGTCACTTCGATTCGTCACATCACGCCGCCGTTCTCGACCACGCCGTCTCGCCGACACTTCGTCTCTCGACCACCGGTCATCTCTCGACCTCGCGAGCACGATGGTACTTCACCATGCGAAGATTCGGACACTTCGAACACACCCGCTAACTCGCTCGTTATACCTACTCATCGTGAGAAAAGTTCCTTTGTAAGTTATTTCATCAATTGTAAATTTACCCTTAAGCAAACTATTAATTGTGATCAATATACTCATTGTTACTTTTGACCATTCTTTCTTCTTCTCTCTCAACCACTGCCCTTGTGTTCTTATTTCAAATCATATCCACTTGGGATATAGTAAACTCTCTTTACTGGTAACTCCTCCGGTTACCCATTAGCTTTATTGGTGACCCTGTAACGTGAATATGAACACAATCGTTACCAAACAGCTAAACAGCTAAGCTACACAGCTACTGGTATTTACAAAACATCGGTATTTATCTAGTACCGGCCCGAGGCCGAAAAACGATAAATATGCATTCACAACAGTGGTATTTTTCCTTACAATAACATTAAACAACACTTACCGATTTTCCTCAGATCACTCCTTTTCTTTTCCTAGCTTAGAAAAAGAACGAATTGGTTTTTGAATCTCTCACGATGGGTACACTACACTACACCCGCGAAACAATCGCGCTTAATTCTATGCAATCGCGTTTAAAAATCACCCGCGTTTCTCGGTTTTTAGTTATTCGTTGTCATAAATATTGCATTTAAATAAGACATGCATAGTACACATTCATTTTATTCTGAGATTGTAAACAAAGGTATATATTGGTACCCACTTTATAATTTCACACAAACAAACACTGTTAAAAAATTTTCTGTACGGCACTGCTTTAAGTAAAAAAAATTACTCCGACAATCGCGATATACATAAGCAAAACCGCACTTCCGAATTTAGTTATATTCTTTTCACATAATTCACGGAACTAAAAATATTTTTCACATACTTCGCGACAAAAAAAAATTCACACGAACAACAATAATATTGAAGTGACAAAACTTAATAATTTTATATTTTACATACAGATTTACGCGTGATACAGAACATTTAATTGAACTTGATATATTAATTTCACCGTTAAAACAAATATCGATCGAAAGTTTTCGGTTTTAAACGATAAAACTTCAATTTTGTTATTTTTAATATGTAAATTATTTTATCTAATTTTATTCTCTTGTGTCAATTATTATTAACGCACCTGGTGTATGTTTTAGTCCCCATTCACTGCTCATATTCTATACAACTTCTTACATACTTAGACCAAATAGATTACGTCTCTCTACAAAATTTTATATATGTTTTAATATATGTTCCTAATAGTCATGATGATTAATCTTTACATACAAAATGTTCGAGGTCTAAGAAGTAAAACCGACACATTCTATCTGAATTGCCTGAGTAGTGATTATGATATTATTTGCCTCACCGAAACGTGGTTATTGGAAAGCATACACAGTTCAGAATTGTTTGATTCCAAATATACCGTCTTTCGCAGGGACAGAGATTACGAAAGAATGAACAAAAGACTGGGTGGTGGTGTTTTAATCGCCATTAAATCAACTCTAAATCCCAAACATCACCCTACATGGTCGTCACTAGCGGAAGATATCTGGGCATCAATTGAGATAACCCCTTCAAAACGAATGAATATCTGTTGTAGCTATCATCCACCGGGAGCCACCCACTATAACAATCTGCAAGCTCACTTAAATACTGTTGATAACATACTCATGCAGTATCCCGACGACAGTTATATACTGACTGGCGACTATAATCTTCCTCAGATTGACTGGATTCTTGATCATAGTAATTCTGAAACAATACCACAAATCCTATCAAATTCTCCATCTGTCTCCTTGCTCGTAGATTTTCTATCACTAACATCTATGTACCAATATAATACACACCGAAACGCAACGGGAAAAATCCTGGACTTAATTATCTCGAACTCCCACAATTGTTTTATTTCACCCTGCGAATATCCTCTAGTCCCAGAAGATTGTCATCATAAATCGGTGGAGGTTATTATCAAAGATAACATCAATGACTCTGTTAATAAAACCCTAAACCAAAATACTAGGAAAATACAATTATTCCATAAAGCTGATTATAATAAAATTAGGACAGAATTACGGAACATGAATTGGGAAGAACAGTTAACTAACCTAAACGTAGAGGATTCCCTAACTATATTTTACAATGTCCTAAATAACTTAACATCAAACTGTGTGCCAACAAAGATAATCTCCTCAACGACGAATTATCCTCCGTGGTTTAATAAATCACTCATTAAAATTATTAAAGAAAAATCAAAATACCATAAAAATTGGAGAAAATTTGGAAATCCCGTCGACTATCAATCATTTTCTATCTTACGTGCGCGACAAAAACGTATAACACATCTGTGTTACCAACAGTATTTAACCAATATAGAATCAGCTATCAAACAAAGTCCCAAAAAACTATGGTCGTTTGTAAAATCTAAGCGATCCGCAAATAATAATTTACCAAGCACAATGAACTACAATCAATTAACTGTTCATGATGGCCAATCAATATGCAATGCATTTAATGACTACTTTAGTTCAGTCTTTCTTGACACACCAATTTCATTAACAGATCAAATTCGAGCCGAATTTAATCCTAACATCACCTTAGAAAATATTGAAATAAACCACAACATGGTGTATAAATACCTAGCAAGCATAAATGTTACCAAAGGACCAGGTTGTGATAATATACCAGCAATATTAATAAAGGAGTGCGCTGCAGAAATTTCCGTTCCCCTAGCTATAATTTTCCAACGAACCTTTAGCGAGGGCTCCTTACCAAATATATGGAAAAGAGCACTCATTACCCCTATCCACAAAAACGGCGATGTTAATAATATTGAAAACTATAGACCGATTTCTAAGCTGACATTATTCAGTAAGATATTAGAAAAAATTGTTGTAGACCAAATTAACCCAATTATTAGGACTGCAATCTCCGAAAAGCAACATGGATTTCTTTGTAAAAGATCAGTTGAAACAAATATTTTAGAATTCTCTCAGGTCGCAATATCAGCTCTACATGAGAATTACCAACTTGACGCGATATACATGGATTTCGCTAAAGCCTTTGACAAGATTAACCACGACATTTTGTTATTAAAAATTTGGAACTTCGGCATACGCGGTAATCTATATAGATGGCTTGAATCTTATGTTAAGAATCGATCTCAAGCAGTTGCTGTGAGAGGGTTTACATCATGCTTTAGACCTACACCATCCGGAGTTCCTCAAGGATCTCATCTTGGACCTTTGCTCTTTCTTATATATATAAATGACATATCCACTTGTATTAAAAATTCCGAAATAATTCTATTTGCTGACGACACTAAATTATTTAAAACTATTCGATCAACTCAAGACTGCCTACAACTACAAAATGACATTGACAATCTCACCGAATACTGCAAAAAAAACCATCTTTACCTTAACACCGGAAAATGTTTCATTGTAACATTTAAAAGAATAAAAACTCCCATCGAATTCATTTACAAAATCAATGACTCCAGTCTCTCCCGTAAATCCGAGGCAAAAGACCTGGGAGTAATTGTGGACGATAAGCTTAACTTTATTTCCCACATTAATAATGTTATTAGTAGAAGCTACAAGGGTTTAGGCTTTGTCCTAAGGGTGACCAAACCATTTAAGAATATTGACTGTCTAAAAATTTTATTTAACGCATATGTTCGAAGTCACGTGGAATTCGCAACCACTGTATGGAATCCTCATTATAAGTTGCACATAAATAACATAGAAAGAATCCAAAAAAAATTCATCAAACACCTCGATTTTAGAACTAGGCGATTTGGTATCAGTTATGAGGAATCTTTAAAACATCACCAAATGTTACCACTTAACAAAAGAAGGGGTATAACTGATATATGTTTCCTATATAAATTACTTAACAACCAAATAGATAGTCCGTATCTCATAGGACAAATCCCATTCAACTGCCCCGCCAGACAAAACCGCCAGAATCTCCTCTTTTACACTAAATACTCAAGAACAAACTATGCAAACAACACTTTTATTAACCGCAGCTGCAATATGTACAATAACCTTAATCATAAGCCAGATATTTTTAACAATAGCCTACATTCATTAAAAAAACAACTAACATCAATATTATAATGAATACTTTATGTACCAAATTGTACAATTTTTGGTATGTCCAATACTGTATTAATATGACAACTCACCCTTTCCTCCTCTCCTACCTTTCTTCATGTCCCACCCTCGCTTCATAAAATACACACATACACACACACACACATACACACACATCACAATTGTACACTTACACCACACTTTTGTCTTTGACTTTGTACTGAATTGTCTTTTATTATGTATATTATTCTGTGGAACAATGTAATTGGCTTACTTTCCTGATTGTTATTTTTTTATTAATGTAAAACATGTAACAGCTGTTTTGTTTCCCAAAATAAAATAAATAAATAAATAAATAAATAAATAAACAACGCGAACATAGCTCGTGACTAATCTATCTAAATTTCAACTAGCGGTAGAAAAATTAAGTTTTAAGTAAACACCATCTACCGAGCGACAATCTAAGTTTTGCTAACAAGTTATTTACGTACGTTATTTAAATTCATTGCAATCAGAATTATATTTTTTTTTATATCAAAACAGCTCGCAAATAATGAATTTAATTATCACTATTTAATATATAAAATAGGTACTAATTTCGTGAAATACTTAACTTACCTATTTCATACTTTGTAATTTTGCTTTAAATACCTATTACACTTGGAAACTTGTAAAGAATTTTTGTACTTAGACACATTTCAATATTTACCTATTACAAATAGAATATTTTAAACATTTTTTGGACTTTGTTGAAATTCATATTATTTTTTTTTTTGTTGCATTGTATACCTAATTAGATACTTGAATTTATTTTCACTTCTAAAATATATTGTAATCAACTTAATTATTATTGACAAATACTTATCATTGTACATATTATATTTTTGCAACATGCAACCAACAATATTTTATTTATTCGCTTGCTACAATTGTAAATGTTTATATTATGAAAATTTAAAATTTACAACTGTCAACTGCTGTTACTATGTACAACTATAGAAGCAAGATGATCAACGTTATCATCATCATCAGCATCAAACCAAGATGGAAAGCGACATTATCAACATCGATAAATCAAGATGGCAAACATTGTCAACGGCACCAAATCAAGATGAACAACATTGGCAACGGCACCAAATCAAGATGGACAACATCAGCAACAAATGGTTTTCATCAGCAACCAAGAGCAACACCGACACGCTACAACTCGCTATACTGGCACGTATTCCCAAAGACATCAGACTCACTTGATGCGCGGCAAAGAATGCACAAGCACTCGCTATACTGGCACGTATTCCCAAAGACATCAGACTCACTTGATGCGCAGCAAAGAATGCACACACAGGCCCCACTGGAGAACTACATACTCCAAAGCTGTCTAACGCAACAGACACGCCGCAACTTCAACGCTGGAGAACTACTCCAGAGCTGTCGGACACCCAAATATAACGCACGCACACATCTCGAGCACACAAAAACTCACCTCGTCTCATCGCTACGCACGTCTTTGAACGAGGAATGATTTTGTTGGGACACTGTCCCATCCTTCGCGTTATGCTTATGACTCGCACTCTGTCTCGCATACCCAAGGAGCTGC
>OY754988.1:8058864-8289209 GCA_963576475.1 Molanna angustata
GCTGTGCAAAACTTGTATGTGTTAACGGGGTACACAATTGACCCACTATATTATGTCTATCACTCGCCACACGTATGTACAAAGGCATGGTGCGACCTTCCAATGTCCTTATGTATTTGAAATAGCACATTTTTTTTTATAAATAATTTTAAAAGATGGCACTTGTAAATCACGAAATAGTTGCAAAGTTGGGTAGTCAGATGGTTTTTTATTTATAATTTATTATATATCTGACTACTGAACCAAATGGCTCGTGTTCGATTCTCGGCGAAGACACGGTTTTTCACTGGAGTTTCGGTCTGGAGTTGTGAGACAATAAAGACGACCAGACCCCCATTACAAGAATTACCTTATTTTTTGTATGTCTCAGTACTCATCAGTTTTTGTTCTATGTCGACCGACGTTACACAAACTACACAGAAAACAATTATTACATTAGATTGGGGATAGGTAATTGAGTTTGTTATACGGAAAGAAATTCGGAGAAGTTTATTCTGTCTATTCACATCGTGAATTGTCGTATCTTAAGTATTCCGTAGTTGTAACACAATAATTTTTGCCTGTAACATAATAATTTTTGTAATTGCGTTTTCTTCCGTCTCTGCGTACGTTATAATTTTAATAAAATTTATGTGGGGAGAATTTTCGATCTACTTACACTCAGGGTCGTCGGCAGTTACTACAAGAACCCATATGAAATGAAAATAAAATATTAGTAAATATTGTTGTTAGATATTGTTATATCTAATTTCGAATTTTTTCTTTTGTTTTTATTTTCTATGGTTTTTTCAGTTGTCAAATTTTTCTTGCAATTTTTGATTTTCCTCTCCAGTCATATTCCCAATTCCTTGTCTGGACTCATCTGCGGTCGGTCATCACATAACGGTCGGTAAATGTGCAACGATACGCTGCTTCGGTTGCATATTTCTTCGGTGATTCGGCACGTGTGATTTCGGAGACATTTCGTTCGAACATCGCAGTGAAATCAGTGTTGTGTTGGTGACTATTTGCATCGGAACAGATTGGAAAACTTCAGGACAATATCGGTGAGTCTTCGGCTTCCTTTCATATACAGTCCACAATCCTTTCCGTGGTATATTAAACCTTTTTTATATGACATAAGGAAATATATCACACATTTTTGGTCCCTCGACCCGAATCCTGTCTTTTCCTATCATTTCCATCAAAGATTGCAAGAATTGTACCTACTACATCGGGTAGCTGTCAAATTAATTGTTCGTAAATTATCGGATGCGAACACTTCACACGCGTTTCGTGAAGTTATATTTGTCAGATTAAGGTAAACAAACTATTTTAAGGTTAAGTATTGTACAAGAACATACGAATAAACATGGCGATTGAAATCAAATATAATTTAGCTAAAATGTCTATTGATAGATTGTTACAATTGGGAAAGGAAATACAAATATCAAAAGATCCACAGTTATTGTGTAATTTTAATACAAGGTATAGCGATATTAACACTTTATGGGATAATTTTGTGAAAATTTATGTATCCATTGAAGCCGGTAAACGAAGCGGTTTTGATGCAGAGAAACACATAAGTGAATATATATCTTATGAATCGATTATATATGAAATAAAGGGCATATATAATAATTTATTTAGTGAATTAAAATCAGAAAAGACTTCTTGTGATTCTGACAACAAAGTTAATAAACTAGCTGTTCCAAAAATAAATTTGCCTACATTTCACGGCGATATGACAATGTATCATAGTTTCAGAAATGTCTTCGATAGTCTTGTACACCACGACAAGGATATTCAAAGAGTACAAAAATGCATTATTTACTGGGTTGTTTGAAAGGTGATGCATTCAATTTAGTTAAACATTTAACGGTATGTGACGAAAATTATGATGTCGCTATAGGGATAATACACAAACGTTTTCACAATCCTCGGTTAATCGCAGACAACCATTTAAACCGAATATTGAATTTGTCATCTTTGACAGACAAAAATATGCAATTGAGACTTTTTATTAACACAATCGTAGAAAATTTGGCAGCGTTAAACGCGTTAAAATTTAAAGTTGACGAGTGGTCGTTTATACTATTGCATATAATGTTAAAGAAATTAACCACAGGATTGAGACAACGATTTGAGTTACAATATTCAAATTCGGAAATTCCCACTTTTTCCCAATTTATTGAATTTTTGGAAGTTGAATCAAGAGCATACGATGCATGTGCTCCGTCTAGTAGCCACGTCACAAATATAGTTGCGACCAAACATCACAAGACATATACAGTACGTACAACGGTATCAGAAAATTGTATATGTTGTGGAGAGTTACACCAAATTTATTCTTGTAGTAAGTTTAAGGGATTTAACGTAAATCAAAGGAGATCTTTAATACGGGAAAATAAATTATGCTGGAATTGTATGAGCAAACATAAGGTTTCGCAATGCAACTCTAAATATTCATGTAAGATGTGTAAATTTAAACATCACACATTATTACATATAGATCAACCTTTAACATCGGATTCGGAAATTGATCAACAACAACAGGTGACTTGCACGTCATATATTAAACCTAATCCCAAATTTAATACCGTTTTACTCGCAACGGCTATTGTACATGTACAAGACTCGTACGGCGAATTTCAATCGGTTCGGGCGTTAATTGACCCTGGAAGTCAATGTTCTATCATTACAGAATCGTGTGCACAACGTCTCAGATTAAAGAGACATTCAATTGGAGTGACCATATCTGGAATAGGAAGTAATTCTTCTAATAATGCAAGGGGGCAAGTTATTTGCCACATAAAACCAATGAATACTCATGGTCCAATTATTTCATGCGGAGCAATAGTGTTAGGTAACATTACGGGTAATTTGCCTACATATTCTCTTCCTTCGGATATTCTAAATGAATATAAGGATATAATTCTGGCGGATCCAGAATTCTTCAAGTCTAGATCAGTTGATATTCTACTAGGTGGGGATGTATACAATGACATAATTACTGGGAAAAAAATTACTATTTCATCAGTCTACCATCGGCACACTCTACAATTTTTGGTTGGGTAATTTTGGGGAAAATTTCAAATTTATCCCCAGGGAATAATCACTCGTTCTTAACGCATGCGACTACATTGGATAATTTAATTCAGGATTTTTGGGAGCTGGAACAGATTCCTGAGAATATCGCAAAGAATCCAGAAGATGAAGTTTGTGAAAAACATTTTTTAGACACTATAACTCGCACAAAGGAAGGTCGTTTTATGGCACGTCTTCCTTTTAAGAAAAATTTCGCTTCTTTAGGTGAATCAAAAAACCTAGCTATGCGTAGATTTTACTCATTGGAACACAAATTAGAAAAAAAATATTACTTTTAAATTAGAATATTCAAATGTCATAAATGAATATATACGGTTGGGTCATATGGAGAAGGCTTTAAGCTCTGATATTAAGTATTTTTTACCACATCATTGTATTATAAAGAATTCTACTACAACTCGAGTACGTGTGGTCTTTGACGCTTCTATGAAAACAGAGATCGGATTATCACTGACTGATTCTCTTATGGCGGGACCTAAATTGCAAAAGAATATAGTTGATATTTTATTGAATTTTCGTTTGAATTGTATAGCTTTCGTCTCAGACATCAAACAAATGTACAGACAAATAATATTACATGATCAGGATCGTAATTATCATGGTATTTTTTGGAGGGATTCACCTGATAAACCTTTGGAAATATTCAGATTAACAACTGTTACTTTTGGAATATCGTCATCACCATATATTGCAATGAGGTGTCTAATAGAATTGGCCAAACAGGGGCAAGCTTCTCATTCTAAAGCTAGTCAAATTATTCAAAAGGAGATGTATGTTGATGATATTATCAGTGGTACATCTACGGTTCAGGAGGCTGTCAAGCTTAAGGAAGAGTTGACAGATCTATTAAGGGGTGCTGGTTTCGAATTAAGGAAATGGGCCAGCAATAGTGAGGAATTTCTATCTCATATTCCTCATGAACATTGTGAGGATATACAATCTTTTGATTCAAAGACAGAAGCTGGATTAAAGGTATTGGGAATTCAGTGGATTCCATCGGGAGATTATTTTAAATATTATGTTAACATTTTAAACACAACTCTGACAAAACGTGTAATTTTGTCAAATATTGCTCGATTGTATGACCCGTGTGGGTGGTTGGCACCTATTACATTTTTCGCTAAGGTCATACTCCAAGAAATGTGGCTTCTAAAATTGGGATGGGACGAAGAAGTTCCAAATCATATTGCAGAAAAATGGAGTCAATTTGTTTCTCAGTTAAATCGGATTTCTGAGATAAAAATCAATAGATGGGTTACTTCTTTGGATTGTACAGTGAATTATCAGTTGCATGGATTCTGTGACGCATCAGAAAAGGGATATGCAATTTCAATTTACTTGCGATTAGAAAATCGATCAGGTGATAGAAAGGTTTATTTAATTATGGGTAAATCAAAAATCGCACCGCTTAAACAAAAATTGTCCATTCCACGAATGGAACTTTGTGGCGCACATTTACTTTCAAAATCATTAAAGTACGTTCAGAATAATTTAAATTCAATTCACATTACATCTATATTTGCTTGGTGTGGCTCAAAGGTTGCTCTTGCATGGTTAAAAACACCAGTTCATCAGTTAAAGTCATTTGAATCAAATCGGGTATATCAAATTCACTCAAATTGTGATACAACCATTTGGAGGTATATTCCATCAGCATTAAACCCAGCGGATTGTGCGTCAAGGGGACTCTTACCTAGTAAATTAATAAATCATAAACTTTGGTGGGAACCATTATGGCTTACTGAATCTTCTTCAAAATGGCCAGAGAACAGGAATATATCAATTCAAAACGGTGAAGCAGAGATTGTAGAGTTGAGTGTCTCTCATGTTGTCCAACGTGAAACCGTTTGGGACATCATTCAGCGATTTAGCTCGTTTTCGAAACTTGTTCGAATCACGGCACTCTGTAGACGATATATAAATAACATACGGCGAGAAAGTGTCAAACAAGTAGGATATATCTCAGCCACAGAATGGAATAACGCATTATTAAAACTCATTAAGAAGGTACAATTAATAGAATTCTCAAAGGATATTGAGCTCATAAATCGTAATATGAGTCATAAGACAACATTTTTAAAATTAAGACCTTTTACTGACGCAAATGGCGTCGTTAGAGTCGATGGAAGATTACAACAATCAAGTTTATCTTATGAGACAAAACATCCAATCATTCTACCAAAGTCTCATCAACTCACTCTTTTAATTATTAAATATTATCATGTGCAATATTTACACGCTGGTCCATCTCTAACATTAGCGAATTTACGACAAAGATTTTGGATCATATCGGGTCGAAGCATAGTTAGACAAGTGATCCATCAATGCATTAAGTGTTTCCGAACGAAACCCAAAATAATAGAACCTGTAATGGCTCAACTGCCTAAAGTAAGAGTTCAACAAGCACGAGTTTTCTCAAAGACAGACTGCGATTTCGCAGGTCCTTTTTTTATTAAATCGTCTAAACTGCGCAATGCTAAACTACTAAAGGGATATCTTGCCTTATTCATTTGCATGGCAACAAAAGCTATACACATAGAAATTGTCTCTGATTTGTCCACGGCCGCTTTTCTTGCAGCATTGGATAGATTTGTGTCCCGAAGAGGAATTTGTTCAGATTTTTATTCTGACGGAGCGACAAGCTTTGTCGGTAGTAAGAGTCACCTGAAAGAAATTTTTAAAACTTTGCAAAATAATTCATCTTTTGAAGAGATATCTACATATCTAACGGAACGTCAAATCACATTTCATCGAAATCCTCCAGCAGCGCCTCATATGGGAGGTCTATGGGAAAGAGCGATATCTTCTGTTAAGACTCATATGAAAAGAGTGGTAGAAGAGACCGCATTAACATTCGAAGAATTATACACTCTAGGTACAAAGATAGAAGCAGTTCTAAATTCTCGACCTATTTGTCCATTGTCGGATAATCCTGATGATTTAGACGTCTTAACACCTGGTAATTTCCTAATAGGACAGGCTTTATTAAACATTCCGGAAAAAGACATAGAAGCTGCAAATATGAATATTTTAGGAAGATGGGAGATGCTTAGAAAGTTCCATCAGCAAATCTGGAGGCGATGGAGCTTGGAATATTTGCATAATCTACATCAACGTTCGAAATGGACAGCTGACAAGGTGAATGTCAAGGTAACGATTTAGTTCTAATAAAGGAAGAAAATGTACCTCCACTTCAATGGAAGCTGGCTCGTATAATAAGATTGCATCCTGGAAAAGACGGAGTTGTCAGAATCATAGAATTACGTACTTGTAAGGGAATATTAACTAGACCAGTAGTTAAAATATGTCCTTTACCATTGGAATAAATGAATAGGTATTCCAATTCATATGTAGGCTAATTCATAAGTTAATTATAATCTTATTTTAAACATTTTTTTAAGATTTATTTTACGTTCACTTTTGTTTTTTGTTGTTGATTGCTTATTCATAAAGAATTACGATCGGATATTAGTTAATAGGTTAATTTCGTAGAAATAAGTTTTTTTTTCATATTCGATGTACTCGGAGTATACATTAAAATTAGTAAGGCATTTATTAGTGTGGTATCTTTGAGTTTGCACTTCACTTTCAGGGGTGGGAGAATGTTAGATATTGTTATATCTAATTTCGAATTTTTTCTTTTGTTTTTATTTTCTATGGTTTTTTCAGTTGTCAAATTTTTCTTGCAATTTTTGATTTTCCTCTCCAGTCATATTCCCAATTCCTTGTCTGGACTCATCTGCGGTCGGTCATCACATAACGGTCGGTAAATGTGCAACGATACGCTGCTTCGGTTGCATATTTCTTCGGTGATTCGGCACGTGTGATTTCGGAGACATTTCGTTCGAACATCGCAGTGAAATCAGTGTTGTGTTGGTGACTATTTGCATCGGAACAGATTGGAAAACTTCAGGACAATATCGGTGAGTCTTCGGCTTCCTTTCATATACAGTCCACAATCCTTTCCGTGGTATATTAAACCTTTTTTATATGACATAAGGAAATATATCACACAATTGTCACAAACTATAAATATCTGTGAGATTAAGGCAATGTAGGCGGGTAAAATGCAAATATTTTAATTGTTGAATGACAATGAATGTATAATTTTCGCCAAACATCTCGAACGAGCTTTCGGTTGCGCATACCGCAAATTTGTGTCTTTTCGCTTCGTTGGTTTACGTGCAAATCGCCTCCCTTCTCTGCTAAAAGTTCAAGATACTTGCCTACAACTCTACGTCCTAAAAGATTAAATACGTGTCCGGCCGAGTTAGTGTATTTGAATCGTGCGTTACGTAAATATTATGGTTTATTTGATTTTAGAAAAAAAACAAGAACATTGCCTTAAAACGTATTCGAGTGTTTACCTTTACAAAATACCAATAATTAAAAAAAACCTGTTTCTAAGCTCGTAAGTTTTAAGTTATAGGTTATAGACAATAAATCGTAGAAAACAGGTATGAAAAAAAAAATTTACGATAAAAGATCAATTTAAAAAATGGGTATCAGACCAATGTACATATAAATAAATAAATAAATAAATAAATAAATAAATAAATAAATAAATAAATAAATAAATAAATAAATAAATAAATAAATAAATAAATAAATAAATAAATAAATAAATAAATAAATAAATAAATAAATAAATAAATAAATAAATAAATAAATAAATAAATAAATAAATAAATAAATAAATAAATAAATAAATAAATAAATAAATACATAAATAAATAAATAAATAAATAAATAAATAAATAAATAAATAAATAAATAAATAAATAAATAAATAAATAAATAAATAAATAAATAAATAAATAAATAAATAAATAAATAAATAAATAAATAAATAAATAAATAAATAAATAAATAAATAAATAAATAAATAAATAAATAAATAAATAAATAAATAAATAAATAAATAAATAAATAAATAAATAAATAAATAAATAAATAAATAAATAAATAAATAAATAAATAAATAAGTAAATAAATAAATAAATAAATAAATAAATAAATAAATAAATAAATAAATAAATAAATGTACATATAAACAATTTATTTTTATTTTTATTATTTTTTTGTTTTGTGATTGCCATAGTGTACATTGTATTTTATACTAGCTTTTATGTCCCGCCGTTGGCCAAGAATGTAAATTAGTGAAGGAATAAGCAATCGTTTATATACCTACATAATATTGTCACACATAATTTTTTTTAACCGTAGTATGAAAAGTAGTTTGAAATTTAATTGAGTTTAAGCGGTGTAAAATCTTAAAGTGATGGCCACAATCCATTTGCTTTTATATATAAGCACATACAATTTCTGCACGCATGGACTATGAGAAATGATTTTAAATATGACTTATTATAAAAAGACAACGTCGTAAAGAGTTTGGATTTGGCCACAACCCCTATTTTTATATATTGTCATCGAACGCAAATAATGTGTTTTAAATATTTAGTAATTTTGGATGATGGGAAATGGTTTAAAAATTGATTAAACAAAAGTACTGATAATATTCTAGTGTTGGTCCCATCCCATTCGTTTTTATATTTTTCGTCAAGTGTGCATATAGTTTATTATAGTTTTGCACAATAAAACTGATAGACTTAAAACTGACACATAAGTCTACATTACAGAAGAAGAAGACTTAAGCTATGTTAAATAGTTTTTAATATGAATATAAACGTTGTGAAGATCCAGCAATGGCCACAACCCCGATTTTTTATATATTGTCATCAAAATGAAATGTGTAGTTATTGAAAATTAAGCAATATATGATGATATAATAAATGGTGTAAATTTGATTGAACAAAAGTAATGAGAAGATTCTAGTGTTGGTCACATCCCATTCGTTTTTATGTATTTTCATCAAGTATGCATGTTGTTTATAATATTTCGTTACAGTAGACTATTAGACATAAAACTAATCCAAAAGACTAAATAAAAAAAGAAGTAGAAGTATAAAACTATAACAAATAGTTTGTAATAAAAACTGACCCAATGGTCTACATAGAAGATGAAATAGAAGAATTACACATTAGGAAATGTATTATATAAAAAATTGACCAAAATGTCTTCATAACAGAAGAAGAAGATGAATTGAACTATAGGAAATATTTTATATAAAATTCACCCAACATCTACATAAAATAAGAAAATGAAGAATTAGACTAAAGGATAGTTTGTTTAAAAATAGTTTGTTTAAAAACTAACCAAAAGGTCTACATAAAGGAAGAAGAAGACGAATTAGACTATAGGAAATAGTTTGTATAAAAACTCACCCAAGGTCTACATAAATTAAGAAAAAGAAAAATTAGACTATAGGAAATAGTTTATTTATGAACTGTCCCAAATGACTTCACAAAAGAAGAGGAAGAAGATTTAAACCCCAAGAAATAGTTTGTAGAAAAAATCACCCAAAGGTCTACATAGAAAAAAGAAGAATTTATTAGTAGGTATATTGAATGTGTACTGTAGTTAACCTAAAATAGTTTAATAATTTTCCTATACAAAATCAGTATATTCTTGGTTTTTAAGTAGTAAGTATTAGGTATGTAGGTACCTACCTACAATGATGTTCTAAATTAATTCGAATTCGATTTATAACAAATTTTATTTGAATATCAGAATGTGTCCGTTACCATAGTAACCATGTTCCAACATGTGAAAAATATCAAATGTTATGGAGACATTTTTTGAATATGTAGGTACCTACATTGGTTTGTTCGATGCCATAAAAATGAAAATTGTCAGAAAAATCAAATATTTTAAACAAATTATGCAATATTATTACGCCTATATCTTTACTAATAATTAACAGACTTTTACAATATATGTCTTAAAACTTGCTGTAATGTCTTGTGTTTCATTTTATTATTTCATAATCACATTTATTTCAAAGGTATATTGTTTTAAAGAACATATTCATTCGGTAGGAAAATTAAATATCGTATGAAAAGATATTAAAATGGCGGGGTTATATGTACATTTGTACAAAACGCTTACTTTAAAAATAAGTTAAACATTATAATTAGACAAAATATTCACCATGTTTTTCACTTAAAAGCTAAGTTATACTTGAAAATATATTTTTTTCGTGTAAATACGTACTTCTAACTTTTAAACTAACCGATATTTGCGTGCAAAATGTACACTTTTTTGACAGATATGACTTGGAAAATTTTGTATGAAAAAAATAATTATTGAAATATCTTTAAAATTCAGCATTTTAATCGCATTATTTTTAGTGTGACACTGCATCAGGTATACTGGTACACGTTCGCACATAAATTAGATTTTTAGATGCTCTTGGTTTTTCAGAAGGCGTGAGACAAACACACACACACACACACACATACACACACTTTAGATTTAACAAATATAAAATACAATGAATATTGCACTGCTGTTTGGTCTCCAGTGTACCTATAAATTTAACATAAACAGCGATTTCCATATTATACAGCTTCGTTGAAGTATCATAATCTGGAATCACTTGTACACAGAAGAATAATTATCCATGATCAAAGCTTACTAAGTATATAAAATTGTTAATAATAAATTCGATTCACCGGAATTGAATAATCTCATTACTTACCGTGTTCCCTCTAGGAAAACCCGACAAACTGATCTTTTCTATATTCCAAATTATAAAACAAATCACCGAAAAAATTCTACTATTCCTCGTATCTGCGAAACATTTAACAAAAATTTCAATAGTTTAGACATATTTCACACTCCGTATAGCAGGTATATGAAGGAATTATCCAATATGATCCGAGATAGCAATAGATAGATGTTTTGTTTTATTTTATTGTATGAATACTGTACAACTTAATTTGCTCTCCCTCTTTAAGTTATCCTCTGACATTCCTCGTCACTTTCCTATCCCACTATCCTTAACCATCTCCTAATAATTATTTCTTTACGTTTTTTTATTATCTTCTGTTGTGTTAAATATAAATAACAGTGGATATACATAATTGGATGACAGGCCTCGCTATGGATTGCACCACTTGCATATAATATTTTAATTAATGTAACCTGTTCATCTGTGTATAAGTACCCCCAATAAAATAAAATAAGCCTGTCAGTGTACAAATTATATGTACAAGAAGTTACAAATAAATTAACAAAACTAATAACAAAAGATTAATATTATGTATTTTGTTGAAGAGGTAGATTTTGAGAGTACCGCGCGAAATAATGAGCATCTCAAAAGTACCTTGGAGGTGCGCTACACGAATGAGGCGTGAGAGCGAGACAGCGAGAGTAAACTTTAAAAATTATAATCTGTTTTTTTTTCCATCTACTCGGCGTTCCGTGCGATTGATACTCAAGTATATCGCCTGAACACGACCCTGGTAAACAATTTCAAGTAGACTTGTACAATAATAATTGTCCTTGTATAGATTCTGGTTGATTATCATAATAATGAATCTACGTAATTGCTTTATTAAATACTGCTTCTCGGATATTATATGAATATTTATAAGGATTATCTTCCGTTATATTAGGGGCCATGGTGCTACATAAGGGTGTTTTTTTTTTAAAGAATGAATATATCCTTGGAACAAGTACATAATATACATCTTCATATTTTCTCTAAACTAAGCATAAATGCTTGTACTATAGGTGAACAAAATCGGTCGTGGCAGGATTCGACCTCGCGATCACTGGCTTACTAACCCAGTGCGCTAACCGTCTGCCTCCACCCATATATTTGTAATATGACCTCTGTTATGACCTCGTAGTTTCGAGATTTTTCACAAACATCTTCTGAGTGATAGCTTTGTGAATAAAACAATGCACAAAATAAACCTTTACTTAAAAAAAAGTATTAAAAAATAATTATGAAAAAAGTTGAATTTTGAGAATATTTTAAAATTTAATTACTTCTTTTTTAACCAAATTCATGTATGATTACTTCTCGGGTTACTTATTTATAGGTACTTTCTATGTTAAATACATACATAATATGAAATAAAATGGGTCTTTAAGTTTTTAATTTAATTGTATTGGGGATACTTACAGACATTGACAACGGCATACAAGAAAGAATATCTTACAATTTTATTTATTTTCGTTGCTCCTTT
Source organism: Molanna angustata (assembly GCA_963576475.1). Lineage (NCBI taxonomy): Eukaryota > Metazoa > Arthropoda > Insecta > Trichoptera > Molannidae > Molanna > Molanna angustata. The sequence continues at coordinate 8,071,053 of OY754988.1, forward strand.
AGAGGTGAAAACGACATGAACAAATTTCATCAAAACAAACGCTAAAAGTTTTTTATACATATATGGACCTACAGACGGTGGCCAAATTAATACAATCAAAGGAAAAAAATGCAAAAATAATCGTATTTTTAGCTGTTATCCAGCAAAATCGAATCACATCAGTATATTTTTAATTTTGGCAACTCCCTTCATTATTGTTATCGTACTTGCAACACTTTTTAAGCATCAACATGAAGTTTGTCACATACAAGATACGATAATGTCAGTTTAGTATTGGTCTTCACAGAGTGTGCGGGTGTTAATGGAATATTTTGCCCATTGATTTTGTGTTTATTTGAGACAGTGTTTGAGTGTTTCTTACATTTTTTTTAAATAACAGGTAAACCTAATATTTATTACTAAATATTTATCACAATTATACTACTTATCAAATTATTACGATTTTGATAAATTATTTTCTAAATGTATGCTGAATTTCAGAATATTTTGGTTTATTTTAGAAATGGGAAGATCTTGTGACCTCACTCCAAGAAAAAAATCTAAAATTGCAACCCTTCTTGGTCACTGTGAATACAGTCAACGAGAAATTGCCACACTTACCAATGTTTCTCAATATTCTGTGCACAAAATAAGTAGGCAAATGAAAGGAAATGTACCCCTTGAACCATCTCGAATAGGAAAATGTGGACGAAAGCGCATTACTACTCCGCGAACAGAAAGAAAAATCAGAAATGTTGCTCTAGAAAATAGACAGAAGCCTCGAAAAGTAATAAAATCTATTTTGCAGACCACAGGAGTCAATATATCTGATCGTACATTGAGACGAAGATTGGTGGAAATGGACCTCAAATGTTATCGCCCAGTGAAAAAGCCAAAACTAACACCTAAAATGCGTAAAAAGCGACTAGAATGGGCACAAAAACACCAAAATTGGAACGAAGACGATTGGAGCAAGGTATTAGAATGTAAAATAAGTTTTTATGAAACTTTCTGTATTAAATAAAATTGACTAGTGAAAACTTCTCGTGTTCTTTCAGGTTTGTTTTTCTGATGAATCCTCAATCCAAATACTGCAGGACAAAACTCAATATGTGAGAAGAAGGCCAGGTGAAAAATATAATGAGGAATGTGTGGTCCAAAGAGTGAAGCACCCTCAGTCAATAATGATCTGGTCAGTGATTAGTGGGATGGGTATGGGAAGGCTGTATATTGTGAATGGCACAATGCGCCAGGACCAGTATATAGAAGTTTTAAAAGGGAGACTAAAGCCTCAAGTGGCCGAATGGTTTCCAAATGGAAAATATGTATTTATGCATGATTCTGCACCCTGCCACAAAGCGAAAACCGTTACTAAATTTCTAGAAGGAGAAAAAATAAAGGTATTAGATTGGCCAGGAAATTCACCGGATCTAAATCCAATTGAAAACGTTTGGGAGGCTCTGAAAAGGGCAATTGTAAAAAAAGGTGTCATCACCAACAAAAGACAACTAATAGAAAACATAATTGAGGCATGGCACAACACACCAGAATTAAAAAATATCTCAATTAAATGTATCTCCAGCATGCCCAGAAGAATATCAGCAGTAATTAAAGCTAAGGGAGGATTTACTAAATATTGATCATTTTACCATAAAACGTATTTTATTATCAATAAACTATTATATGTATATTCATAGTAAATGCATTTTATTTTTTAAAAATATATTAAATCTCCCATAATATTCTAGAAAGATCGAAATAAAATAAAAAAATAATAATTTTCAATGATTCGAAGTCTAAAATCTGCTATAAATTCATTTGATTGTATTAATTTGGCCACCGTCTGTATATCCACAAACACACACACATGAGTACATATGTAGAAGAAAATATATCATACAAACATATTAAAACATTTGAAATAAAAAAATAAAAAAAAAGTATATATTATAACCTATGTACAACCTATGCCAAGTTATACACAAACTAAAATATCTTCAATAAATTAGGTACTGTACTATTAGGACACGCCCGTTTGTGGGCGTTAGGCAGACGTAAGAAAAAAAATAACAGACAGAAGGGTGTGGGATATATTATGAAGCGAGAACGAGAGTAAAAGAATGGAGAAAATCATTCGTCTTTCATTTCCCATTGAAAAATTGTATGTAAAGTTGAAGCATACGTACCAAACTATAAACCCTTAAATCCAAATTATTGAGTATATTTAGATATTTTGTTTGCTATACAAAACATGTAGGTATTTATGTCAAGAAAGGATTGTATGGAGATCAGTCAAATTTTATAAAAAAATGTATAAAATTTTGAGATGTACTGCTACAATGTTCAAATTTTTTTGTAGAAAATTAATTTATTGAGTTGGGGTGTTTCGGCTTTTTCGATATTTTTAAAAACTTTGGAAATATAGGCAGTTAAACATACCTATAAATTTATCATAAAAAAAATGTTATTCTTAATAAAAAATGTTTGAGAAATTCTGGAACTTTCAAAAATATATACAAATTTTCAGCGTTCTAGCTTTTATGGTTTTTGAGATATATGGAAAAATAAAGTAAAAATTCAATAGTTGATAACCCCTGACTGAAATAAAAATTCTCATTTCAGGGTATAAAAATTTTGTAGGCCTATAACTTTCTATATATTCTGAAATTTTAGGTTCTGTGCGTACACACACAGACACTTAATATTCTACTACGAATTCTGAGTAAATCCATATAGAACATAATATATGCTGCGAAGCCTCTAAGTTGGTGTTTTTTGGCTTCGAAGTTGAAAAAACCATGAAAAATATAGATCTGGCATAAAAGTATCGCGTATCTTGGCTTGATAATTTGTTGATATGTAAAGAGAAATAAAATTTCTTGAACAAATCCACAGTTGGATTATTGTCGTAATGTTATTTTTCCATAAACAAATATTATTACTCAAATGACGAAAAGCGGTACCTACAAGTTAATGCTGAAACTCATAAAATAGAAATAAGTCGTAAAATTAACGATCTCTCCATGGGGTGATGTCCATTCATCAAATATTAAGTATCCATTCATATCCATTACTGTATTATAACATGCTTGACCACCGTGGCACAGTTGGTAAGCCGTATTCTGGGTTCGATCATCAACATATGAGATACCTATTTCTTTTTATTAAAAAGTATGAATTATTTTAAATTTTGGACCTACAAAACTTTTATACTTACTCAGAATTTGGATTTATTTCCAATCAGGATTTATCAACATTTAAATTTTTATTTCATTTTTACATTTATCTCAAAAACCATAAAAGATAAAGCGCTGAAAAAATTGTATGAATATAGAAAATTATAACAACTCAAATTTAATTTAAGTAAAAGGTCAAGGGTTTCTCAAACAGTTGTTATTAAGATATTTTTTATGACAAATTTATGTGTTTAACTGCCTATATTTACATTTTTTTGAAAAACGCGGAAACACCCCAACTAGATCATTTAATATTCTATAAAAAGTTCACACATTATGCTAGTACATTTAAATTTTTTTTTTAAATACTTGTAAAAATTGAATTGTGTGACATCGTTTCATACAATTTGTGTGGCAGTATACATACACAATGGCCCTGAGTCAAATTGAAAACGCTGTTCGTTATCGCCAAGCGCTATTTTTTTTTGTATGTGATTTGACGTTTGTTGTAGAAATTTTTTCTACAATAACAAACAACAAACGTCAAATCCCATACAAAAAAAAATTAGCGCTTGGCGATAACGAACAGCGTTTTCAATTTGACTTGGGGGCATTATCTACGGGGACTCTCGATACTTTATCTTCATACATACCATAAAGCTGTTAACATATTCGGGGTAGGAAAAAGGACTGACCTCCACACTATCTTATCTTGACATAGATACATATTTTGTATAGAAAACAAAATATCTTAAAATGTAATACAATAATTTGGATATAATGGTTAATAGTTTGGTATGTATTCATCAACTATACGTACCATCGCTATCGATAGTTGAATCTAGTCTAAAAAGAATATTTCATCGAAGGTTTTGAAATAAAAAAAGAGAGTAGAAATGGTAATTTTTGGCTCAGGAAAATTGTTATCTCTTCGTTGATTTTCAACCCTTATTTACGAAATTCGCCACCGACTTATTATCGGCAAATTCTCCCCAAGGGAGAGACGTTCGGAATTTAATGCAATTTTCAGAAAACTTAAGTGCTTTTATTTTCGCAACGACAACGTGTGCGTAAACCTACCTAACCTTTCTCGATATTATATTTCCTTTCTATCTGTAATTACAATAGTTTTCTATTTTTACAAATTGCCGACGTCCTGGGTTCGATAACCTGCAGGCGAAAATTTTATTTAAAATTGTTTCTCACGCAATTGTTGATTATATGGGATGAAAACACATACTTAATTGAGGACTATTTTTATGACAAATATTTAAGATCTTGTGGCGAGGCTATACCTACCCGACAATGAGAACATCATTCGTCGGATAGTCTCGCATCTCATTCACATTAACGAAGATGGCCGAAAGACATTAGTTCCTGAACAGTGTGACCGTTTTTAGTATTTTTAGTACTAAATTGGTATTTTTTCGCCACTTTGGAACACGTTTGGTATTTTTTTAGTATTTTTGAAAATTTTAGTATTTTTTGGTATATTTTGTGATTTTTGGAAAATTTTAAATACCATTTTTTGGTATTTTTTTAGTATTTTTGGTATTTTTTGGTATATTTTGTGATTTTTGGAAAATTAAATTTTTACCATTTTTTGGTACCTATATTCTGTCTGAATTCACTTTTTTTGTCTATGATAATTTTACCGCTCTTCACTTCTATTATTTACTCATTGATGGACATGTGGTGGTGGCGGGATCTTTTGAATTACATTTTTTAACTGGTGACTTTTCACATTATTCTAAAAAATACTAAAAAGTATCGAACATTAAATAACTTCTGTAAAATGACATGTTGTATCGTCCACATTGAACAAAGTTTGTTGACATTTTGTGTTTTGGTGGAGTTACATAATAATTATTATGAAGCGAAAATACGACCAAATTATTGTCCTGAATAGGAACAGAAATGAATTTCATAATAAATTTACTTTCAGATGCACCATCATACATCTTTAAGTAATCTCAATCCTTTGCTAATCATACTCTTTGTAGGAATTTTTTTTTTCATATCTATGGGGCGATTAAAAATATCTTTTTTTCTTCGAAAGTAGTTAAGTGACGGTGCTTAATTAAGTATTTAAATAACAGTTCCAGTACGGGAGCAGCTCAGATTTGTAAGATCTTTTCTATTTTTGCCTTGAATATAATATTTGGATTTTTAGGTAGGTACATGACAGGCGATTATTTTTTAAATTCTTTTCAGCAAGAGCTAATGTGTTTAATTTGACTTTTCTGCAAAGATGATCATTATCATTCTGTACATTTAACCGAATATCATATGATTCCATTTCTTACTCGCGACACATTCTTTCTCCCCCGCCATATTATTTTGTTTATCCGGTTATTAACTCGTTTTCCACGCTCTTCTTTGTTATATACGTAACAATTATACTATAAATATATGCGTGTTTTCTTAGTATGTTCCCAAATATCGTTAAAAAATTTAGTATTTTTTTGGTATTTTTTCACATTGGGTTTAGTATATTTTAGTATATTTTCGCCACACGTGCGGTATTTTCGGCAGTTTGGAAAACGGTCACACTGTTCCTGAACCGAATACGCAGCGCTGTTCGGCATTCGCTCATCAATCGACAGGACGACAGCAGTGTCCATTCTTTAACTATACGCGTATTCATACTGCTAATATAATCTCAATAGACAGGGCCGGATAAACGTGTTTTTGCGCCCAGAGCAATATATTTCAAACCGCCCCCCCCCCCCTCCTTCCCAAATGTTTGGAATTTTAATATTATATTATGCAGTATAATTCAATATTATACAGTAAAAATCAAGGTACCTACATAATATAAACCAAAGAACAAAAATAAATTATAATTCTACCTATTCCTATTCATGTATGTAACGTATCCTGAGAAGTAGGCATTTTAAACTAAAACCTTATGTTGCGTATAGAGAGAAGGGAAAATATTGCACCTACCTTGGCAGCCTTCTTCCTTCGTCTTGTGTAGTGTCTTCACGGAGGGCACTACACCAACCTCTATGACACAACACTGAATTACACTTTAAAACTTCCTCTGAACACGGTTCAGGAATTCAAAATAGCGCACGGCGCGTAGTTTCGATGATTGATGCGAAAAAGTAGAAAATATGTATATTTTCTCTTGAGTCGACTATATAACTTTCTGTCACAGTGCAATGCGTTCACACACGACGAGAGAGTATTGACGATTGTTTTTGTTCCTATGTAGGTAACAATATTTCAGGGATCGGAAAAGGTTGGAAGTGTTGCCACATTTACCGAACATCCTCCCCTCCGAAGAGGCCTGGTATGTATACCACGGCTCTTCTAAAACTCTATGACAAACACATAACGAAATATAAAAAAAATACATAAATTTGGAGACATATAGCAAACAAATCCCCAAACTTAATGGTCATGTGAAGGTACGACCTTCATACAAGCAAAAAAAATAAGATAAGCAAAAAAGTAAAAAAAGTATACCTAACTAATACAAAATAAAGGAAAACTTAAACTTTACAAATCATTGTCATTTTGACAAGGAAGTGGGCATAGCTTCGAAACTGGTCTCATCAAGATACCACTAGGTGTCTTCAATTCAACCACACGAGTGACTCCGTCCTGAGAGGAGACAAGCTTCGATATTCTACCCAATCGCCACTGCAAGGGTGGCATGTTGTCCTCTCGTATGACAACAAGATCTCCGATATTTGGAGGAATCGTGGCCTTAAGCCATTTAGATCTCTGCTGGAGAGTATGCAGGTACTCTCGCTGCCACCTGTTCCAGAATGATTGGGAAATCGACTTAATTAATTGGTAACGTGTAAGTCTAGAAACGTGCACGTCATCCATACGTTTTTCAGGAACGGCTACAAGAGGTTGACCTATTAAAAAATGGCCTGGAGTTAGTACATTCCACTCTGAGGCGTCCTCCGACAGAGACGTTAAAGGTCTTGAATTCATGACTGCCTCTACTTCCGCACAAACCGTCATGAACTCTTCTAAAGTTAATATCTGCTCTCCAATTACTCTCTTCAGTAAGGTTTTAGCCACCTTGATTCCGGCTTCAAACAATCCTCCGCTGTTTGGGTAACTTGGAGCATTAAAATGCCAAGTGATACCACGCTGGCTGGCTTTGTTTGACAATACCTCCTGCACTGCTGAACTTGAGAGGTACTTATCAACTTCATTGAGATGTCTGCTACTCCCTACATAATTTGTGCCGCAATCTGATCGAATAAACGTCGGAAGTCCTCTACGGGATGAGAACCTCGAGAAGGCTGCAAGAAATCCCTCAGTTGAGAGGTCCGACACAACTTCTAGATGGACTGCCTTCGTGGCCAGACAGACAAATATGCATAAGTAGGCCTTAAAGGTTTTAGAGTTTCTTATTTTATTTGCTCGCATAGTAAAGGGACCACCATAATCTGTGGCGACTCGTTCGAAGACCCGACCGACTCGAACACGGTCCGATGGGAGGTCTGCCATCTGAGGGCACACCGACTTGGGGTTTACCTTAAAACACGTGACGCACTTATGAATACGACTACGTATTACACGCCGAGCAGAAACAATCCAAAACTGCTGTTGTAAAATAGCATTCAGCGCATTGGGACCGATATGGCAATGTACCTTATGATAGTTGTCTACAATCAGATTAGTTAAGTGAGAAGATTTAGGGAGAAGAATGGGAAATTTAGAATTATATGGAAGAGTAGAATGTCTCAGTCTCCCTCCAACTCGTATCATACCTTCGCTATCCAGGAAGGGAAATAATTTTTGCAAGTGTTTCACGGAGCAGGGACGGCCATTCCTCAACTTGTCTATCTGTTCAGAAAACGCAATTAATTGTTCCCATTTAATAAGTTTGAAGAGCGATAATTTTAACTCCTCTACAGAAAGAGGACCGGTACATTTTTTAAATTTGTGACGACAATTATTGATAAATCTTATGCAGTAAGCTGTAGTTCGTTGCAGTCGTTGCAAGGAACTAAATTTAATAACAAAAGACTCCTCCATGTCTGCACATAGAGCAATCACCTTGGTCTCACGGAGACCAGGGAGTTTGTGTGAGTCTAAAGACTCTCTCTTTGGGCACGGCCAAGTTTCGAAAGAGTCCTTTAGCCATGGTGGATGCCACCACAATTCATGATCCAATAATACAGAGGGATATGCACCCCTAGATGAAATGTCAGCGCAGTTTAATTTTGATGGCACATATCTCCATGTGATATGGGCCGTCGAACTTAAAATCTGGGAAACACGGTTTCCTTCGTAGATTTGTAGTAAGTGAGGCGGGGTTTGGAGCCACGACAGGCAAATAGTGGAGTCTGACCAACAAATTACATTATCAATTTTGATTCTACCAAGGAATGACGAAACGCAAAAATTTATTAAACGTGTTAACAACAATGCAGCATTTAATTCTAGTCTAGGGATAGTCATCTTCGTGCGCACAGGGGCTACCTTTGACTTAGCCGCCAAGAGGCTGACATTCACCTGACCCTCATTGTTCACGGTTCTAAGATACACGACTGCAGCATATCCACAGAGTGAACCATCGCAAAATCCATGTATGGATACTTCAGTTAAACCCTCGTGAAATGCTTGTCTTGGAATACTAAATCTCTCAATAACACTTAAATCAGCTACAAAATTCTTCCATTCTTTGACAATTTCTTGAGGCGGAATGTCATCCCAAGAAGTGTGCAACAACCATAATTTCTGAATGATTAATTTTGCCTTGAACGTTATAGGAGAGATCCAACCCAATGGATCGAATATTCTTGCAATAGTAGATAAAATCGCTCTCTTGGTGCATTCATCTCCGGGCACATTCACTCGATACCTAAACACATCAGCTAATGGATCCCACTGGATCCCTAAGACCTTAATGCAAGGAGACGAGTCTGCAACGTCGAAAGATCTTGGCACTTCACAATGATCAGCTGGTACATCTTCAAGCAACTGGTTGCAATTCGATGACCATTTACGTAGCTCGAAACCTCCCATTTTTAGCAGTGAAATAAGTTCCTGCTTAAGTAGTACTGCATCCTGAAGTGTTGCAGCAGTGGTGATGATGTCATCAACAAATATTTGAGACTGTAAGACCTTCGAAGCCATAGGAAACTGAGACTCTCCAATCCTTGCGAGCTCACGGAGCACCCTCATGGAGGCATAAGGCGATGACGTCACGCCATATGTGACTGTGCACAAGGCGTAATGTCTAATAGGATCTGAAGGAGAGTCTCTCCAAAGAATCAACTGATATGGCTGATCCTTGGGATCAATCAGAATCTGACGGAACATCATTTTAATATCGCAAATTAAAGCTATTGGATGAATACGAAAGTTAAGTATGATGTCTGCAATATCGCGGTGTAATTTGGGGCCAGCATACAGACAGTCGTTGAGAGAAACTGAAGTAGATGTCTGTGCACTCGCATCAAATACTACCCTAATTTTTTTGGACTGATTTGTTGTTTTAAAAACGGCATGATGAGGTATATAATAATGCTTACCAGGTTGAGTCACACCCCTATAAAGAGTCATATGACCCAATGATAAATACTCATTCATAAAATTTGTATATTCGAATTTTAGGTTTTCATTTTGAGAAAATCGTTTTTCCAAATTTAAAAACCTACGCAGCGCGGCGTTGTAAGAATTTCCCAGTTGAGGGTGAATTTTCTTAAATGGCAGTCTAGCCATGAACCTACCGTTAGGTATTCTTTGAAGAGTTTTCATGAAAAACTCCTCACATTGATCATCTTCTGGGTTGCAAGGCATTACCTCAGGAAGATTTTCTGAGTGCCAAAAATTTTCAATTAATTTATCTAACGAAGTTTCTGAGTGGAAGGAATGTATCGCAAGATTATTGCTCAACGTGCGATGAGATGAATCATCATATGGACCACTAATAACATAGCCAAAGATGGTTCCTAATGCCGTGGGTATGCCTTTTGAGAAATGAACTGACGAGCCATCCAAAAGACTTGCATACAAATCTGCTCCCAATAGAACGTCTATTTGAGCAGGTTCATAAAAATATTCATCAGCAAGGGATAAATTTTTATATGCATTAAAAACCCTTTGAGGGACACGGGCTGATGGTATATTGTTGGTTAGGCGATTTAGTACTAGGGCCGTAGTAGAAATTAATTCACCACTGCGTTGTTTCATAGTAAGAAAAACTGAACCGCGAACCTGAGTAATATTTCCTCCCAGTGACGTCACTGGAACCTGAATTTTATTGCGCTTTAATGATAGACGCTGAATGCAACTCTCCGTTATGAAGGAGGACATTGACCCACTATCTAGCAGACACCGTACAAGATGAAAGTTCCCAAATGAATCTTTAATAGGTATGCGAGCTGTAGCAAGTATGACTTGCTTCGTTTGAGAAATTGTGCCTGAATGAATTTCGGCAGATGTAATTAACTTGTTTTGATCTGAAACTGTTTGAACAATTTGTTTGTTTTCTAAATGTAGCAAAGTATTATGTTTATGTGACTGACACAATTTACATTTTCCGGAACTCTTGCAATTTTTAATATCGTGATTTTTCATACAAGAGAAACACAGTCGATTTTCCTTTACAAAATCACGACGTGTTTTAACGTCCTGCCTTTTAAATTGTTCGCATGCGAAAATTGCATGCGCTTGATTCTTGCAGAAATGACATTTAATGTTATTAGAAGGTAGCACAGAATGGAATGTACTCTTGAATGTTTTTCCCTTTGAAAATTGCACAGAAGTAACATCTAAGACATGACATTGATCTTCCAAAAATTGTAACAGTTTGGGAAATTTTGGCATCTCATTTTTGGGCAATGTTATTTCAAATCGGCAGCGTAAATCAGAATACAATTTTCTTATTAATATATGAACCAAAATAAAGTCCCACTCATTAACATTGATATTCAAAGAAATTAACGCCTGCGAATTTTCCTTGACAATATTTAGAAAATTACGCAACTGTGATACATTTTCCACAGGCTTAACGGCGAGCAAATTCGATAAATGATTATCTGCAATTAACCTTACATTATTAAAACGTTCATTAATAAGTTTATATGCCAGATCATAGTTTTCTTCGCTTAAGGATAAGTGTTTTATCACACGTGAGGCATCATCCTTCAAGCAAGAGGACAGATAATGCATTTTTTGAATGCCATTTAACTGATTATTCGAGTGAATCAATGTATTGAATATCGAGATAAAATTGTTGAAATCTACATATGAACCATTATAGGTAGGCAACGGTATATGTGGCAGACTGATATTTTGAATTTTACTGCTTTCATTATTTTTTGATACTTGCTTATCACTACATAATTCAAAATATATTTGTTTGATTTCATAATAGTTTTCGATAAACTGATTATACCTATCACTATGTGTCTCAGAATCGAAATCAGACTTTGCCGCGGCTTCTATGAGAATATGATTCTCATAAAACTCGGATTTGATATTCCCTAAGTCAGAATAACGCACTTTAAATTTTATTATGTTCGATTCCGAGGGGTTTAATTTCGCCTGTATAGCGAAATCGAATAAACACTTTAAATTTAAAGCTGCAAGTGAACACTTTACTGTTTTGTTCGTCATTTTAAACACAGATAATATAACTCTACACAAGGAGTATATAATACTTTACACTATACATACAATATATTAATATAATATACACTTATTATTGTTATTTGTCAACATAAGATCGAGATATAGGTACCTAGATAATATTATACTGTACGGCTGTCAGTTCAGTAGTAAACAACGTGAAGTTAGTTACAGATATTTGACCATAGAAAATAATTCACACTGCTCTGAACTAAGCAACTATTGCCGTTTCACAAATAAAATAATTATAAGAATAGCCACAAAAAAATAATAAATATAATTTTACCTACATAATTATGTAGTACACCGACCAAAACGAGGTTATTGTTTGCTATTGTCTTCAAATAATAAATTGATATTTCAGAATAATATTATGTATAATACTATGTTGAAATATTACAAATATAACGAAATAACACAATTTACGTGTGTTTTGTCATACAAATACGATTTGATGACGTCCGATGTGGCTGGAATTTAGGATAATAGGCTCGGAATGGACCATAGGATGGACAATTCGGATCGAAAGGACCAAAAGGTGTTGCGTATAGAGAGAAGGGAAAATATTGCACCTACCTTGGCAGCCTTCTTCCTTCGTCTTGTGTAGTGTCTTCACGGAGGGCACTACACCAACCTCTATGACACAACACTGAATTACACTTTAAAACTTCCTCTGAACACGGTTCAGGAATTCAAAATAGCGCACGGCGCGTAGTTTCGATGATTGATGCGAAAAGGTAGAAAATATGTATATTTTCTCTTGAGTCGACTATATAACTTTCTGTCACAGTGCAATGCGTTCACACACGACGAGAGAGTATTGACGATTGTTTTTGTTCCTATGTAGGTAACAATATTTCAGGGATCGGAAAAGGTTGGAAGTGTTGCCACATTTACCGAACACCTTAAGTCTTACAATTTTTAAAGTATTGGGTCTCATCACATAAACCGTTTTAAAGTAAAATATAATTTTAAAAGTCCTTTGAACTATCACAAATATTATGTAAATAAACTAAACTTAATACCTAATGTTAACACTATTTAATTTTATCATAAAAACTATTTCTAATAAAATAAAAACTCAATATAACTATAAAATGCCAGTAAAAATTTAAAATCACACCAAACTTAAAATAAAAAAACAAATCGCTATTCTAATTAACACAAAACACTAAATAAGTTCTTGGTATAATTAATACATAAATTAAAATTAATAAAACGAGGTATTTCGATGAATTTTACACAAAACAGCACACGAAAACTCCAGTTGATTTCGACACACTTTGCCGACTAGTATTCCATCTAGTTGTATATATTAAAATCTATGGTCTATACTAGACTCGTAAAAAATATTGACACGTGTTAACACTTGACATCAGACAGAAGAGAGAGATAGAAACAATAATATATGAATAATTGAAAGAGTCAGGTGACGAGTCGGCGACCGAGGTCAAGAAAATAAGTAAGTATGTCGCTAAAGTCGAAAGGGAAAACTTCACTGAAATTGTCATAACATTTCTACAGAACATTGTTTCCCTTTTTTAGAAAACCTTGCTATTGGTTGTATACAGGTTCCGCATATTTAAAACGGCTTATGTAGTTTCATTAACAAGCAATAAGAGTTCTTAGTATAATTTATCATTAAAGTTACTATGGTGTGTAGCATCTGGAATGTTTTCAAACATGCCGTTACCATCTCATATGAAATTCATTATGAACCGCCCGGGCGATTTCAGATAGGGGGGCGCTGGCTTCATTATGTAGATAATTTTTACACTTAAGCAAGTAAATTATTACAATGATTATGTGTGCGTGTGTGTGAATCGAATGTCGAGCAGCATAAACGTGTTGTTAGTATTTGGTAGGTAGGTATATGTTTACGAATAACACGGTAATAGACGGACAAGATCACCGCAGAATTTTAACATACACACAATCACGCCGTGTCCCTTTCGGGGAAGGCAGAGAGAACCGAGTGCCATACCTGGGGAATTTTTGATTTATATAATTAACATTTTAGGATTTTAAGCGCCCTTTTTAGACAAGCGCCCTGACTTCTTCTTCCGGATTGTTCTATGATTTATCCGGCCCTGTCAATAGATACAAAGTTTAAATATTGTTAGAGAACTGGGAAATGAAGGCACCTACTACTTACGACCTATCATTGGCTGATTTACGTGATCGCTTTATATAAAACTTTCATAAACTGGATTGATAGGGAACTTAATAACGTTGCCTAAGCGCATAAAGTGATCACGTAAACCAGCTTAAGAAAGAGCAAGCCCTGCTGGCGCCTTGAGTTTCTGGTTTTCTTATAATATTCCAACTTCGTCTCTATTGAGATGTTAAAAAGTCGTCGTAAAATATCGTCGACTTCCGCCAAGGAATATATTATAATATGTTATACATCAAATTCATTTCACTTGAGAATTAGCTGAAATACCATCTATGAAGTGTCGATGAAACTGGATAGCCTATAGTCTTCACACCATTTTTTTAAACCTAACCTACAAAAGTTTGGTGAAAATAGGTTGGTTAGGTTTGTTTGTAGTTATAATTGCGACCAGCGTGAGCCAGTTGCATTATATATTAAAAAAAGTAACTCAAATATTGAAAAAAAATGACTTAATTGGTATTTTTACCAAACTTTTATAGGTTATGTTTAAAAAAAATAGTGTGAAGACTAGGCTATCCGATGAAACTGTTTTGTAACGCCATCTATTGTGAAATGGACTCTATTGAGAATACTTCGTCTTTTTGAGATTGTAATATATAAATTTGTCATAAAAATAGCATTGATTCCCGACAGGGAAAAAAATCCAATGTTTGCGTATATGCAACTATATAAATATTCTATCTTGATACTTTGCTGCTGTTACTTTGTGGCTCACGTAGAAAAAACCTTCAACAGATAAACTACTTAAATAAATATATTTTACCTGTGTACAATAATGCATATGGCATGAGAACATGGGAATATCTCCTGCCAAAAATACTAAATGATATGAATGATTAGCTCCTGCATATATACATTAGGTACATGTCCAAAATATTTTACCCACTTAAAAATGTACATGATGAGGTCCGATGACGACAGCAGGCTATGTGCTCTAAGAGCATGCTCTTTGAGTTGCTAGGCTGACGTAGGTTGGAACCTGCATCGTAATATGTATATTAAAACTACCAAATACTGGAATCGTCAACCTCAGATAAACCCTGAGGGTTTTCGATGGTTGACTGTGTTATATTACAATGTTATTATAAAAAAGAAAAAAAAACTAATAAATTAAAATAATAACTATTTTGTTTACACCACTGTTGGGTATCTTATGTTAACCGGTTTCAGAGCTGACCCTCATCCGAACAAACTTATATGTTTAAACCGTGTGTAGTGATACTGTAGTTGGTGGGTGAAATTTGTACTAGAAGAAGGGGTGGTTGGTTTGTTTTACCGTATGGGCAGGTAACGGGAACATATTGAACAGAGGCGTTCTATTTAAATTCATTTGGTTATTTATTATTTTCTCTTTTAGTCAGGGGTTATCAACTTTTGATTTTTACTTTATTTCTCCATAATATATCTCAAAAACCATATATGCTAGAACCCTGAAAATTGGTATAAATAAAGACAAATGACAAATACAAAATCTCAAAGTTATTTTTTCAAAAAAATTTCAGTTACATTTTTTATGATAAATTTATGTGTTTTGTTTATGATATATTTCAAATTTTTTTTAAAATATCGAGAAAAGCCGAAACACCTCAACTAGATATGTAATTTAATTTTCTAGAAAAAACATAAACATTTTACTAGTAGGTACCTCAAACTTTTTTAACAATTTTCATAAAAATTATTGAATTTAGTGACGACATCGTTACATACAATTTGTAAGGCAGTATGCAATACACAATATCTCACTCAATAGTTTGAAACCTACTTAATCTACAAACATACATCATACTGTTTTCATATTCTGGGTAGGAAAACAGACTGGCCTACAAATCCGGCTGCAAGTCTTGGCTTAGAAGCTGGGCGTAGCGATGCTTCTCAGCTAGTATATCAATGAAATAAAATAAAAAATAATAAGAATTCGTTACATATTACGATTTAAAAAATCTCAACGCACGGCTAGACAAAGTAATGGGTAAATTTTCTGATTCACGTTTACAATAATTATTGTTAGTCTCTTAAAAAAATCACACAATTTTTTTTAATAAAAATACTCGGCGTGCTGGCGTGATTCAGTTGTCGTTCAGTTGAGTGTGAGTTCTGCCTCGAGCGATTTCGTTCACCATTTAGCACAAGCATTTTTACTTTGTTTAAGGAATGTAGGTACTATAAAGAACTTGTTTCAATGACATATTAATTTAAATAAAAAAATAATCATAATGTTATTCTATCATATGGCCAACCTTATTCACAGATTATAAATATAGTCAATCTTTTTCTTCCTACATTACATATTCATACTTCGTGTTTCCTTCAATTTTGTATTTATATTCCAGATGGACACAGTTTATCCCGAACCGACATCCCTGCTTTACCGACGGCCCGTCAGAAAGAAGCTTCGCGGAAATGCCGCCAGGCACCGCACACAACCAGTCACATTTGCAGAGATTCAGGTTTGGTTTGAATCTTTGCTAAAACTTTTTGATACTATTCGTCGTCTAACTCACTTTGAGTTTTCAATAAAATATTAAAATAATCCTTTCTTTTGCCGATAGATATGCCGTGTTGGTATTGAATGAATTAATGAAGGATTTTCGAAACAATGAACTCGACGACAATTCTTTGATCGAGTGTTCACTGATTTCAGGAAGTGGACGAGGAGAACTTGGAGGACATACCCGAGGCGACCAAGGCCACCTCCGCGAGGAACAAGTCCGACGTCGACCTCAACAGGAAGTTCGACGAGTTCCGCCGGCTGTGCGACAAGAGGTACAGCAAGTCGGAGAACGACTCGCCCAGCCCGGAGATCAGCCCGTCGAAGGATCCCACGGCTGGGGGGGCCCATCCCCTCGACACCGCCGCGGTCAGCCCCTCCAACGGCAGAACAGTAGGGGGGGTCGCGCCCCCCGGCAAGATAGTCCAGAGGCCGTCCATTTAGCAGACGCTGAGGTGGTGCTGATCAATCTATTTTTTACTAGAGTTGTATAATTATCGCTAAACATCTAGAAATGTACTAACGATCACGCGTGTATGCGTACACCACCATATGCCGAAAAATTTCAAGAAGTTTGGTGATAACTATACGTACAAGAAAACGTCAAACTGATGGATGAGTCGTTTGTTACTTACATATTAGTTTTATTTAATTTTTTCATTTTGAATATATCCTCAGACTTTGGATTTTGGAGTTCATCCATAGTGGCCTATTTTTTGTTATAAAATTAATTAAAAATACTTTAGATTCGCTTATTAAATAATGCAAAAATACATATTTATAATACACGTATATTTACATAGTTGTGTGATATTTTATACTAGGATGTTTTGGAGCACCTACGGCGCTCATATGTTACCACATTCACAGTGCTCCATTTACAAATTTATCTACCCACTAATAACCACAACCTGTTATTAATTTTATGGTGTTGTTTTCCATTTTCAAACCAGTGTTTCAGGATCAGTATCACAGCCTCACAGTATTCATTGAGGGTGTTTGTGCTATGTATGCATTCTTGAGATGATAAAAAGATGACTAAGTAGAAAATATTGTACAGGATGTCTCAAAAGAAAGTTTATAATTATTTAGCTTACTACGTGAACGCAACGAATCCCGAAGGGCGCGGGGGGTATTGATCGAATCGAATCAAACCACCAATCACAGTCAAACGCTTTACGCTGGTGCGATTTAAAGTTATGCCTCTGCTACGAGCTTGTGATTTTTTCCCCAGAAAATTTATCTACAGAAGAGGTGACATAGATTGGTCTCCTCGCAGTCCCGATTTAACTCTTGAGGACTTTTCCTTGTGGGGTTATCTCGAATCTAAAATTTTCGCCAGTAAATTTGCCCTCAACTTCATCAGCCCGTTTGCATCTAGAGTTCAACATTGGCCTCCCTTCTGTTCATCCCCATTCTCCCTTTCCTGGGCACACCGCTTCCAATTGCTCCCTGCCACTGCTTTGATGCAGTCCGACCACCGTGTCTGAAGACGTCTCACGCTTCTTTTTCGCTGTCTCGGACTCCACTCCAAGACTCTCTGGGTCCACCTACCATCTGTATATCTGGCAATGTGTTCTGCCTAGTTCCATTTCAGAGTGGCGACTCTCTCGGCGATATCGGTTACTTTGGTCTGCTGTCTTATCCACCAATTAGTTTTAATATCTCTTAAAGAGAGGTTCAACATCTTTCTCTCCATAGCCCTCTGTGCTAAAATGAGCTTCTGCAGTACGTAGGACGTAGGTATCTATATATGTAAGCAAGGCAAGGATACAGGAGTCAAATAGGGATTTCTTTTAATCCGTTCCGAATTTTGGGGGTTTTAAGATAAAAGACAGCTGTCCAAATGCAACTAAGACCTGGCCTCGTCTCCTCTCAATCTCATCACCCTGATTCTCAGAAACTGACTTAAACTTGAGAAATTTGACTGTTATATTAAATGACGAGGCCGCCCAAGGAATGGATGGCACGTCCATGTGAACGGTATTTTGAAAGCCGGAAATGCCAGAAGTGTGAACAACAGACGTACATGTATAAGACGATGTATAAATGTCGACGAGGCGATGAATGTGTGTCAAGATAGAAATAAGTGGCGTTCAGTTCTTTCCGACTACCCCGCGAGGGACATGGCGTGATGGTATGTATGTATGTATATTAAATGAGTGCCGTAAACGCGAGGGACAATATTATTTTTGAGAAATAATTTCCCAAATTGTGTCCTTAAATAATTAATAAACAAATTAATATTTTGATAGGTGGTTTACTTTGTTTTAATCGATCCACTGAATATAAATTTTCTTTTGAGACTCCTTGAATAAAATTTCTAAAAACATGTTCAAAACTTCTTGGTTTTTACCTATCTGGACTCAGAGGTATGAATAAATTACTAAAATAATACAAAATATAAGTATTTAAAATTATGACATACATAGGTGTTATAGTTGCTTTTTGTACTTAAATCAATGTGATGCTTTGATATAATATTATATTCAAAAATTGGTAAAAAATGCTTTTGTTTTATTTATTTATTTATAAATTAAGATGTCTTTTTGAGTAGAAAAATTTAAACAGTCCACAGAAAATTTTAAATTATAATTGGTGAACTATCAAGGCGCTCTCTAGCGGCCAAATATCAAATAATTTTTGAAAAAACATTTTATTCAGTAAAAGGCACATTTTAATACAAATAATAATAATTGACACTTTCTTGCACCCTGCGCAAGTGGCGAGTTTGTTAGCATTTGGCAATTTCTTCCGATTAACCTGTGTTACCAGGCCAGAGAAGCAGTATTTGCGTATGAAATTAATTTATAAATTTCGTATATTTTTATTGTATTTCATACATTTTTCGCACTTTCATTTTATTTTTTCAAGTTTCTTTTCACTTTTGTATAAATACTTCTAAATTTATATGAAAAAAATCCGACCCTAGTGTATCTTACGCATTTTTATCCTATATTTTGTTATTATATAAATATGAATTCTGTGCATTATAGATTTTGAATGTATCCAGCGGGATTAGCCAAGATAACAATTTAAAAGTTGACGTTTGGAGAAACGTTCGTGAGTTGGTCCGGCGTGACTTAATCAAACGTCAAATCCCATACAAAAAAAAATAATAACGCACGAACCAACCAACCAACGTTTCTACAAATTTAATGTTAACTTTTAAATTGTCATCCTGGCTAGGCCCCCTGTTCCTTTTATAGTTGAGTTGAATGGTTTGTGTCTTAGCTGTGCCAAAATGAGTTTTTTTAGGGTGTGCTGCCATCTGTTGAGAAACATTGTATTCAGTGTAGATGCAAAATGTTTGTGTTTGAGTTTATTTTTATTATTTGAATTTATTTTTGAGAGCGAAAATAAATTAATACAAATTTAGTTGTACTATTTAATATGACAAATAATTTTGATTAAAATCAAAGTTCTCCAAATAAAGCTATTTTGTAAATGAAAAAATGGTGTTTTTATTTTTATAAACCTTTTTGAATGTTTGGAGTTGATAAAAAAAATTAACTGAAATCGATGGAAGGTATAGTTATCAAAAACCACTTAAACCCGCCACGTGGGTGCGCAGATCACAAATTTGTGTATTTTTTTTGCTTGGTTAATATATGCGCAAACCGTCTCTCTCTACAGCGAAAAGATTCAAGAAGTTTGGTGGCATTTATGCCTATTATATATTTTATAATACACGTATAATATTATAATGTTCTGTATATTTTAAAGGAGGAAATAATTATATTGAAAACTGTCTAAATCAATACCCAGTAAAGCCACCTATGAATCAAACGTGAAAACGTTTTGTATTGAAATAACAATTTATTTATGGAGATAACAATCTGTTAAGTAAACACGTGATTTAAACCTTTTTATTTTAATTCAATAGATGCTATCACGTTCCCACAATGATTTACGACACCTAAGTACACAATTTGTAACCGATTTAAACAAAAATGAGGTTATTCATTTGTTGAAATATTTGGTTTGTATGTTCAGCGATAATTATTTACCACGTTATTAGATTTGAATGATACTTTTTTTTTAAAAAGGGGACTGAAAATTCCTCTGGAATAGTGCCATTTAAATTTCGTGAAAATATGCAAACTGAGTCACTTCAGTGGTACTTACATTTTAATTTTGTCAAGATCTTATGGCGGAATCGATGAAAAATAACGATACTTTAAATTCTTGTGAGCATTTAAATTATCTTCGGGCAAATCTCTTAGGGGAGGTAGGGTATTTTTTGTACCAGCGCTGTTGCGTGGATTTGCTGTTTTTCTCTCACCTTCCTGGTTTTTAAGAGGGAAACGAACGAATCCAGAGGGCCTTAGTTGTGCTCCTGATTATATGTTATCAGTAGGTACTTTTTTATGGGTTTCTTGTTGGTATTTATTTATTTTAGGGACCAACGCAGTCTTATAAATAATACAAAAAAATCATACACTATGAAATAAACAAAAAAAAACAGACCTATTACGTTTATCCACAGATGATGATCATTATATAATCACATAACAACTAAAAATAAATAAAAATATAGTTAAAAGTTATTGTTTGTTTGCCTGTGACGGGAAGGAAAGGGGAAAAAGGATAAGAAAATGATTAAATTTGTGATATAAGATAAAAAAAATAGATATAAAAATAATTAATAATAAAAATAGGTAAGTACACGAGTTTACTCAATGCATATAACTATTATATGAAGTTTTAATAGCAGTTATTAAAAACCTTGAAGATATTGTAGTATTGCCGTCATTCGATTGACTTTTGAGTCGGCGTATTATTTACAAAATAAGTTAAAATTACTAATAGAAAAAAATAAATAAACGTTTTTAATACAACATTTTTTATTCGTGAGGCCAAATTATTTATCATTAAATGTTTGACAGTAAAAATAAAAAGTATTAATGATAAAAATACTTGTAATATTAATTATTTGAAGACAGTTATAAATATAAACATTAACTTATTATCTTAATAGTAAAAATGTGTTTTACTTATTTTTTTACATAACATTAAGATTCACATTCTAATTATCACACTGTATTCTAACTCAAATCAGTGTTTATTAAAAAAATAAAAATACATGTTAATTTTGTCGACGGATAATTCGTGGTGAAACTCCATTATACTAGGTATAAATGAAAACACTAATTAGTTTTAGTTTCACTATTTAATTTTAACACTGGCACTGACCGGTATCGATCTGTTGAAGATCATCGTCAGAGTGCTCTCTCTGACGATGATCTTCAACAGATCGATACCGGTCAGTGCCAGTGTTAAAATTAAATAGTGAAACTAAAACTAATTAGTGTTTTCATTTATACCTAATAAAAATACATATTTGTTTTTTTCGGTCAAATACAAATATTTTCTTAAATATGATTTGGTACGAGATACTGATCATGTTTGTTCACGGCATATTGTACGACTCGCGTGAGCGTGTTGTACCTACCATACATTATTTACGAGAGTAAATCGCAAAAGAGCGGTGAATTACTTTAAAGCGAGTGCTTAACGTCCTTGTGTAGTTTTATGACTTAATATTATGGGAGTCCTACATTAAATATAACAACAAAATCAAACCACGTGAAAATACAGCAAAATATATATTTTGGTAGGTATGGCTAAATTGCAGCAAAAACATCAGTGATTCCAAGTTTTATTATTTATAGCACAAACATTTTTTACTTTCCACTTTTCATGACAAGCTATGATTTTGCAATTTCAAGCGTATTTTTTAAATCACTTTCTCACATAGAAACCGTATACTATGAGTTTCGTTGTAGTGTTGGATGTATGGCTTACTATGAAAATTGGAATCCTCTGTGCAGCCCTAAAATCAAAGTTTAATTCATTTTATACTCCATTTGTGTTGGTAAGCTTGCATAGTTGGACAATCTGGCGAATTTATTTCTACGGAGTTGCTAACATTTTGAATATTTCGCTACTCTGTAAATTGACGGAGACTTTGCTTTTAAAAATATGTGAAAAAACTAATTTTACTTTTTTAGGGGGTATGTCAATAAACATATTTTATTATTCTTACTTTGTGAATAACACCCGAATTTATAAAACGTACTAAGAAATTTCTCAATGTTTAGCATGACAAATTCCATACATTTTGGTGTACTCAGCATTGACTAAGCACTGAGAATGGTTTATAAATACGGCCCTAAGGATTGATTTATCCGACTTATTTTGTCGCATTTGGCGAAGTCTACATATTAGTAATTCTTGGTGTTGTCAAATGGTAGTAATATGATATTACTACCATTTGACAACACCAAGAATTCTTACAAATGAAAAGTCAAAAATGAAAGAATTTGCCGCCACTTGACTGTGGACGAAAATTTTCATATTCTTATAATATGGTTTCTACGCAAGAATCACTGATGGTCACTCTAGTGGCCGCCATTAGTGGCCCAGTATGCGATCGCTCTAATAGTTGATTAGGGATAGCCTAGTCTTCACACCAGATTTTTTAAACCTAACCTACAAAAGTTTGGTAAAAATGGATAAAAAAAGAAACTACAATATTAAAAAAAAAACTAAATTGGTATGAATACTAGACAATACGTCTGTACATGATGTGTCAAAAATTTGGTGTGAAGACTAGGCTATCTCATAGATTTTTATTATAATATACTAGATATCGTAGTTAGAAAATTTTGTATGAATCGAAGTGAGGCGTTTTTTCACGGGATTTTTGACGTTTTGGTTGGCAGACCACATCGTTTTTCTATAGAGAATAACGACTAATGTGAATTGTTTTCGGATCTATTTGTCGAAAAAAACACTTTGCTTATAAAGATTCAGAGAACAGTTATCCAGGAAGTGTTGAAATGTTAGGAAACTGCAATATGTTGCCAACCATAACGTCAAACGCGTGATATTCCACAACTCACTTTTTGCACGGAGTACTACTATATCTAGTATATTATATGAAAATCTATGGGCTATCTGCTGATTAGTTTTCCATAGATAACCATAGGTTCATTTCTTCTATATGATTTCATCGATCTGACAACAAATTCAAATATCTTCCGCGTTCTGGAAAAACAGGTTTTTAATTTTTTGTATCAGGGATGTACATAATTATACTGTACATATTATATAAAACGGGAAACCACTCCATTTAAAATACATTCAGAGATTGTCAACATTTAAAGAAGAAGAAAGTTTGTACTAAATTATACGTAGTCAAAGCATTTATTTTAAATATGTATTTATATATAATTATATCTGCCATCTTGGGCCAATAATTGACCATAACATTAGGTAATTATATTAATATGATAATTCAATAAACACTGATCCAGTTTCAACAAGAACATTATTAACTTAATTAATATAATTATATTACGTTTAATATAATCTGTGGACGAATTATTATTTGAAAGCAAACATAAACTGAAAGATTGTTTTTTACAAAACCATTTTTATATTTTTTTAAATAATTATAAAATCTAAAAATATGTTTTTATGAATGTGTATCCAATAAATCTTTTAAAAAAATGTTAATTTCTATACATTATTGTGAATTCATAAACAAAGTGAGAAGAGTACCTACAACATAAATGACTTCCATGTATTATGAAAATTTGCATGAATATGGGTGAAGTGCAGACAGTCGATTTTATTTAGCTCATAAGACATTGAAATATATGCATACATATACTTATATTTTAAATTTATTAATAGTTAAAAAAAACAGAAATATTGTTTTTTTAGTCCAAATGGTGAAATTCGCTTCAAATATGCAAAAAAGACTTGTAACTTCTGATCCTTGTTATTGTTCTGTTATTTATTTATCTTCTTCATGTGCATCAAATGCACAAAGGCGAATTTATTGCCATATGGAAATTTCTTCCAACTAACCCGATCAATGTGGATTTACTAAAATTGATTCGGTACATATAAAAGAGAAAAAATATTAATAATTACACAAAAATAATAATAATTAGTGAGGAAGGAACGGATATCTTACGATTTTTTTAATGTTATTTTAATTATTCTAAACTGTTTATCATTACTAGTTCATTTTTTTCGAATTCTATTTGATAAACAATCAAAATAGTCTCTTAGGGATTGATTGGTTGGGAGAAATTGCCATATAGAAATAAATAAGAACAGAAAAAAAATTAAAAAATTATATTCCTATCATTATTTGATTTTCATATTACCACCAGCAAGGCGTGTAATACAAGAAGTGTTTGTACACTATTTTGACATAAGGGATAGAAGTGAGAGCTGACTCTAACAGAGCAAAAAGCTGTCTTGGAGGGGCTGAAATGAAAACCCTGCGCAACATTGCTGCAGAAACTCTTAGGGACCACATCAGAAATGAAACTGTTAGGTCTATATGCGATGTCGAGGACATAGGACATAACAAGATGGGGACGTAGCAGATGACGATTCTGGAGAGACAACGTCGAACGCATAGACGACAACAGTATTGTCAAAATTGGTAGGACAGAAATACCCAACAACAGAAGACTACCTTCAAAGAGATGGAAAGACAGTTGAACCTAATCCTCCCAGGATAGTACACCCTCACAAACAGGTCAAATGCCCTCATTGAAGATGAAGAAAAAGAAGGACTACAAGTAGGTATTGGAAGATATTGCGGAGTTGGTACTCTTTATGAATAATCAGAATATATGAAAATACTGTTTTGAGGTTAATTTTTTTTTTTTTTTTAGAATTTGTCCCCATCTTGATTGTGAAATGGCGATATGATATTATTTGTTCACTCAAAAAGCTTGACATGACACTCAAGGACCAACAAAGACTACTAAAATTTGAAAACAGGATATTACGTACAATATTAGGCCCAAGACCAGGAATTGCGGCAGTTACCTGGAGACCACGAAGCAATGAGGAAATTCGTGCATTGACAGGACAACCTTTAATCACCAGCGAAATCAGGACCAGAAGATTAGCTTGGATTGGACATGTTGTCAGATCAGGGAAAGAAAGAGCCACAAAATTTATTCTGCAAAATAACCCTGTGGGCAAGAGACCTCTGGGAATACCAAGGCAGAGATTGATGGACAATGTTACCCGAGATCTGAACGTGCTGAATGCTTGTGATGACTGGGAGTCCACTGCAGCTGACAGGAAGGCTTGGAAAGCTATTATTCAGGAGGCTAAAAGCTCTACCGGAGTTGTATGGCCATCGGTAGAAAGTAAGTAAGTAAGTACTCAAAAAGCTTAATGAAAAGTGTTTTTTTTTTTAAAGTAAAATTTATGTTTAAAACGATAATGCTTCGAGACAAGAAAAATGCATTGTACAAATTATGAACGGTATTGTACAAATTATTCTTAAAAATAATTTCTTTTTGTAATACAAACATTATTTCACATTTACATAATATAATATTATATTTAAAGATAATAATTTGTATTATATTATGACAAGTTATTTGTAAATATACAAGTAGAGAGAATGAAAAAAGTATTTTAAAAATACACTTAATTCTATGTCATAAATTTGGCTTTAATATCATGTTTCGTTTTTGCAGTAAAAATACATTTTACAAATTCATCTGTATGTATAAAAATGTCATAAAAATATCAATATAAAATCTATGCTCATTTATTTTTAATGAAAATATTTTTTTACATATCGTCTATCTACCCTCCGTAGTAAAAAATAATCTTTACAAAATTAATATGAACACAACAGAGACATGAATATGCCAAAATGAATAACCAGTCTTAAATAATATTATGATGATTGCTATTTTGAATTGAAAATTTGCATTATAAGACAATTCAACATTTGGGCGCATCGTTAAACAGAGCGCAATATTTAAAAGATTTCCTACCAAATTACAAAAACTAAATTTTTCATTTAAATTTTTTTTTACGAGTTTCAATAAATCAACGATAGTACATTTTAAAAATTTTACTTTAAGGGGGGGACTGCTGCCAACGTACCAATTTTTCAATTTGATATACCATCATTATTTCTTATCAAATCGTTTTGAAAAAAAATATTTAGATAGTTTGGGTATTAATAAATAAAAATATACCTTAACTTTTTGATAATGTTCTGTATAAATTATTGTAGAAAAATAATGGCATACCCCGATTTTCAACGTTTATCATATATTTTTAATAAACTATAAGGCGTAGAGTAATATATTTTTTTAAATTAAAGAAGACAAAAATATCTAGAAAAATATGATGTGACGTTGCATTAATGCTTCAGGTTTAGTAAATAAACCTAAAAAACATTTATTTTCCATTCAGCGCCATTGCGTAATAAAAGTTTTTTTGGATTATTTACTTAACCTGATACGTTAATCATATTTTTTCAGGTATTTTGTTCTTCTTTAATTTATAAAAAAAAATATTGCTCTATACCTTATATTTTTTTAGAAATTTAAGATAAATGTCTAAAATCGGGGTATGTTTATTATTTTCCTACAAGAATATATACAGAATATAATCAAAAAATTAAGGTATATTTCTCTTTATTAATATCCAAACTAACTAGGTTATTTTTTTCAAAAAGGTTCGTTTAGTAATGATGATGGTATATCAAATTGAAAAAAATAGGTACGTTGGCAGCAGTCGCCCTCTTAAGACTTGTTTTTTTTTCACATAAATCGCAAATTTTCCTATCCAATCAAAGACATTAAATTTTAAGACTGATTAAATTCACACAAAAATAAATAACGGTATTTTTAAGGAATGTTGGATATTTGGTTAGAAACAATTAAAAAAATATTTGTTATTAATTCATAAACATCTACTTTAAACAATTACAAATAAATAAAATATTGCCGTAGATAATATTTTTCATAAAATAGTACACTAGAATTCGGTAAAAAAATACGTATTAAATTGTTGTTGGTTTTTAGTATAAATTTTTACTTAACATTTAAAATAATACATTTATATCACTGTATATTGGTATTTCTAATTATAATTAATTAATTGATAGTTTTCATACTATAAATATATTATGGGGGTATAATAACAGTTTAATATTAGTCTCAGATGAAAAATAAATAAACGATGATTTAAATATACATAATATGGGGCCCGATGAAATAAATTATAAAATACCATAATTCCTTTTTACACAAATAAAATAATAAATAATTGTTAAGGGTGATTTTTTTTAACAAAATATATCTCAATATAGACAAGAGAACAGTGAAATCAGGCACCTGTAAGCTTGTGATCTGTAACCGGATGTTTTACTTGATCACTTTAAGCATTTGCGCAACGTTCACATTTTATTGAGTTCCCAATCAATCCAATTTTTTAAAAATCTTTACATGGTATTTATCAAAATCCCTTCAATTGAGAATACGCTGAAAACAACAACATAACTTTCCAACTTCGTCTCTATTGAGATATTAACAATTTGTTATATAAATATCATTGACATCCGACAGGGAATAAATCCAATGTTTGCGTATATAGGTACAACTATAAAAATATTTGAATTATATTTTTGGCTACAGAACTGAGACGTATGGTATATTTAGGGTTAGAGCTCGCCAAGCGAAAGAATGCGGGTTACTACATCTGTGTACAAACCAATTTTTTTGCCGTTTACCAGAGATTGGTGTTCTTCGGCATAAACACAGCATAATTTTGTTTATAGTACAATTCAAAGACTCAAGACTGTACAGTCCTAAATCTTTAAACTGTTGACATTGATAAATTTACAAATCATTCGTAATGTATGAGGACTAAGGGATGACGGGAGCGTTTCAATACTGGGGGGAGTGGGTTAATTTTTAAGTACCAATTTTAGTACAGGGGTATACCTACTCTGATTTAAATCAATTACAAAAATTGGTTCTTTGTGTAGCGTGTTGCGTGTTACTTTTGCCCTGACCTTTGAAACCATACATTAATGCTGTATAAAAATCTCACTCGCATTCTCTTACTTGTCCAGCTCTACGACATGTCATATTTATGTTTCAGTTTAAAATCGTTGAAAAATTTGTAAACGTTTTAAGGATTATGAAACGATTTATTTAATAATATATATTTACCTACATATATTTTTTTTATTATTATTATTAATAGTTCGTACACATTCTAATATTATTCTATAAATACTTATATATTAATATCAATTGTTAACAATCATAGTTTTATATTATCTAGTAGTTAAATTAGGTTTATCTCACGTTTCGTAAAAGTTCAATATAAAATTTATTATGCAAATCAAGGAATCAATAAGCACCGCTCTATACCTTCTACGTATATATAAGTTATATATTTTTTTTGTAAAAATGCATGTGTTGTAATTTTCCTTTATTATTTTTTTTTGCAATTAAATGTGCCTATACTTTTATATCTTTTTCAAAATTTTATTTTATTGCTTCTCGGGCAACTGACACTAGGTAGGTACTACGAAAAATATTAATTAACATACACCCAAAAACTAGTTGCCACATTCTGAAGACATGTGGTCTGTCTGTCTGTTTATTTACAGTTTCGCAGATCCAGTATTATTATTTTATATAATTAATAATTTATAAATAAATGACGTACGAAACGTCAAAAATGACATCAACGATAAAAAAAATAAAGTGCCTATCAAAATAAACACAAATGATATTTTTTTAAGAAAAATACCCATAAGTATGCCCATTTTATGGATATTAGTATACCAACTTGCTTTTCAATATGCTAGGAACGTCCATGAGTTATATTGGGAGCAGATTGATTGATGTAATAGATTAATGCATCATACATCATGGCGCATTTGTTAAAAATTAAATTATGCAACTCGCTCACGCGGGTCGTATTACCTACCACTGATCCTAATTAACTGAAAAGTACGAAACAAAAGTAATTTTTCGATTAACTTATCGTATGTACTTAAAAACTTCACTGTGATATAGGCAAGTATAACTGCAAAAATAAAAACCTGACCATAAGTATGCATTTTCATCATAATTTCAAACAAATAAATATGTAGGTATATACATAATACAATTACAATTATATTACATAGGTATTAAATAAATACAATTATACAATATTTACAAAACAAAAATTTACAGACAAATTAAAAATTCTTAAAATATATTTTTTTAATTTATTGTCGCTGTATGGACGGAAAAGAGAACAACTTTGAAAAATAAATCAATTCTATACAAAGAAAACTCTAAAAATATGTGATATTTAAATAAACACTTTAAAAATAAATAACAATTTAATTTAAAAAATGGGTTTTTAAATATTACTCGATTTGAATAATATACATCTGATTTCGAACAATTTTTATTAAATTAACCTACATATTTTTGACTCTCGTGTTTTATGTTTCGTTTTCAAAGCAATTTATTTTCCAGTATTAATATGAAAGATTTTTTTGAATTCGAGTCCATATTTATAAGTTCAATCAATTCTGTAGGTACTTGTTTCCTTTTTAACGCTGTTATTACCTACTATGTACAATCGTAAAAAAAAGGCACCTATCAATTTTTGCAACTAATAATACAGGGCAAGGTTGAGGGACGTCGTAGAGCTGAGAAAAGACAAATGTCTCGGCTACGCAATATCCGACAGTGGAATGGAATAACGCAGGTGGGAGAGCTGATCCGAACGGCGTAGGACAGAGAGGCGTTCTCCAGAGTGATCGCCAACGTCGGAGAGACCTGATACGGCACGCCGTGAAGAAGAAGAATTACTATGTACCTATCTAATGAAGAAAATTAAATCCCCTACGGATCCTGAGCTTTCTAAGAGTCTTGGGACTTGAGGGGACACTGTAACCGAGAACTCGACAAGCAAGTAGGGGAGCATAATATACCTTTAAAGACCGCAGTGCACGGTACCACCCAAATAATATAAATATATATTCATATGAAGAATGTGCGAATATTAACTATGAGTTTCGTTGATGGCTACTTATGAATCATGAGTAGTGTTGGCTTTAGCAGATTACAGGTAGCAAAGAGAGTAAAATATCAGTTAAATTATTTAAACGATATTGTAAAAAGCATTATTTTTACGTAGAAATGACACCTTCCATTTTGGTTGGTGGAAATCCGCCGAGACACCTTTAAAAAATAATAAAATTGTATAAATTAGAACTAGCCTTCAACACTACAAAATTAAATCATTGGAGTCTAGAAAATATGTTACTTGCACAAGATAGTTATTGGTGGAGTAGATAGTCCGAGTCTATTGCAGCTGCTTCCCTTTCATTGCTCTCGGAGAATATTCAGAAACCCATCTTTATTTTCCATCGACACACCTAGGATTAATTACTCACGCAATTCATTTGTTAATAGAGCATGTTATTGTTACAGTAAAAACTGAATGAGTGACCCTAGGCTTGATATTTTTACGTCTAGTCTCTATACATACAGAAAATATTAGATAGAGATGGTCAAATTTTGACTGTGTTTTGGGTATGCCTGCGCTGGGACTGGTCTTTCGATTGACCCGACAGCTTGTTTCTCCAAAAGGGAACAAATCCCTCTCCTCTTCTGTTCCTTTTCCCCTCCCTGACCCTTCCCAATATCACAAACCCTCTTGCAATGCTATATGTAGATTCAATTTTTGTTTTTAATTAACTCAAACATTTTATTCATGATACTAAATAAGAATTTTGTAATTGGCGCTATTAATAATTGTAATTTTATACTATTTTTAATATGACTTAAGCTGTACTTTTCATTCAAGTAAAAAAATGAAAAAAAAAAAAAATTGCACCTACACTGGTGCCATACACATTGCATTGTCTACCCATCAATATTTTATAAATTTTAATCTAAATATTTATAATAATAAGCTTATATTTATTCGGATATAATTTGAATCTACCGTGTATCAAAATTTGAAAAATATAGGTATAGTTTTATTTTGTAGGAATATTTCGATTTGTACCTTTTTGTGAGGATTACATTATTTATTTAATGTTATAAAGTGCAATGATTGTGAATGTATCTAAATTAAACGTAAGTTAAATGAGTTTAAATTAAAAAAAATATATTAGTTAAAATGGAAGATTTATAATATTATCATTTACATTAGTATAAATATTTATAATTTAATACTAGTAGGTATAATATATTCACAAATTACTTAGAAATTGAACACAAGGATATCATTTAGTAACGTTTTAATAACAACTAACATTTTCGTACATTAAAAAATCACATATTTTAAATACTCATAAAAAAATCGTTTTCAGGCAATTGTAAAATGTGTTATTGGCATTGAAATAATTCTTATTCGTAATTCGCCCCAACATACTAAATATTTAATTGTAAATGATTTTCAACAGCGCCATCTTTGATCATCGACGTGGAACGTTTGTTCTTTATATTGATTACTCACAAAACAAATACAAAAAAGAAAAATGTAGATTACGATAAATTAAATAATAATTATTGTTTTATTTAATTTCAAAAACAGATTACATTGGAACAATATTGAATGTAGGTATACAAAGAAAAAAAAATATTTACATATATAAATATGATACATGATTTCAACCATTTTTGTGGTAGGTATATAGGTTGTGTTCCACTATTTACCTTTGTCTGCCTAACTAGGAATAATTCCTTTTTTAAGACAGGCAATTTATTTTTTGTTTATTTTATAGTCTTCTTCCGAAACAAATATGTGTTCTGAATGAGGAAATGATATAAAATTATTTGACAACATTTTGTTTTCATATGCATTTTTGATACTTGTATATCCGTAAATACATTATTGTTTAATATAGTTGAGATACGAACCAACCGAAGAAATTCGGTATACAAGCGGATAACGTCCGCAATTATTATGACGTTAGTCACAAAATACCCCATCTGTGTATCTAATATTTTATTTACTAAACGAACATCCAGTATGAACTGTTTTGACATAGGTAATAATATTAATCAATTTAAAAATATTTAGGAGTGTAACTTTCTACTTATGTATCATGTGGTTAAATTGGGGAATGAGTGATAGTTAAATTTTTAATTATAAATAAGTATTATGATGTTAGTTATCGTGTGTTTATAATATTTGTTTAAATAATTAATGATGACAACTTCATAAGATAAATAAAATAAATTACATTTTTTATGAAATAATTTGTCAAATTTTTAATGACTAGCTAATTTTACTTATTTCGATAACAATAGAAATTATTGTAACATTAGTAGTAACAAAGGACGCTTAGAAACAAATTTATATAAAACAATTTCTCTACGATAAAAAATAATAATCTTACAATTGACACTAGATAATAATGTAACCTCAGGTTGGATCACGGTCTACATTTCGAGATTTTTCTGCGTCTAATGGTAGATCTTTGGCGGGATGAAGAGTTGTGAGAGGTGAACCAGAATTTGCGTGCAAAACTGCGTAAAGAGGTTCCGCTTGCAACTCCTCCGTTTTGGCAGTTATCTGATTTTCTTGACCGTTTGGAGTAGGGTTCTCCTGCGGCTTTGAAGGACTCGGAGGCTCTTCGTCTAGCTGCATCGAAGTCTCCGCGCAGGACGGAATGGTTGTCAGAAACCTGACGGTCAATCTTCCAGGTGATCCTGGTGGGTCTACCAGCTCGTCTCTTATAGCGTGTTGCCTTGTCAGGCGCGGCTTTGTTCTCGACCTAGACGGTTCACTTGACGCACTCGACCTGGACATTCTCCAAGTGCTCGTGCTGGCTGTCGTTGCTGATCCAGACGAGTCGTTCCTTGAACTCGACAGGTTAGAGTCTTGAGACGTTTTCCGGCTTACGAGCCAAGACGATGCTCTCCTCTTGGGATCCAACAACCGAAGCGGTATACCACAGTGATGGTTGTGCCTCCACGAGTCCGATCTTGATGAACTGAAGTTCTCGCTGGACGAAACCGAGCTGGCTCTCTTATGTTGCTTCTGTTGGATTTCGGCAATTTGATAAGCGTACTGATCAGACCTCGCTCGGTGACGCTGCGTCGAGTCCTGGTGAAAACAACTGAAAAAATTCCTCGCACGTCCGATGAACCAATTTTTTGAAGGGTTCGGTCTTGCGTTTCTGATTCCCACGCCGGGAATCAAACCTCCACTTTCACTAAGAAGTTTGGCACTGCAGCTGCATGCCGGAGGATGATGTTGTTGATGGTCCCTGGAAGATCTATCGACCAAACTGTTGGTGTTTGCCGGTGTTTGTCTGTTGCTGAAATTTGAGCTGTGCCGACATCTCCCTATTCCTCGAGTTACTCTCGATTCCTCTATAGCTTTGCAGATCAGCACACAGTCTTTTTTGAACTGTTTCGTCAGAATTGCATAAAGGAAGGGATTACAGCAAGAGTTGAGTGGAAGAATAAAAACTGTAAAAACTTTGGCTTGTTCCAAGGAAATCAGTTGCAAACCGAACGCTGCAGTCAGAGAAAAAAATGCGATTGGTGACCAGCAGAGGAAATCTGTGAAAACTAAAAGAGCCATTCTTTTAGCTATTCTAGAGTCATTGGAATTCCAAGCTTGAGATCCTCTGATGGCGCAATACATTTTCAGATAGCATCCCATCAAAATAAGGAATGCTACTCCGTTGATGAACATGAGAAAGACAACGTAGGCCAAACTTGCCGGTCCGTTTGTTGTTTCGAAAGGAAGGCATACTGCGAACTTACGATAGTCGGATATGCCAAACAGAGGCAAAACAGCCATAGACAATGAGAAAGTCCAACCAACTAGCATTATGTAACCAGCGTGTTTTAGGGATAGTCTTTTGTTGAGGTGCATCGCGTGGGTGATGGCATAGTTCCTTTCGAGAGTTATTACAGCGAGAGTGAAGACAGACAACTCGGAACTTAGCACTCCAAGGAATCCAGCCAGCTGACAACCGGCGGACATCTGCCAAGGAATCGCGTACATCCTAAATTCGCCAAGTGTAGATGCATCGACTACTGCTAAAAACCCTGAAAAAAATTATTCGTAAGAGTTACATTACTATGTCATTTCACATCAAAATGATTCATTGTTACATGATAATTTATTTTATAGTATTTCAAATGGTTTTTTAGTTAATGCCATTTATTTTCAATTTCAGTATAAAATACTTAGTTAAATAATTAAAATGTTGGTTTATGAACGTCGTTATTTTGAACTTTAAAAGAACTCTGTATAAATTTTAATTAAATTTGTACGTTTGTCAACAACATATTACTACTTTTTGGCAATTTATGATGTTAATAGTCGGATTTTTCGGGATTATCTCGGATTATCCGGGTACTCACTGAAAAGCAATTCTTGGATCTATCGCTCAGGAGTCAGTTGAAAATATTAATACAATGATGAGTTTTACTTAAGTACTTGGGTTATTTGTTTTATTTTTATTTTTAATAAATACTAGGAAAATAATTGGCTTACCGAGGTATATACCCATGAAGAAGTCAGCTGCTGCCAAGTTACAGACAAGAAATCGTGGAACATCCATTTTGCTTCGACTGAAGAGAAGAACAAAGACAACTGTCCCATTTCCCAACATGGCTAACAGGAATACCACCCAAACTCCACATCTCAAAGTCCACCAGTCAAAAAGATCTTCGCAGGGGAGAAAAGGACCTGAAATTTTAAATATTTTATAATAAATTATAGCTTTAAAGAGTAGAGATATGGAAGTATTACAATACAGATTAATTATTAACAGATAAGTAGCCTTTTCTTTTCGTGTAGAACTTGAAGAAGTATTATTTGTGAAAATATCTTTTTCAAAGAAAATGACTGAAATATTCTGCTCTATTCATTGAAACTAACCAGGCAATGGTAAACATTGAGCTTTTCTTCTTTGTTCTCCGATCTGCGATTTGGGAGCTCTATCTTCTTCCAAGTATTCGTCGGCATATGCAGGAAGGTTTCCTGGATATGTGAAGTCTGAACCAAAAGACTCCCACATTTCTCGCATTTGTGGACCAAACTTCTTAGTCAGGTTATCTAAAAACAAAAAAATTAAATATAGGTACTATTCAAAAATACTGTTCTAAATTTATCATATAAGATAAGATATATCTTAATAATAATTCAATCAAAATGAAGTCTCACAGGTTACTTAAATAAAATACAATATTAACACCAATATTGTGGTCAGTAATTCCTTCCGTGTTTTAGTATGTTGTGCTTGAATAGCAACTTGCATTTAATCCACGAGTACCTACACATAAAATAATAGTTTTACCGTTTAGCACTTGGGGTGACCAACCACAAAGTCTGATTTTAAAATTTGATTTTTTTTCACTTATTTCAATGAATTAAAAATAAAAAAGATGATTTAACTAGCCAGATAGATCATACTATCTGTCAATTCAAAGTTAGCACCAAGGATTCGATTTTTTGAGGAGTCTCGGAATTTGTCGAGGCAAAGAAGGCTATCTCAAGATGGATGCTCAAAGGCAGAAATAATAAATAAAGTTCAACAGGCAAGAGTATTCTTCAACAAAAAATCTATGATATTTGAAGAGATAGATTAAAACTCTTTTATCAAGAGTGTGTTGCTGTATGGCAGCGAAACGTCGACTATCAGCCGGAAGGAATCTGGACATCTGGCTGCCTTCGAAAGGTAGTGCTACCTTCGGGCGCATGGCAAGGATTTATTAGTCAGACTACATTCCAAACGACGTGGTACTGAGCAGGGTCGGAGAAACGAGTCAACTGCTAAAGAGGTTTGACCAACAATGATCTAAATCAGTGGTTCTTAACCTGGGTTCGATCGAACCCCAGGGGTTCGGTGAGTCAGTCTCGGGGGTTCAGTGGAGGTCAAGACCCCCGACTTATATGAAAGGCAACAGCAGAAGTCACACTGATTTGAAGTAAATATTAATTAATATGTTTCATGTTTTGATTTAACCATTGAAATTTAATGTTTTGATCTTTGTTTTTTTTTTCATTTTGTACACCTGTATATAAATATATACCATGTTTTGAATTTGTAAAAATCTAATTTAATCTTTCTAATGAGGTTGGGTTCGGTACTTTTAAAAAGGTTAGGAACCACTGATCTAAATGGATAGGTTATAACAACAGGCTTCCGAGTCTCCTTGTTACCATCACCAAAGAAATGACGGAGGCAGAAACTATAGAGGTCGCCTTGAAGACAGTTATATGGACCAGGTGATCAGTGATGTGCGCTGTAGCAAGTACCAAGAATTGAAGAGACTAGCTAACAACAGAGACATGTGAAGAGATGAAGTACTTGGTGCAAACTAATCCTAGGATTGTGACGATGAAGAAGAATCTCGATAAAGCCGAGACACTTGGCGAAAATTTTAATGAATTCAAAATGGATTTCTACTATGTTCAAATAAAAATTTAGAATGGCAAAGAAAATTCTAATATTAATGCACTTTGCACCTACTGGGTATTCGTTTCAAGAGGTTTCTTCATAAATTAAATGTAGAAATTTTTAAAATTTATAAACACTCTTTCAACCGGAGGAACCATTCATCAATTCAACAACCATCTTATTAACTTATAAAATTACTGACGTTTGCCAACGTTCGCCACGGAAGCATTGACAAACGCCAGCTGCCCTATGAGCGGTCCAATTAATTGGAAAGCCCTGCTTCCAGATGTTCGCAGTGATCAAAGCAAAAGTACTTTCACGACAGGACTGAAAACAGCTTTATTTCGTAGAGCAGCACAAAACTAAATTATATGCAATGATCTTGAATCATTAAATGGACCTATTTAAAATTATTATTATTTCTGCCGCATGAATTTTTCTTTTCAGCAGTAAAATTGAAACAATATTATGGGTCAAGAGGCAGTATGGAAACAATTAGACAAAAACTACTGACTTTTTTAATACCTCCATACAAACAAATGCCAAAAAGTGTCGTTTGACTATAACTAATTGATTCTCATCGTCTTGGAGAGCCGAGGATCTCAATTTTGTGTCATTTACCTACTATTTTACATCTAGACGAAAAGGGTTTACAGAGTTCATTCATGAGTGTTTGGTGTAAACGAACAATTTTAATCCGGTCAAATATCAAAAATAAAACAAAATATTTGGTCATTCTAATAAGCAGTTCAAAGGTCTACTGTTTGAGGATTCATGAGACCAAAGGTTGTAAAAGTAGCTTTTAGCGATGCCACGTTCATAGTTGTGAACTTTTATTGTTACATCGGTCATTGCAGATAAAAATAATGGCTATATTCCTGCAAACGACTAACAAAAGCTAGGTAAAACTGTGACAAAAAGACATTATAGGAATTCAATATGGCCAACTAAAGAGTTGGATTTAATACGGCTTTAAACGTCATATTCCTTGAGATGGAAGCAGATACAATAAAAATGATAATAAAGACTTTCATTGTGAACACAGTGTTAGACTTATTATACCGTCATAGCACATCCTAGAGTGTGGGGAAATCAGCGACTGATATGTGGGTTTGCATTGTCTTATAAAAGGAAGCACGACACTTGTGTGAATCCTCACTCACTAGTTTCATGTCACACTAAAAAAGCAACATTTAGAATGGATGGTGACCCTCATTGCTGAACTTTGTGAGATGTAAGTGTACTTCAAACTTTTAAGTAAACAGATATTTGCGCGCTGAAAGTTCCTACACTTTTTTTTTACTTAAATGTTGTTTGTTATTATTAGAGTTTACTTAGATATTGTATTGAGAACATGCCGACAAGCTTGGAAATTTGACTCACAAACATTATTTCTGTTGTCATATAATATATTTCATTATTTTTCAATAAATAAAAAAAAATATGTGAGATTGTATTTCGATTTCGATATTTTGAAAGTCTTTTCTTTTTCATCCTAGCCTTATTATTTACGATTGGTATTTAGTTTTGTTGCATGCATCATTCATGGTTCGTTATTTCTGTCAGCAAATACCGCAGTTACCTATATGGAATTTAAGATGAACTAAATGAAAGGCATTATTAGTATAAATGATCATATAAACCTGTCGAGGGTAGGTCGTCCGTCCCATGGGTGCCACTTCTAGCAGTTTTTCTCATGTTGTTTGTTTACAAATATTATGTAAACAAACAACTGAATGCTTTTGAATTTTGAATTTTACTGCCCCAATATATTTTGTTACAGGTACATAGTTAATCCTTACATTGCTGTTCTCAACCATTGGTCACAGAACTTCAATATTAGATACAGACACCATCATGCCATGTTCCAGCAGCATTCAATAATTTTGCAATATAAATGATTTAATTTCTTGTTGTATTTGTACGCTCCGCTTTGTTTGCTAGTTTTCTTTGTCAGTTCTTTCTAGCAACACTAATTGAACTGACGGAAAAAAATGTTGCAAACCCCTTAACCAGATATTATATAAACACCAACCACCTCTTGTTTTTTCACACTTTGGAAATGGTCACTGGATGACCGAAACTAGTCAGTGTCATTAAATTAGTAGAACTGAAAACTTTGGTTTTATTTTACCATTCCAAATTTATTTATGGAGTTCTACCAAGAATTGTCCGTAGAAAAGTTAAAAAAAGGTAATCTTACAATTTCATTTGATGAATAACCAATATTTTCCTTACCATACTGAGGCCATATGTCTGTGAGGTTTCCGTTCCAGAGACTAGTGTCAAAGTCGGTGTCGGAAGGGAAAAGTATTTCCTCCCTCAGAGGCGGATATCCAGAGCCCCCGTACATCGCCGACGATGCGGTGCCTTCGACCAGAGGAAGAAAGGCGCAACAATGATAGGCGTAAGACAGCACGAGGGTCTGAAAAAGTATATGAATACAATTACAAAAATATTAATTAGTGAGAAATTATTTACTGCGTAGAATTCTATTCTAAATAAATTACTGTAATTTTAAATTAAAACAACATATTTTTGATTCTACAATATATTCAAAATTTGTTACTCTGATAGCTGTTTTGTATTATTAAGGTACCCAATAGCTATCTGCATAGCAGAACATCATTATCAAACAGTCAGAAGCGAAGAAACAATTCAATTAAATCAGTTAAATAATGAATGGCAACGAATAATTTATATCTTGATACTTTGCAGTCAGCACACGGAGCACAAAGGAGCACATGAGGTGCTTAAAGAGCGACCACTTTTCTGAATTTGCCAAATATCTGATAAATAGTAATCATTTTTTGGATAAACAAATGGGATTTGAAATATTTCACGTAAATACGGAGGGCCTAAGACTTGATAATTTGGAGGCTTTAGAAATACAAAAGGCTATAAATATGAAAGAGAAGGCAATCAAAAAATTTAAATAGAACACCTCTGTTCAATATGTACCCCTTCTTTTAGAATAAACTTCGCCTACCAACGACAGTAGCAATACACACGGTTTGTACATAATTTTAAGTTAAGTATAAGTTTGTTTGGATGAGGGAGCGGGTCAGCTTAACAACCGATTAACATTAAATACTCAAAAGGGGTGTTAGCAAAAAAGTTATAATAATAGAGTATTTAAAAGCAGTGCTGTGGCAAGAAAGAATGGTGGATTATGAATTTTATCGTGGCGTTATTTCCTAAGATAAAAAATATAAGAAATTACCTGAACTCTAGGAAACGTTTCGAGCTGATGAAATTCCTTAAGAAATGGATTGTTATAGGTTTTCAGATGGAGCAATCTCTGAAGTCCGCTCGGTGGAAGTTGAGGAAATATATTGTTCCCTAAATTTCTGTAAGAAATAAAACACACTCTGAGTTTATTTCTAAATATTAAGTAACATGTTTCCAAACAAGCATTAATTGATTGAGAATTATTTCGAGAAAACAACCTTGTCCTCGAATCAAACCTAAGACAGCTAGATTCAGCAGCAAATCGATATTTTCATCATCATTCAAAGGAAAAGAAACTGAAATTTTCTTTTTTTTTGATAGACCCGAGGCTGTACACTATACATTATGGATACACAGTCTCTCCAATATCGGCCTCTATCTCGGAGAGCTATTCGAGCTAAAGATTCTAAGAAGAGCTTTAGTTCGATGTAATGAATATTGGAAAATACTGACATGCTTGGCAAAAAAAAATCCCTTTATGGATGAAGGATTAGTTGAGATGTTCTGTAAATCAGAAAATCTTTAGACCTTTATATAATTCTTCTGCATATATTTTAGTGGGTCCATGTAATATTACACAAATGCAAAACAATTACATTTATATGGGAATAAAGAATTTCAATTGCCTCCCAGATGAAATATTATAACAGATTAATGATTTTAAAGGTTCAAACAAAGACTGAAAAAACATTTCACAATCTAAACTGGTGTATGTAATGATGTATGTGTTGATATGACCAAAATTGTTTCGAATTGCCAGTTTTCTATTATTTTTTTTTATGTATCTAGTATCAAATGATTCCCTTGTCTAGCACAAGGTTTTAATCTTTTTGATGAGGCAATGCAACAATTTTACCATAGTATATCATTATACATTTTGTAAATTTATCTGTAATATTCCAACTGTCGATTTGTTCAGGAGAACTTTGTTCTCTTAACATATCGACAATGTTTCAAGCCAGAATACGCGAGAATTGTATGGAGAGGTCTACTTTTTTCACGGCTTTTCCAACTTTGAAGTCAAAAAACACCAACTTAGAGGCTTCGCAGCATATATGTTCCATACACGGATTTACTCAGAATTCGGAGTAGAACATTTCGTGTGTCTGTGTGTGTGTGTGTGTGTGTGTCCCTTATAACTTTTGATCCGCTCAATTTACAGAGCCTAAAATTTCAGAATATATAAACAGTTACAGGCCTACAAAACTTTTTTTCAGTTTCAGTCAGGGGTTATCAACTTTTGAATTTTTATTTTATTTTTCCATATATCTCAGAAACCATAAACGCTAGAACGCTGAAAATTGGTACAAACATAGACAAATACAAAATCTCAAATTAGTTTTTTCAAAAAAATTCCAGGGTTTCTCAAACATTTTTTATTAAGAAAAATATTTTTTTATGATAAATTTATGAGTTTGACTGCCTATATTTCCAAAACTTTTACAATAATCGAAAAAAGCCGAAACACCCCTACTAGATAATTTAATTTTCTATAAAAAATATTAACATTGTATTAGAAGATCTCAATTTTTTTTTAACAATTTTTTTAAAAATTGAATTTAGTGACGACATCGCTTCATACATTTTGTATGGCAGTCGCCTATACACAATATGTAAGAAGACTTAATAGTTTGATACTTCATCTCCAAACATACATACATACCATCATGCTATTTGCATATTCTGGGTAGGAAAAAGGATCTTCCTCCATACTATCCTATCTTGACATACATACCTACATATGTTGTATAGAAAACAAAATATCTGAAAATATTCAATAATTTGTATCTATGGGTTTATAGTTTGGTACATATTCTTCAACTATACTTACTATCGCTATCGACAGTTGGATCTCATGTGTTACATGCAACTAGTATTAAAAAAAGGATGTTAAATAAATATGAAATTACTTACAGATCTTCTATTTTTGCTATCGGCAAGAATGCATCGGGATGAATGAAGGATATCTTATTATCTTCCATGTCCCTAAAGCAAAAATAAACATTTGAGTCAAAGCTTAGGAATGTTCATCAAAAAATGATATTATCCAAGTATTGCTTTAAAAAAATGGTATGGAGACTTACAGAACTTGAAGTTTTGACAATCCTTGGAACGCCTCCCTTGGAATGGTCTCTATGAGGTTGTGTGGGAGAAGAAGATCGTGAAGTTGGTTCAGCATCTTGAAAGGTTGACCTTCGATTGAAGTTATGCGGTTCGAAGCCAAGTCCCTACCAACAAAAACAATACATTATGTGTACAGAATTTGTTTTCGAAATGAAAAGATCTATCTAAAAAAAAAATGTCCACAATGTAAACGCCTCTACCTTAGAACATTTTAATGAAATTACAAAACATATTGATGAGACAGGTTAATAACAATAAGTACTGATTTTTTTTTATTAAGTATACATCATATAAACAGACAGATAATACAAAAATTTAAATTATTACTGTTTTTTTTCAAATAGGCACTGTCCCAATAAAGTTTAAAAACTTGTGCTTGGGACAGGAGCTGATTTCATCATACATGTTTTTCTAATACTACGTTTTAAATAAAAATTTGAGTAGGTACTTTTTTAAGACTAAATTGTTTTTACAAATATTTTTTGAGTATACTTAATATGCAATTCTTAGGATGAATTGTTTAAACAAATATTCGAGTAAAGTAGCAGTGACAATACTTTCATTTTAATTCTATATGTAAGTGAGTTGAAAAAAAAAATTACGTACAACTTTCCTAAAAATCCTTGATATCTTTTTCTATCTCTTTCTTATTCTTAGTTATACTTTTTTTCGATTCTAGAAAAAAAATCTTCTGCTTGTATTCTTGATAATTTTTACTCTGTATTTTATTTTTATCATTGTTTTTTTATTTACGTTTATTCATGTACCTTTGTATTAATTTTTCTCATTTTAATATTTTAGAAAATTGTAAATTTCACATTAATTTTTGAATATTTTTAATTATCTTTCTGGCTTTTTTTCATATAAAAATGAATATGTCCTTGTTAAACAAGTACATATACATCTTCCTACATTCCCTAAATAAAGCATAAATTCTTGTGCTATAGGTGAACGAAATCGGTCGAGGCAGGATTCGAACTCGCGACCACTGGATTACTAACCCAGCGCGCTAACCGCTCTGCCATCGACCCATCTAAATCTTTATTAATTATCTTTCTTATTTTTGTAGAGTTTCAGAAAAAATCTTCTGTTTTTCAACTTAATAAGTTATAGGTAGGTACTTTGACCGACGTGCATTTTATTTGAAGTATGTAATCTTTGTCTATTGTACAATTAACATTTTGAACATTTTTTATGTCTTACATACATACATACCATCACGCCATGTCCCTTGCGGGGTAGGCAGAGAGAACCGAACGCCACATTTTTCTATCCTGGCACGCATCCCTCGCCTCGTCCACATTCATGCATCGTCTCATACATGTTCGTCTATTGCTCACACTTCTAACATTTCCGTCTTTCAAAATTTCGTTCACATGGTCGTGCCATCCCTTTCTTGGGCGTCCCCGACCTCTCATTCCATTCCTTTCCGCTCTGTATATTTTCTTCGTCAGGCGCTCCTCATTCATTCTCCCCATGTGACCAAACCATCTCAATGTGTTCACTTTCATTCTAGTAATGACATCATTCTTAATCTTACATTCTTTCCTTATATCCTCGTTTCTTACCCGGTCATACATCGTTCTATTACAAATCCTTCTTAACGATCTCATTTTTGTTCTCATTCTCATTTTATGTCTTCTACTTATTTTTTTATATTTTCTAGTTATATGTCAAAATATTCTATATTCCATTATTTAGGTTTTGATTATAATATAGATCCCCAACACGGGTAGGCAGGTATACCTTCGCCTACCTAACGGAGGAAAATTTAAATCTAATTTTTATATATGTACATAGTACCTAATAAAAATAACTTTTCTTAGACTCAAGTGTTTCAACAAACTGTAATAAAAAAAACACACTGTTGGAGAGAAAACTACTTTTTATTCAGAACAATTCTTGGACATTTTGAAAAAATAAAAACAGTGTAGGTGAATAAAGAAAGACTAATTAATTTATACTTACAAAACTCGAAGATCTTTACAGTGCGTCATTTCTGGTATTCTTGTCAGGCGATTTGACTTTAAATCTCTGAAATATAAAACATATTTGTATGAGGATGCATTATATTATGGTACACGTACATATTCATTATATATTATATATTTTTTAAATACTGTTGCAATTTATATTTTTACTTTGAGAGAGCATTTAAATCTGTGTAGAATCGCATGAGTCGCAAGTATAATTTTGATTCAAGCAAGGCGCCTTTGAATTCACAATCGATTATAATTTAGGGTTATTGCATTCATTGCACAGGGGGAAATCCAGACATGACGCAGAAAATCAACCATATACTTTGTTAGGTTTAATATTGTTTCGTCCGCATAGTGTAAGTTGATGATGAATATCATTAGAAATATTATTAAAACAAAC
Source organism: Molanna angustata (assembly GCA_963576475.1). Classification (NCBI taxonomy): domain Eukaryota; kingdom Metazoa; phylum Arthropoda; class Insecta; order Trichoptera; family Molannidae; genus Molanna; species Molanna angustata. Next base: position 8,115,464 of record OY754988.1, read on the forward strand.
ACAGTTGAAATCCACGCTCTGCGTTTATAAAAAAAATGCCTCAGCGCTTTCGATGGTCATTAGAGGAGCTGATCAAATTTACTCAACGATTTAATTTTAGAAATTTTATTAAAACAAACATAGTTGAAATCCACGCTCTGTGTTTATAAAAATAAAAGCCTGAGCGCTTTCGATGGTCATTAGAGGAGCTGATCAAATTTACTCAACGATTTAATTTTAGAAATTTTATTAAAACAAACACAGTTGAAATCCACGCTCTGCGTTTATAAAAATAAAAGCCTGAGCGCTTTCGATGGTCATTAGAGGAGCTGATCAAATTTAATCAACGATTTAATTTTAGAAATTTTATTAAAATAAACACAGTTGAAATCCACGCTCTGCGTTTGTAAAAAAAGGCTGAGCGCTTTCGATGGTAATTATAGGAGCTAATAAAATTTACTCAACGATTTATTTTCTTTCACAGGGCCAAAACGATCTTCACGGTAAATTAAGTGAATCTTTGCGGAACCTTCATAAATAAGTTATTTGATTTTTGTAAAACTCTTAGACAAAATTCTACAATATGAAAAAAAAAACGAGTTGAATAATATTATAATGGATTTTTATATTAAAATATTTCTTGTTTTTTTATTTAAAGGTTGAAAAAACCTTTTTCGAAACTGAAAATAATATACATCACGCACTCAATACAAATCAAATTTGTATTGTTTCAAAAAAACAATGTTAAAAAAAACGATACAAGGTGATTACAAAAAATACATTCATTATTACGATGAGTATTTGAAAATAACTGAAATTACTAGAGTAACATTTTTAAAAATATAATTTTGATTCAAATTAATAATTCTACTTACAATGTTTTGAGCTTTGGGCAAGTTTTGCATAGAGTATGTGGTACAGCTTCCAAAGAAGCTCTGTCCAAGCGGAGAGTTTCCAGAGCTCCTGTACCATTCAAACTTGGAAAAATGGTCAAATCACGAGCATCCGACAGCGTCCTAGAAATTGAAAAAAAAATCTCAGCAAACTGTGATATGAAAGTTGAAAAAAAAGAACTGATTCAAAATCAAAGATCGAAAATGAACGAAGACTTGATAGATCAAAATTTTAAAAGCTTTGATTTAAGATAATAGACTGTCTACCAGAAAATGGGTATATCTTGGAAAGACCATATTACAAATGATAAGGTTCTCAACAGATCCGAAGAAACTAGACACATGTTAAACACCGTATCAAAAAAAGGCGTGGAAAGCGGATAGGCCATGTGTGGCAATGGTTACGGGTCGCCGGATGTATCTGGAACAAGTGAACCACGACATAAGGTGTTTTTATTAATTTATTTATTCAATTCATGTAAAATAATGTATACAATGGCGGCTTTATTGTCAAAAGGCAATTTCCTCCAACCAACCAATGCAAACTGATGCCATAAATAGTGAAGTAGTAGGTACATTCAATTTATAACAAAAAACAAACACAAAACATATTAAATGTAAAATCACAGCAACAAAGAAACCAAGGAGACAGAGGCTGTGGGAGGAGAGACAGGTATACCTAACAGCTTTAACCTTTTTAAAAAGTCACGTCATAATATCATCACTTAAGGTGTTCCATAGTCTTGGTGATTGTACTTCAAAAGAGGAACTGAACTGAATTCAGTAGAATGTATGGAAAAAGCATGTGTGGTACGATAACAGATCAAAGAGGCAGGTCGTGATTTGACAAGTTAATAATAATTTAAGATATTGGGGTTCAATTAGTGTTATACAGTAGTGAATGTTAATTCATGTTTATTTATTTAATAGAAAATCAACAGTTTTTTTATATGTACATAAAAAAGATATAAATGTAAAATACTAATAACCAAGAAAGCTAATGATGATTTTCACTTAAGAAATAATTCATTAAAAATATATAATATGAGCATATAAACACAATCATTTAACAGAAAAAAAGGTGGACTAAAGAAAGAATACATTAAAATATACGTCTCCTACAGCCAGCGAAAGAGGTTTCGATAAATGGAAACATGATCATATTTCGGTAAGTGAAAACATGATCATATTTTCGGTAAGTGGAAACATGATCATATTATCAGTACCTAAGTGGACACGTGATCATATTTCGGTATGTGGAAACATGACCATATTTCGGTATGTGGAAACATGATCATATTTTCGCTAAGTGAAAACATGATCATATTTTCAAAGATTGTAAATAAAGCGTATACATACATTTAGCAATTATTTGCAAGTTTAATTTTTATAAAGGACTTCTTCATTAGCATACAACAGGCGTCAGCATAATCCAGCAATTGGAGAAGTAAGGATTGAACAAGCATGGTTTTGCATGGCATGGAATGTGTCTTTTGAGAGAGTGTATATTTTAAAATAGATTTTTAATGACATGAGGAATTTGTTCATGCCATAGAAGATCTTTGTCGATAGAGATACCAAGATTTTTCAAGACTTTACAGTAGGAGATGATTTCATTGTTTACAGTAGAGATGGGAGGGGTTTATTTTGTATGTGTACTTCCTTAAAGGAGTTTAAGATAATCTTCGAAGATCGAGAGCAGTAATAGAAGAGATGATCGCTTTGCTGCCAATCAATATCCAAGATTGAAATCAAAAAAGATCAGAAAATAAAATTGTGGCATTAGCTTCTGCCTATCTTTAATCCAAGAAACAAAGCGTGATTATAATTGTTATATTGTGTGCTTAGTTAGAGGTACTTACGACACTATACCTCATTATACCAAATCCTTTCAAAGGGTCTTCCGTGACTAGTAAGTACATACATAAATCTATTATCAACATAAAACTTCCGTTTGAAAGTAATTTCCCTTATCTTTATATCACAATTTCCCCTTTTCAGTTAAAAATCAACATAATTCTTCATACAACGACGTCAAATGTACGACAATGTAGATCATTACAATGTATATTTTTTTAGTTCAAGCTGGATTACGAAATAAAATTTTATCGAAAATGTTGAAAACAAATTTTAGAAAGAGTCAAGTGTTCAGATTTTTAGAAATCAAACCAGAAACTTGAGAAAAGTCGTAAAAAGTAAGGAACTGTCATTAAATGCTCGTTGAGAATTTTGAAGCACATCGAGTCAAGTAAAAACATGATAACATTGAAGGTTTTCTCAAATATTATTTCATGGATGAACGAAATATAGAACAAAGATTTCAAAAAACAGCACTTGTGATAGAAAACGAGCGATTACCGTTTAACAAATGATTGGCAAGACCGTTCAAACAACATTTTAATGAAAGAAACATTAAAATCTCAAAATGAGACACATTATGATGAATATGTAACAAAGAAAAAAATTGCATGTTTAGAAAATAATTATGAGATTATTGGTTCTTTCTGTTTGATCTGTGAAAGACATGACGTTATGCTATTTTTTTAGCATAGGTCTTCTATCAAGAACAAGAATTCAATATTATGTATTATCAATGAAAATAATCTTTTCAATAATTATGTAGAAGATTTTAATTTTAACGTACGTATTATACATTTTGAAAAACATGCCGAAACTTTGTGGCTGTAATAAAAAAATATAGAGTAACATGAAAATATACATACATCGCCAACGTTGAGGACTCAATAAAGAGTAACATGAAAAGTTTTTGGGTATTTGTTAAATCAAAGAAAAGCTCGCACGCAATTCCTCGTGTAATACATTTATGCAATGAATCAATATCCGACAGTCATGAAATTGTACAATTGTTTTCAAGGTATTTTTTCCCTGTTTTAGTGTTTAAATTTCGACGGGGGTTTACGTGGTACTCCCAAACCAATAACACAAGATCAGTTATCCTATCTTTTCGGTCAGCTGGTCAAATAAGGAAACTTGCGACAAGATGCTAAGTCTCGATTCCACCAAGGGTCCAGGACCTGACAAAATCCCACCTTCATTTATAAAAAAAGTGTGCCGATCAAGTCAGGCCTATGCATATCATTTACGGCAAATCTATATCAACTGGGGAATTTCCTGAACTTTGTACAATCGTTAATATCACCCCAATTTGTAAAGCTGGTGATCGAGAGGATATTTCAAATTATAGACCAATAAGTCAACTATCAATTTTTAAAAAAATATTTGAGTCTCTAGTATACGATCGAATACTTAATCACTTGATACAGCTACTCGGTCCGTTCCAGAATGGTTTTGTTAGCAGACGTTCAATAACGAGTAACCTGCTGGAATATGTTGGCTAACTTAAGTTGACAGTTGGTGGAGGCAAACAGGTTGATGCAATCTATACTGATTTCCGTAGGACATTTGACAAGGTATAATATACTCTTAAAAAAGTTAGAAGTTGCGGGAATTTATGGTAGTCTTCTGAAATGGCAGAAATCTTATAATAATAATAATAATAAATACTTCCTTGCACCCTGCGCAAGTGGCGAGTTTATTGCCTTATGGCAATTTCTTCCAACTAACCAGTGTTTCCAGCCCAGAGAAGCAATGTTTGCGTGAGAAACGAATTTAAATAAATTTCTCCTCTGCTGGGAATCGAATCCAGGACGCCCGCACAGAAACCGAACGGCTTACCAACTGTGCCACGGAAATCTTACATAAGTGGAAGAATCCAGACTGTATGTGTGAATGGATTTGAGTCTTCGTCTTCCAATGTAACATCGGGTGTACACCAAGGTTCCCACTTGGGCCCTATATTGTTTAATATTTTCATAAATGATCTCCCGGTCGACCTTGGTTGTGATTGTTTATTATACGCAGATGATCTAAAGATCTTTAATGAGATTAATAACTTCAATGACTGTATTTAATCACAATCCATCTTGGATGCCATCAACACTTGGTGTGAATCAAATAAAATGGAGTTGAACGTCGGAAAATGCTTAATTGTTGGATTCACTAAAATGTGTAATCTATGTGTAATTTAAGCTCACGTTGTTTTATAATAAAAAAAAACAATAATCTGTGTAATTTTTTTATATATCTTTTTTCGAATCAATATCAGACTTAAAACCTTTATTTGACGACTGAATTCTTCCCTTCCCCATACTTTCCGTCTACTCCCTCCCTCTTTTTATCCTTCTTTTAATTCCTCTTTTATTTTTGTCTTTGTATTTTTTATACAAAAAAAAACTGAACATGTATGTGCCTACTCTAATTTGTTAAAATGATGGATGCAGTTATTGGCGCCATAAATATTGAAATGTACCTACTTATAATTGTGTAACTGTTATAGCTGTTGTATCCAATATATTAATAAAAACTGAACATGTATGTGCCTACTCTAATTGTTAAAATGATGGATGCAGTTATTGGCGCCATAAATATTGAAATGTACCTACTTATAATTGTGTAACTGTTATAGCTGTTGTCTCCAATATATTAATAAAAACTGAACATGTATGTGCCTACTCTAATTGTTAAAATGATGGATGCAGTTATTGGCGCCATAAATATTGAAATGTACCTACTTATAATTGTGTAACTGTTATAGCTGTTGTCTCCAATATATTTATAAAAACTGAACATGTATGTGCCTACTCTAATTTGTTAAAATGATGGATGCAGTTATTGGCACCATAAATATTGAAATGTACCTACTTATAATTGTGTAACTGTTATAGCTGTTGTCTCCAATATATTTATAAAAACTGAACATGTATGTGCCTACTCTAATTTGTTAAAATGATGGATGCAGTTATTGGCGCCATAAATATTGAAATGTACCTACTTATAATTATGTAACTGTTATAGCTGTTGTCTCCAATATATTAATAAAAATAAAATAAATAATGGTGTGTGCATCCATAATGGGACATTCGGCTAACTCATAAAAATAAACAAAAGTATTATTTTTTTATGAAAAATGTAAGGTGGATGTCTTTCAATGCACCCTTATTCATAAATAAATAAATTTTCCGTTGTACTTTAAGAATATTTTTCACATGTCAGTAAATTGTTAGCTCACCGTGTTAAAATCATCAGAATATAAAATACACACATCGATTTGAATAATTCAATCATTAATAATGTCTCTTATGTACTTCGCCCATTCATAAATCATTGAGACACTAGCGGTGAACTTCGTAGTCCATAATTCTCGCGTGCATAAAGTCACTTGACCTGGTCGTACATCAAAAGTTCACGGAAAAGTCGATCGACTGCCATCTGATCTAAAAGAGTAGGCTTTTAAATCCTTCCATTTGATTTGATGAAACGTTATTTCCAGGAAAATTAAGGCAGAGCACTTTATAAAATTAATTTAGCATTTAGATGACTTGAACATAAATAAAAAAAAATACGAATATATATTCGAAACATAATGGGGTTTGAAAAAATAATGGTTGGTTCATTTGAAAAACCAAACGATTCTCACTATGATACAATTTCAAATATACCTCTTCCAGTCGGCAAAGTATAAACCAGAAGATAAACCTAAACGCGATTTTTTCACCGCACAGAAATAAAGCTGTAAGCAAATTGTATGTTTAAAATCTTTTATCGCCATGAAACCATGGATAGGTAAATAGTTGGGTTAGATTATTTCAGCGGCAGTTGGCATGTATGAAAATTATGCCCATTTTTTCTGTCTCGTTTCTTTGGTCAGATGCGTAGCATGGCACTTTTGATGAAAATGTAACTTTAAAAGTCTAAATAATAGGAGAGCATGTATAATAAAATGTAAATATGGATGCGAAGCGAAGAATATGCAAAAAGAACGCGTAACCAAATAATCTCCTTGACTCGAGTGTGAGTATGAGGTTACACGTGCATAAAATCTCGTTAAAAAATATTCAGTAATTTAAAAGATTATGAGAAAAGTACCTAAGATTTTCTTTTAATATTATGGCATGTCTTCTTTTAATTTAACTGGGATAGTGAAGACACAGAAGGTACTAAGAACTCTCATCTTTCTAGACAATATGCAGATCTGTTTATTATAAATTTTGTATAGGTTTATTGTACTTTGGATTACTCACAATTTCCTGAGCTTGGGCAGAAAGCTAAATGCATGAGGGTCAACTCCAACCAACGGGTTTCCTCGTAGTTCCAGAAGAGCCAATTTTAAAGAGTGCTGTAGTACTCCATAACTTATGTACTTGATGCGGTTTCCTGACACGGATCTGGAAATATACAAAAAAGTTTTTAATTTTCAGTTTGCTTTCACAGAATTTGCAAATCTATAAAGTCAAAAAAATAGAGACACCCTACTGCGGAGATTTATAAATAAAAATTAACGTAAGATTGAAATAAAATATTGAAAAATCAAATAAAGGGTAACTGATGCGCTGGGGTGGGCATCAGAACTGTAGTAGATATTTCGTGCAATACCGGACAGGGACAATTTTGTCAGAGTAATCGCTAATGTCACGGGTTCCTGACAAAACACCGGAAGTAGAAAATAAAATACTCCATTCACCACAAAACCAAAGACAGCTCTCTTACATTCATAACCCAATATGATGACGATGCAACCTTTGTAGCAAATGAAAATCCATTCCTTATCACTTGTAATAATTGAAACTTGATAGGAATAATAATATGCCAGGAGAGAACCAGATTGTCTCAAAAAGCTTGTTATGATGGGTAGCGTCGAGGGACACCGACTAGATAAAGTGATCTTGTTAAGAAGTCGCACTGGGGTCTTCAATGACTGGTGCTGTACGTTCTGTCCAGACCAGATTAGCATGAAGGCGGGCCACAGAAAAAGTGATTGATTACAACCATCATCCTAACAGGAGTAGCGGATGTGGCCAAAAGAATAGCGGAGTTAAAGTGGAGTTGGACGGATCATATATCTCGGATGTCGACAAAAGTTGTGATGGACTGGAGGCCAAGAACAGGAAGCAGAAGCGTGGGAAGGCCCCAGATCAGATGGTCCGATGACATAAAAAAGTGGCAGGTCTAGAATGGCGTAGAATGGCACAGGATAGAGGACCAAACTAAATACCATCCTCATCATAAGGATAAGGATGAGAGCGTTGTTGTTTCTACTAATATTGTTGGAAAGAATATAAAATTAAAAAATAAACAATATTGAATCTTCCTTCTAAACTTTTGTTGACAAATCAATATCCAGCATATTGGAAACATCCAAGAACCTTTAATTTCAAAGTTCTTCTATACAGGGTAGGTGTGTAGGTGGGTACTTCAACATTCTCTTTGATTTTTTTTTAAATTCTCTTTGATGTGACATTAACTTTTTTACTAGCGCATTGCAGTCCTAATTGCAACACTCGTACAAGTTTTTGTAATAAACAAATTTATTATTACATACGCCATGTTTCGGGTGTGTTTAATGACGGCAGTAAAGCTTGGATGTCGAGTTCGACAGACGCGATTGAAATATTTTGAACAATTTCGCGATATCATACATTAAAATATTATTAAAGTTGCCGACATAGCGATATAAACCAAGCGATAAAATATTATTTATAACGCAGCCTGGCTGTAACAATTACGTTTCTACACAGTTTGGTGTCGTTTCTACGATTATTATACTACTTCTTTGTCTGCCTGGCCCATCACAAGATATTTTTTTGATATTCCTATTATGAGTTTTATAACGTATTTATTGAACATTTGTTTCTAGTGATGAACAAATGCAAGACCAATATGGGGTTGATCTTGGTCTTGCACCGCGGTCTTAGTCTTTAATTTACATATATGTTTTGTTGCAAGTCTTGCAGGTCTTGCAACTTTTACAATCATATGATTAAATTCGGATGTCTTTGTAAAAACCGAAGAACTGCGCCACTAGTATCTGGCGACATATGAATCAAGGAAAAATTATACGGGATGCAATAAAATACGACAAAGAAATAATAGTATGATGTGTACGTAAATCCCATTCCCACTATTTTTTGGTTAGGTTCCGTTAGCCATTAACAATTATAGCGACTCGCGTGAGCGAGCTACTTTACAAATCGAATGGAAATTCATCGCAGGAAAAATGTTATCAAAATCTTTGCCATTTGAGGTTAGGAATCATTTTATTATGTATTAGCATTTCATCACATTTTACAAATAAATTAGGTACATTTTTCGATATAATTATTTACGTAGTTGTAAGATATTTACTGTTTTTAATACTTTAGTATCTGGTTACTTTTAAAATAACAGGTAGAATTAAATAAAATACAGTAAATCAAATATAAAAGAGAGAAGTACAAATATAAAGTTATATATGAAAGAACCACAACGTGAGAGCACTATCGTTTATCAATCCAAAAAAGCCCCCAACAAAACCCCGACCTACCTTTATATTCAATCCCGAATATTTCCGAATCATCTATTCGTATGATCTCGTCCTCCGCTATACACATTGCCTGATACCAGGAGCAACATCAATATACTACAAATACTATTCATTATTTTTTATTTATTCAGTTAAATATTTCCGTCTTTTGATCCGTCTGTCGCGAGACTCTTGTACATATACCTCTCGGCCATATTCTGTAATATGTGTTCGTTAGAGAACCACCGTGTCGATATTTGCTTTGTATATAACTTTTCATATAAAAAACGAGTGGGTTGTGGCCAACACTAAACTCTCCACACCATAGTAAGCGTTCATTTTTTCTTCTTGAAATGTTGACAATCTCTAAATGCATTTTTATGAAGTACATTTCTATTAGATTCTTAAACAAATATAAGATTCTCAGAGGACAAAAGTTTTCACAATACACCATAGACACAAAAGCAATTTTTTATAATATAATTTTAATAACGATTCCAAAGGCACTCAAGTGTTTTTAAAAGAAACAACGAATAATCTAAAAAAATATAAGCAAGAAAAAACTTACAATTCTTGCAAAGCTGGTAGATGTCGTATAGCTGATGGAATGTCACCGAGTTGATTATCGTCCAGTTCTCTGAAAATAATAGAACATCTGATAAATTTATGAATTCAAAAAAACACATTCCTGGTTTAATTTCCAGCAGAGGGGAAATTTATTTAAATTACATAATATCTCACGCAAATCTCGCCACTCTGGGCTGGAAACACTGTTTTCTTTGAAGAAATCGACATTCGACAATTAACCTGCCACTTGTCCAAGGTGTAATGAAGTATTTGATAAATAGATAAATACAAATTTCATTTTTTTAATTTTTATTTTTTTAAGGTTACATAGAGTTTTTTTTAAATTAACATAAAATCTCAAAATGAATTAACAAATACAAAACCAAGATTGTAACACCAATTCCTAACATACGGTCTTACAATAAACAGTCATAAGTATAAAATGAAAAAAGAGAAATACCAAAAAAGGATAAAAAACAATCAATATTAAATAAGCAAATAAATAGATGCAAACAATCTAGGATGTTTGGGAAAGGACAACGGATAGGAATAGAATAGGAAAATCAGGAATAGAATATCAATCATTGAGAAAGCCTCAACATACTCTTAAAGATGCCCGGTGAGCCAAACATGTCAAGAACTGTGAACTTTGCATCAAACTGTTTACATGATCTATGAACAAAAACATTCCCGGCATGTTTAGTACGAAGAAAAGGCACATTGAATATCAAATAAAAAAGAACATAGTATTTTTTTCGACACATTTGGCAACGTTGTAAATATTTTGGGGTCATTGCTCCTAAAACATACAATTGACTTGATAAAAATCAAAGAAATGGAAAAGAGACATTCCTTTCAAACTAAAATGAAGGAATGGCTATTAGAATCAGGCAGATATAAACAGAGGAAAGTGTTCACCCATAACTTTCGACTCCATACGTATAATATTTTGCTTTAAGTATTTTTTTATAAAATTTCATTTTTATTTTTTTACATAATTTATTATATGGATGCACTTTTTATGTGTCACTGTTTAGAGATTCATTAGCCCCGGCACAGGTTGTTTCCCTAGTGGTACATTGCAAATACCATTTTTAGATGTCTATCAATGTACATATGTATTTTTTTTATTTTTTTTTATTTATTAACAAAAACAATACAATGTTCACATATAAATCATAATTTAAAAAGGTATACAATTTCCATCATATAATTCATAATAACCCTCTTTAATTGAGATAAAATCTCGTGTTAAAAGAGGGGAGTATCTATTTAATATTATTACATTTACCAAAACATTGTACATCTACTAAAAAATATGAAGCTACACAAAACAAGAATGAAATAACAAAAAATAAATAAATAAATCAGTACAATTTTTTAATTTTATTTTTAAATATACTATAATTTTTTTCGAGTCTAATACTCAAAGGGAGTTCATTAAACCACTTAGTACCTTTATACTTATAGAAATAATTTAAAAAAAGAGAGCGATCTGTGCGAGACATCGTCATCTCATTTATAAGGACTGTTGCTTTTATTGTTTACAAATAAATCTATGTAATTTCTCAATAGATGGCGTTACAAAAAAGTTCTCTTCGTTACTTCATAGATGGCAATAATATATATAATTCCTTTTTTTAGATGAATTGTTACACGTTATTCAAATAAATAGAACTTTCAATAATTACATTACATTGATAAGGGAACTCAAAAAGAAGGCATAATTGGTGAACGTTGCGTAAGCGCATAAAGTGATCACGTGAACCAGCCGATGACAGGACGTAAGCCCCGTAAGTTTCTCGAGTTCCTGGTTCTTCTATAATATCCCAACTTCGTCTCTATTGAGATATTAAAAAGTTTGTCAGTAAAACTATCATTTGACTCCCGACAGGGAAAAAAAATCCAATGATTGCGTATATGTTTTTTTTTTAAAAGTGTTAGATTAGTCTTGATAATGCCGAGACACCTAGGTGAAAACGATGGTCGTAATAAACGGAATCTGTGGAAAAATACTGTGTTCTATTGTTTTTATCAACTTTGAAATGGATTTCAACTCTGTTGACAAGAAGATTATAGAAATCAAAATTTGTTTAACATTTTGTAAGACTCGAGTTCTTCGCGTTGTGCCACGGTATTTAACTCCTGCTTTCTTTCGGTACTAGTTTGTTTGTAAATTAATGTGACAAGATAAATATCATCTGTCGTATTAAAAACAAATAGAAATATATAATTTGTGCAGCCTAAACATGTAAAGAGTTGCACTAAATTCTGAACAACCCCAAATGAAACAAAAGTTGGTTGATATCATACAAGGGTTGTTTTTTCCTGTTTGGATGATATTTTTCTCTTCCTTATTTTCTGCCACTCCAAACACACAGTCAGCCCAATGCTAAGATAAGGGTGAGGTCTAAATAATTCAAGTGAATCGTGAAGAAACTTTCAGCGAACTAAAGTTATGCAACTTTATATCGGATATTAATGTGATCTCTTCCATAAGATTCTGCAAATGATATTGTATATATTTTACTAGGTACATATAAATGAAAACACTAATTTGTTTAAGTCTCACTATTTAATTTAAAACTGGCACTGACCGGTATCGATCCGTTGAAGATCATCGTCGCACGTCTGTGAAGATCATCGCACTCTGACAATGATCTTCAACAGATCGATACCGGTCAGTGCCAGTTTTAAATTAGTGTGATAAAATTATGGGAAACTTTTTAAGGTATGGAACATTAATTTATACTACAGTCATATTATTTTATGTGAAACATACTAAATACGATTACAGAATCGTCTTATTTTCAGAGTAAGCATCAAATTTTAATATTAAATCATACTATTTTGAGTGAATTCTACTATAATTCGATTACATAATCTCATGTAAGCGGAATCATATCATTTTGTGTGCTTCCTACAAAAATATGATGACAGCGCACCACACAATATTCTCATTTGCTCATCGTTCATTCAATCAGTCATTCATTTGTTCGGCATGGTGCAGAGTGGTTGTCGACTCGGTCTCGCAGTCTCGCTACAAAACTTCAGTGACGAACACACACAGGCCAGAATGTTGAGATTGTGTTTTATTTTTAGGAGGCGTTTACATTGTGGAAATTCGTTTTAAAAAAATATTAAAATAACATGATTCTAGAGTTTTTGTGTTTACATAGTGGAAATCCATTTTAAATGAATGAATAAGTGACTTTGTGTTTTTGCGCAGTGTTTTTTGTATTAGCGACCGAACGTTTTCGCCGGGGTGACTTGGCGTCTTCGGGGTTCAAACGAGACTTTCGTAAACGAAACGAAAAACGAAAGTTTCGTTTGGACCTTGAAGACGCCAAGTCGCCTTGGCGAGGGCGTTCGGTCGTTGATGTGAGGAATGTTGCGGGAGAGTGCAAGATTGTTTATTTGTTCAATTAAAATAGCAATGTGGCTTTGTTTGTTTCCACTTACTTGTTTTTGTTCCACAACTAGTTTCGGGAACTACCGTTCTCTTTTTCAGTTTAAACCCACCTGAAGAAGAGAGCGGTGGTTCTTGAAACTGGTTGTGTAGTGGGAATAGGTGGGTGGAGGTGGACAGGGTTATATTGTTGTTTTAATATTTTTTTATAATAGGACGTCATTGGATATATGAGGAAGTCATCGAAATTTGTGGACATTGTGGGAATTCATTTGAAAAAAATATTAAAATAACATGATTCTAGAGTTTTTGTGTTTACAGAGTGGAAATCCATTTTAAATGAAAAAAATAATAACTTTGTATTTTTCCACAATATTTTTTAAATTAACGACCGAATGTTTTCGCCAAGGTGACTTGACATTTTCAAGGTTCAAACGAAACTTTCGTAAACGAAACGAAAAACGAAAGTTTCGTTTGGACCTTGAAAATGCCAAGTCACCTTGGCGAAAACGTTCGGTCGTTTATATAAAAAATAGTGTGGAAAAATACAAAATTATTTATTTATTCAATTAAAATAACAATATAACTTTGTTTACTTCCGCTTACTTATTTTTATTCCACAACTAGTTTCAAGAACTACCGTTCTCTTTTTCAGTTCAAACCCACCTGAAGAAGAGAACGGTAGTTCTTGAAACTTGTTGTGGAATAAAAATAAATAAGTGGAAATAAATAAAGTTATATTGTTATTTTAATATTTTTTTATAATAGGACGTCACTGGATTTATGAGGATGTCATCGAAAAATAGTAGGAACAATTAAAGGACGTCACTGTAGATAATAGAACGTCACCGAAAAATAGTAGGAAATATAATAAGATATCACAAGAGATATGAGGAAATCATCTATAATAATAGGACGTCACTGTAGATAAAAGAACGTCACCGAAAAATAGTAGGAAATATAATAAAACATCACAAGAGATATGAGGAAGTCATCTATAATAATAGTACGTCACTGCAGATAACAGAACGTCACCGAAAAATAGTAGGAAATATAATAAGACGTCATAGGAGATATGATGAAAGCAAACATAAATAGTAGGAAACATAATCATATCTTATATGCCGTTATCATCATAAATCGTATTATCATCTTAATTTTGATGATATCACTATGCTCCGTACTTATGGTGAATTCACTATACTTTAAGCTGAATTCACGTTATTTATGAATATCAGTTTTCTCAGTGCCTGCAGTGGCCAAACACAGGCTGATGATGATGATGGTATAACGAAATAGTTTTGAACATGATGGAGAAAGAGTTGCTGACCTCTGTTGCTGGCCCCATAATTTGACCACATATTCTGTGGTGATAAATATGCCCTTATAGAAAAAGAAACAATTATGATACGACATATTAAGGTAAGAAAAATCTGTTATAGAACGATTTATGACAGGGTGAGAAACGAGTACGTAAGGAAAGATTGAATATGAAGAAAGATGTTATTAATAAAATGAAAGTGAACACATTGATATGGTTTGGCTACATGGGGAAAATGAATGAGAAACACCTGACGAAGAAAATATACATTGCAGACAGGAATGGAATGAGAGGTCGGGGCCGCCCAAGGATGGGATGGTACGTCCATATGAACGGTATTTTGAAAGACGGAACTGTTAGAAGCGTGAACAACAGACAAACATGTATAAGACTATGTATGAATGTTGACGAGGCGATGAATGAGTGTCGAGATAGAAATATGTGAAGCTCAGTTCTCTCTACCTACCCCGTGAGGGACATGGCGTGATGGTATGTATAATAATAATGAACACTTCCTTGCACCCTGCGCAAGTGGCGAGTTTATTGCCGTATGGCAATTTCTTCCAACTGACCAGTGTTTCCAGCCCAGAGATGCAATATTACCGTGAGAAATAAATTTTAAATTTTAAATAAATTTCTCCTCTGCTGGGAATTGAACCTAGGACGCCCGCACAGAAACCGAACGGCTTACCAACTGTGCCATGTATGTATGTGCATATTTAAGTTTCCGTACATTATTCATAATTTTCTGGAATAAAGGACATTGAAATATGTAAATCTCTATTCATAAAACAAATTAATCGATAGAAAATTTATAAAAATTCATACAAAACTAAAAATGGATTTAACAATTAAAAATGTTAAACCTCCACTACACTACTCGCGAAGTTGATCGAAGATAGGCGAATACGATAGTGTGGAGAGGCACTTCGCCTTACTTCGTCCAACCTCGGCTCGCCTCGGGCGACCTCCGTTTGTTGTCGGTTTTTGCGCCCGAGTCAAAGGACTCGAAGTTGCACGAAGTGCTGACACGAGGTGCCTCTCTACACTACTCGGCTAACTTCATCATCATGATAATACTAATACATAATTTATTTATTTATTTTCTCTCAGAAAGCTACAGCTATAATTCATTTATTTTGCATTATAAAAGTTGAGCCAAAAGTGCTTTCTTTAATTTAAATTATTGTTTACTAGCTGAGAAGCTTCGCTTCGCTCAGCTTCTAAGCTAGGGCTTGCAGCCGGCTTTTACCGCTGCGCGGTAAATGACCGCCTCCGGCGGTCCATAGCACTGAGGGGTCTGAAGGTACTGAACGGTCTGAAGGTACTGAACGATCTGAAGGTACTGAGGGGTCTGAAGTTACTGTCTGAAGGGATGAAAGATTCGGGAGGAAATGAAGAGGGGTATGAGGCATTGACGGAACGGGAGGTACAGAAGGACCTGAAGGGACGGGAGACACTGAAGAGACGGGTGGCACTGAGGGACAGGAGACATTAAAAGGACAGGAGGCACCGAAGGGACGGGAGACACTGAGGGACCATTTTTAATTATACAGGCAATACGAAGATTGCTGAGTTTCAACTAAATCAAACGCATATAATCCGCAAAGTGGTTAAAAAGGTTGCAAACCCTATTGTAGAAGTCAAACGAAACTTCTCTTTTAGTTTCTTAATTTGCGTTTCACAAACCATGACACGGAGCAAGCTTTATTTTTCGCTGCTGTGTTTGTCGCCTCCGCACAAAGACGTTATTCTTATAAAATATTAATTTACAAAATAATAAATTGTTTAATTTTAGAAAGATTGATATTTTAAACTCCTTGTAAATAAACATGTAATAAATATTAATATTTTTTCATGCAACTCTCCAATAATAATTAGTACTTTAAATCCTGGCAACACCGTGGTTGACATTTGACTTGACGTTTGACAAATGACCGATAAATTATGTTTGCAAACTCAACATGTAGTCTAAATCTAAACTAAATGATATTACTTAAATGATCACCTATTGTGTGTTATGTGTATTTAGATTGTATAATTTTTTATGCTTAAATAAGGATATTCGCCTTTTCAGTTAATTTAGCAAGCATTCGCAGACTCTTATTTTAACTGCAGACATTAAAGCGGTACTATAGTTTGGTTATGGACATTTTATATTCAATTCACCAGAATTTGATGTATTTCAGATTAGCATTACAGTAGCGAGATGTATTCTAAGTGCAATTTTTTTAATACTATAATTTATTTTGCCAACTGTAACCACTAAAATATAAAATCATGTATGTTCTCTTCGGTGATAATTTTTTTTTCTTGTTTATGTTTACCTCCGTTTCACGATGAAACTTTATCTGTTACAGAAACATATTATATTATTATGTTATATTTTTCAACTTGCAACTGACAGTATAGCCAATCAGCGGAGACTTCTAATTGGCTGTTAAATTATTATATTAGATGTAATATAATATATGCTGTTAATCTTCCAAAAATTTACAAACAAATAAATATAATAATTTTAGTCTAAATTTAATACTTAAACTTTGTCGTATGTCTGTTGAATAACAAATGAGAACGTATGAGGCCGACTTAAAAATTATTTACCAGTTAAGACTAAAATCACTCTAACGCAACGTCTTACGTAGGCGATTCAAGGCGAACGCGAAGCGGCGCGAAAATAACAATCAGTCGGTAACTATTGAAGTGTCCTGCGTTACCGACCGCGAGTAGGGTACGGTGTGACATGGTACGATGCGAAGCGAACGCGATCAATTTGTTTGATATTTTCGCGCGAATTGGAAGCGGTGCCATAGTTTTTTTTGGTAAAGTATAATGTCAGAAGCACGATTCGCGTGCCCGTAGGACAGAGCCGCAGCGTCGCACCGCATCACTTTGAATTCGCATGTATCCGTTCGGATCGCTTCGCATTCGCGTTCGCTTTGAATCGCCTACGTAGGATGTCGCATAACTCAACAACACATGCTACCATTACTTGACTACGCTGACGTTGCCTACGCTGAGATTCAACTGAAGATCAACTTAACAAACTCGAACGGTTACAAAATGTCTGCATTCTATACGTGTTTGGACTCAGGAAGTTCGACCACGTATCCGAGAGCAGGCAACGACTGAACTGGTTAAAGATCCGTCACCGAAGAGATTCCCGTGTTCTTTCCCTTTATATATTTTGTATTTTTAATACTATAAAAGTCTTTAATTATTATTATTATTAGGTGATGTATGTATGTCGAGTATCGAGACGACAATGCGTATATGTCAGAATAGGAAAATGTGTTCGATTCAATATGGTTATATAGTTTTTATAGTTCGATTCAAGTTTTTTCAATTAAGTTTTTGACAAAGATATACATTGTTAAAGATATTGAGAAAACTAACCACGTTAATAAGTTTTGTTGAATTTGATAGTAATATATTTTTATCGGATACCTACCTGGATATTAACAAAACACGATGAAAACAGAGTGGATGCCTTTGAAAGAAAAATCTTATGCAGAATATACCTATGTACCTATTAACGACTGTCAAACATGGCGTAAAAGATATATATCACCGAGCTTTATGATCTTTACCAGGACCTCAGCATAGTCAAGAGCCATGGGGCAGCAGAACTGGAAGGTGGCAGCCAACGATAGAACAGTATGGAGAAGATTCTTGGACACAGATAGGACCCATCAAGAGTTGTGACGCTAAGAATAATGATGATGATATTTTTATGTGAATAAATTAATTGATTGTTGGCAATTATTTAATTTTATTTTCTTAAATTTATCTTCATAAATTTGAAAGTAAAATAATTTGTTAATTAAATGAAACATACAGAAATGTTTTGAAAATATAGATTTCTTCTTCCTTGCCTCTTCCCAGTTCATCTGGAGCGGCCCTTCTGGTACGACCTTTCCTTTCTTGCCCTTCGGAGATCTTTCCATCTTGCGTCATTTCTCTGGTTAGTTGCTCCTCCCTCAACTCCTTAATATTTGTCCACCAGGTGGCCTATGTACGGCCTCTATTTCTGGACTGAGTGCGTATATCCTGTGTGAGTTTAACTATATGAACCTCATTTCGTCTGGTAATGTGTCCGTACCATCGGTGTCTGGCCTTTAGTTTCTCCGGAATAGAGGCGACTCCAAAACTACCTCGGACGTATTCATTTCTAATTTGATCCTCCTTTGTAACACATCTAACTCTATCACTCATAATAATAACTCATAATTCTTTAGTTTATTCCTAAAAATTTCATTTGAAAGCAAGCATTACATACATACCATCACGCCATGTCCCTCGCGGGGTAGGCAGAGAGAACCAAACGCTACTTATTTCTATCTTGACACACATTCATCGACATTCATACATTGTCCTATACATATTCATTTGTTGTTCATGCTTCTGACATCTCCGCCTTTCAAAATAGCATTCCCATGGATATGCCATCCCTTACTTGGGCAGCCCCGACCTCTCATTCAATTCCTGTCCGCAATGTATATTTTCTTCGTCAGGCGTTCCTAATTCATTCTGCCCATGTGTCTAAACCATCTCAATGTGTTCACTTAAATTCTATTAATGACATCTTTCTTTATCTTACATTCTTTCCTTATGTCCTCATTTCTGACCCTCTCATACATCGTCCTATTATATCTTCTAACATGACTTTTAAAATACTTAATTCTATAATGGCATGCATTTATAGAATTACCTGTTAATAATGTATAAAGAGGCTCTGGAGGATATCTATTGCAGGTATGTGTACTATTCCATTGTTACAACACATTCCTGGGTTTTCTCCCTTCCATTTCGAATCACCACAATATGTACAAATTATAGACATTCTACCAAAAGTTGATACTGGCTCAGAAATAAATTGCAACTATAGGTTAATATCTATATTGCAACTATAGGAAAAAGCAGAATTTTCCTTTTGTCTCCATGATTCATGTTTCAATGCCACATCTGTTATTTTACATACAAAAAAAATAGTGTTTGGCGATATTGTTAAGCGTTTTCAATTTGACTCCTCAGGGGCCTTATGACTTGAAGACTTAGAGGCTGTTTTATACTTTTAATGTTGCTAAGATGGCGCATTCAAGTGCAGTAATTTCTATTACTTCAACGTCTTGCATATTCATCCGATCTATTATCATTAAATTATCACGACTCCCTACCTCTATCCAATTACTTGAAGACTGAAAATCTGTATTTCTTCTTTCTTGCTGCAGAAATTGTAATACCCTATACGCCGTCATTCGTAATCTACTGGCTTCACATCTCCTTTCTTGCTGTTCTTTAGATTCGTTTGCCCTAAGTGCAACCATTCGCAACATGTTATTTTCATGTGCCATTCCTTCTGCACTTATTAACCTACTCCTAGAAGAATGACATAACCTGTACACCGAAATACAATAATCACCAACTCATTTATGAAAATATATTTAAACAAATACCAACGTTCTTTCCATATGTGAATGTTGATTTAAAATTTACCTAAATTCATCGAGAATTGAAATTTCAACTTACATTTTTTTGTAACTATATAGGCTAAAATTTGATTCTGAAAGAAAATAAAATATAAAGTTATTAAATATTGGAAAATAAACTAAATCAATACATATTAATTACGATAAAAATATAAAGTAGGTAACTTTCAAATATTTGACAGCTGAAAGAATGGTGGAACAACGCGAGGAAAGCAAATCTGACCCACAATGCAAAAGGGACCATTTGTTCAACGTGAATTGCTCACTCTCCCTGTGTCGGATTTTATTACTTCGTGCCATTTGAGGTCTAATTACGATAGGGACGCATATATCAGAATGTTGGTATTTTTGTCATCTTCAGGGTAAATTCACATATATCAATTTTGGCGACTCGGCGAGTAAAGCATAAAAGCATTCTTTAATTCTTATTATAAAACATTTAAACTAACTTTCTTTTGAAAATAATAAATAAAAACATATCAGCTTGTGATGCTTTGTGTTTTTATACTGTTTCAAATGTAATATTATAAAAATGTAATATTGTAAGTTTTTTACTCTACTGTAAAATTGCCGATTTCCACATAGAAAGATTTCAAACGAATGTAAGAACAGGCAGCCTTGGGCAGACTGACATGAATATAGTCGTGCACAAACATTCGCAAATCCAGAACGACAATCTTACCAGGTCTACTTTATTTATATGCAGATATAGTAATTTTATTTTATTTTTTTAAATTTTATTATTAGGAGGAGGGACCTTTAGTGAATGAGGAGGGGATTGTTGGATTGTGTATTAGAGTTTAAGAACATCTTTATCTGATTTTGGTAATATCTGTATGTTTGAAATGTGTATTATAATCTCGCTGAATTCTAAACATGGGTGAAAAGTATCTGTAATTAGTGTGGCATACTGGTATGTGGAATAGATTTTGTGAGCGGGTATGTCTAATCGGTACATGGAGTGATACAGTTTTGATATATACTAATCATCCACCATCTTCTTTTTAATTTTCTTCGAGTGATAAATACTAGAGTAGTTATAATACGCGAGAGTGCACATTGCAACGGCAGCTGCCACTTGAATATTATCCATGACGCGTTGCGTGCGAGCGCTGGGGGACAACTGAGTTCCTCGCGAAGTAGAACGAGTGTGTGGCGACGTACTTCGGACTTCGGTCAACTTTCCCGAATACTTCGTCGAGGAACTTCGCGAGTAGTGTAGTGGAGGTGTTACATGATGTATTTTTATATAAAGACCAAAATCGTTTCAATAACCTGTTTTGTTTATAAATATTTGTTTGATTTTTGTTTATGTATTATTTGCTTTGTTTATATGTGTTTTGTCATCAAGTGTTTCCCTCATCAAGCACAACATTTCAAACTTTTTGGTGAGGTATTGCGAAAAAGTTAAAATAAGTAAATATCATAATTAATCTTGTTAAAGTATTTTTGTTTTATTTATAAGCTAAAATAATGAGAAAATAAATTAATATTCCCAGGAATATTACTTTTATTTCTAATGAATATTATTTGCTAGTACTTATAGTTTGCTAGTATCTATACCTATATTTTTAGATTATTATTTGAACAAATATATTTTAAGAAAAAGTATCAGTTACATAAAATAACACGAAAGATTAAAAATACTTGTTTGCATTACAAAAATACTTATTACAAAGAAATTTTGTTTATTTCGTAATCTATTTTGACATCTTATCAAACAGTATCGCAGTAGGTAATGGATATTGTCACAAGAAAGAAAGCAATTGTCAATTATTGTCCCTTTTATTTATCCTCTTTACAATATATAATTTCCAAGGTATGATCCAAACATACAAAAAACTCTTTATTCGAAGATCTCATTCGATTTGGAAAATGATAAAAGGTTAGGAGATATTTGAGACACTAAGAGAATTTATACTTAGAGAATAATGTAAAGGTACTTACAGAATTTTCAAAGATGTCAGATTAACAAAAGCTCTTTCGTCGATTGTTGAAATCTTGTTCCTCTTCAGCAATCTGAAACAAAACATGGCGGTCTTTTTGATAAACTCTAAAATCAAAGACTCTGGGGGAGTCCTTGCACTTCTAATCAACCCTATAGATAATATAAGAAATAAATATTTAGTAACTCGAAAAGTACATTTTCAAATTACTAATCCTCTTCGATTAGGAATATTTATATGTAAATATAAATGGAATTCTATAAAAAAAACATCGAAAAATGTATATAGTTTGTTAAAGCTTGACTTTGGTATGCCTCATCATAAGAATATGCAACTCATTTGACACTCGTTTATTTATTCACGCGTTATTAACACGTAAAAATGTCATTTATCATGTTTATTTTACGCGTTATTAACACGTAAAAATGTCATTTAACATGTTTATTTTACGCGTTATTAACACGTAAAAATGTCATTTCACATGTTTATTTTACGCGTTTGCAACACGTAAAAATGTCATTTAACATGTTTATTTTTCGCGTTATTAACACGTAAAAATGTCATTTAACATGTTTATTTTACGCGTTATTAACACGTAAAAATGTCATTTAACATGTTTATTTTACATGTTAACAACACGTAAAAGATGTCATGTGTAAATTTTATTAACTTGTCTATAGCATATTTTGCGATGCATCATACTAAAGTCAAGCGTGAATGACTAATGAATAAGTTCCAAACCATAGAGCTAAACATTAAATTATAAAAAATCTATAGAATGCTCAATACTAAAATATGAAAAATCTTTTCCCCAGAACCCTCATAAATAATACATCTTTGATACAAAGAACACTTTAGTTTTACATTTTCGTCCTATTGTGTGAGTTTTTTGAAATTTGAATTTGTTAAATACTTTTCTTGTTTTATTAGCTTTAGTAAAACCCTTTTTATTTTTATTTTTGTGAATAACAAAAGACTACAAGTCATATGAAGTAGATTTCTTCTTCAATCGAAAGAGAAAATGACAACTGAGTTTTAAATTTTTTTAGATACTTTTGTTGCTATTTAAAAAATACTCTTTGGTGATGTACAATATTTGTTGGTGTTTCATACATTAGAAGTTAATTGGTGTGCATTTTTGTGTACATCTAGTGTCATAGGCGTGAACAAGGGCCTTAAAGATGTCATACAGCGTTATTAAACGAATGCAATATATGCACATATTTAAGAATATTAAAACTTCACGTGAATATAGAGTAAAGATCATGGTTATCTTAACTAAAGCGTAGTAATCTTAATCACAGAGAAACAATCGATCAAAAATATCGGATGGTTAAAAAGACATGTACTTATGAACTTAAATATTTTTCATAGGTATTTTCGTAAAATATTATAGAGATAAAATCGCATTGCACATCATAACATTTTATTTTTTTGAATGAAAAAACTTTTTTTTGACACAACGCCAATATTGGACCTTTCTGAAAAGTCGAAGACTATTGCCGGGTAAATTCGTAGGAAATAAATAAAGTTAAAAGTAAAGTTGTATGGATATATACCGTTGACATTTTCATTGGAATAATTCTAAAAGTTTGTAGCAATTCGCAGTCGTTCAATTGTCTCGTTTTATTGAAATGTTATTTGGTTCAACGTAAGTTTTTTGGAATATCTCGCTCCAGTAACGTTGAATGTGCGTAAACAGAATTATTATTATTTTTATTATTATATTTATTGATTCGGCCAATGACGTCATCACCGTATTAATCCCGTTCATCTTTCCGTAAATACTGTGTAAAAAGTAATGAATATTTGTTTATTTTTTTGCCATTTCATTGGAGGTGAAAAAACGGGTTTCTTTTTCGAATGGAATCATTCATTCATACCATCACGGCATATCCCACAGGTACAGGTGTACGGGGGTGCAAAACCTGCACTACACATGAAGACAACTTTCAGAACTGGTGGTGAATCGCATTGCTGAACTATGTGAGCTGTTTGTTATTTTGCATGAAATCATAGGATTTTTTTTACAAAAACCACCAAACAAGTTATTATCAAACTGTTTCATCATATTTTACTTTAAAAACCATTTTTTTCTGATATAAAAACATCAGTTTTATACAGATCTACGCAGGTAGGTACATTTTTTTTGTTTTCTCAGCAGTTTTCAATCTATCGATTGCATCTGATTTGTAGAATGCCATAATAATGACAAAAAATATGAACACATATTTTTCCACAAAGTATTTATTTTTGTCTAGTGACGACCGTTTCGGCTTACCAGGCCTTAAACAACTGGTGTTGAGTATACAACTTATTTTGGTTTTATACAGAAATATACAAAATGGATATAATAGATAAATGAAAAAAATGTGTACAATACTTTCGTGGCATACATATTTTGTATAGACTTATTCCACGTAACACATGAAATCCAACGGTATCCAACCACATCTCAAAAGCTTCCAACCTGTTCATGGTGTAAACCTTCAGCGTCCAAGTCTCACAGCCATATAGCAACACAGACCATACATAACACAGACCATAAAAAACCATTTATCATGGACATTAAAATATATGTAAATACATACATGGAAAAATAAAATAAATATATGGAAAAATAAAATAAAATTTCAAAAGTTGATAACCCCTGATTGAAACAAAATTCAAAATTCATGGTATTAAAGTTTTGTATACCTAAAACTTTCAATATATTCTGAAAATTATGGTTCTGTGCATTGAGCGGATCAAAAGTTATAAGGGACACACACACAGACACACTGAATGTTCTTCTCAAAAGTTATAAGGGACACACACACAGACACACTGAATGTTCTGTTCTTCTGAGTAAATTCATATATATATATATATATATATATATATATATATATATATATATATATATATATATATATATATATATATATATATATATATATATATATATATATATATATATATATATATATATATATATATATATATATATATATATATATATATATATATATATATATATATATATATATATATATATATATATATATATATATATATATATATATATATATATATATATATATATATATATATATATATATATATATATATATATATATATATATATATATATATATATATATATATATATATATATATATATATATATATATATATATATATATATATATATATATATATATATATATATATATATATATATATATATATATATATATATATATATATATATATATATATATATATATATATATATATATATATATATATATACATATATATATATATATATATATATATATATATATATATATATATATATATATATATATATATATATATATATATATATATATATATATATATATATATATATATATATATATATATATATATATATATATATATATATATATATATATATATATATATATATATATATATATATATATATATATATATATATATATATATATATATATATATATATATATATATATATATATATATATATATATATATATATGTATATTATAATATTTTTATCTCGGTTTTCCCGTGTCAGTAGGTCTTGACTAAGACCATTTGTCTTCCGACGTTTCGCCTGAAATAGACCTGGAATAAAATCTCCTATATATTGGCTTTGATACTTAGTTAAATCGACAGTTGGATAGCTAAATATTTTAAAATATTCACTAATTTAAAGGTTTTAAATTTTGGTACGTATTCTTCAACTACACTGAAAAAAAAGTTATTTTAAAATTAACCGAACTATATTTTGATAAATATTTTGTGCGCTTAACCAAACAGTACAGTCATAAATGGATTAACTTTTGTTACTAATAACAAAGGTTTGGCTAAAAACGCAGGTAGCCAGTTCGGTGGTCACAATTTTTTCTTTCAGTGTAAATACATTTCAGTAAATATATTGGTATCGAGAGTTGGATGTCATGTGTTATATGTATGTAACTAGTAATAATGTGTTCTGTTATATTCAATCTTGTAAAAGGGAATCTTGTATTAAATTCGATAATAAATGATTTACATTAAAATTCAATACTAAATTAAAATATATTTAATAAAATTCTAATACTTACAGTATGACAAGATGTGGCATAACGGGGAATGATCCATATGGAATGTCAATGAGTTTGTTATATGCCATGTTTCTGAAAAAAAAAAAACAATATTATTAACAATATATGAGAGTTAGAATATTGACATTCATTCATTCGATCATGGCATATTCCAAAATGTGGAGTGACCAGCAATAGGTGTGCGGGTATGCAATACCTAATAAAAAGGAAGCACGACACCTGCGTGTATCCTTAAAAGCGCACGCCGGTCTCGTCTCACCTAAAAAGGCACTTCATTCGGAATGGGTAGTGAACCTCATTGCTGAACTATATGAGATGTTATTTTGCCTCTTCGTGAAAATTCGGAATGGGTAATGAACCTCATTGCTGAACTATATGAGATGTTTTTTTGCCTCTTCGTGAAAATGCTGACACTTTGTGGAGTGACTAAATTGTGAGGAGTATAGTTGGCCACAATCTACTCATATTTTAATAATACCTATTTCTCCAATATCATAATATGATATAATATGTAATATATCTAGGCTTAGAAACACGAATGTTTGTTTAAATGATAAGTATTTTATAAAAAAATATTATCACTGGGTCGAGGCGTTTTTCCCGTAATGTTCTATTTTTTTTTGTAATATTGGAATGTACTTGTTTTATTTATTTTTTTATTTATTTGAATAAATGGACAACGTACAGTAATATTTTTTAAACAAATATAATAAATAAGAATAACAACATAAGTAATATTGTAACTTAATCAGCCCACCTTTGATTTCATGTTGCATAGTACTCACTGCTGGTAACAAAACAATTAATTATTCCTGTCTAACGTGGCTCCTGCAAAGAGTCCTGGACATACGGAATATGTCCACGGACCTGATCTTTTCCAAATTATTATACGTGGTAAGGCATCGGTACAATGGCGAATTCTGAGCGGCATTAGTGTTTTTTTTGTCTAAAAAGAACGTTGAGGTGTGTCTTGTTCGTTTGTTTGATTGAAATTAATAATTTTCATAAGGTCTGTACAATATTGAAGTTTATTATGTCATAAAGTAACATTAAGTCTGAGGTTCTTCGTCTTGTCTGTAAAGTTTGCAATTCATGTTTGTAGTTATTGCCAAATTTGTACTTAAAATATTTGTTGTATTCGTTCTAAACTGTTAAAATTAAATATTATATTGTGGATTCCAGATGACTGACGCATGCTCAAATTGACTTCTAACAATTGTGTTATATAGTAAGCTAAATGTTTTCGATTGTGTGAATGGTACGAATGAGATGAACAGAATATGAGAGAGATGGACGTAAGGTATAAATAGCCGCGAATGGTATAAGCGGATCTCTTTTGATTTGTTAGTTTGATAACCAGACATTTTTTTTATTGAATTTAATTTATAATACACATAAAAAAAAACAATAAAAAATATAGAAAAAATGCACAGATAGAAAAAACATATTTCCCTTTACAAACATTCGTGTGTACAGGAGACATTTAAAAACAAAAAACACAAAATAATATATACTTACATAATTATTATCTATACAAAAAGAAGTTAATATAATGTACAAATCAGTCAAATTCAATAAGTTTATTTTATTTTTTATTTTTCTTTTGAATTCATTATATTCAGTTGCCAGTCTCAAATCTGTTTCAAGTTGGTTGAACCACACCACCCCATTGTACGTGTAGTAGTGCTGTGCAAAACTTGTATGTGTTAACGGGGTACACAATAATTGATCCACTATATTTTGTCCAACACTCGCCAAACGTACAAAGGCATGGTGTGACCTTCTGTGGAATCTCTCTATAATTCTTAAGAGAGTGTTGGCGCCAATATGTCATTGGGATAATTGTCACATTTTTTTTATTACCTATATAAAGTGACACAAAATTGTTGCAATCATTGCCCGCCCCACATCCATATAATTCAGTATCCTTTCAAACCGCGTCTTATAAAGACTGTCCCGCATCTCTTCCACCTTTTTTACCGTTCCTCCAAACTCGCTATAAAATTGCCATCACCGCGCGCGTGTGAATAAAGTGCTATCATCCAACCAGGGAGAGGACTAAGGATCTGGTGAGTTTCCATATATATCCTTCCTTTGCCTTGCGGTGGTTGCAACTAATCACCCGCACCAAAAAATACAGTCCACTTTATCTTTAATTTCATATCCGCGTCAACAGAGAGATTTCTTTCTCTTGTTTGGTGGAAATCTGGGAGTTTCAATTTGAAAAGACTTGCTCGTGTAATTTTACTAAATTACAATATATTTACAATAACAAGGTAGAGATTTCAGATTTGATACTTTCTAGTAGAGGTATGTACCTAGAATGCCTTATGTTAATTTTCCATCAATAACATCAACTTTTTATTGTTCCAATACAATAATAAGTTTTCAATAAATAATAATTATTATACCTAAAATAATTATTTTCATAGCAACAGCAATCATGAAATGATCTACTGACATCTATATATAACTTTCTTAAAGTTTTTATACTTTAAGAAAGAACCCATTAAAAGGTTCTGAACCTAGCTATGAAGCCATAAACCAACCTCCATAGATGTCACTGCTATACCTTTCATTGTGTTTAATTTTTATACATAAATATAATTAACATATTTTACACCTTCCTATGTCTTTATGTATTTGTAATAGCTTATTTTTTTAAAAATATTTTTAAAAGACGGCACTTGAAAATCCCGACATAGTTGCTAAGTTGGGTAGTCAGATGTTTTTTTTATTTATTATTTTTATTATCAATCTTTGTGCAATTCCTAGAGGCAAAATGTATGTTTTATACGCCCCCCCCCCCCCCATGCTACAATGCCCTATAACATTATCGAATGGGCGAAAGCGTAATATACATATACGTTACGGGGTAATATGTTACGGGGCTAATTATTTATCCCTTAACACAATATATAGTATATTACATTTTTTTGTAAAATCAAATAAACCATATTATTTTGCGTAATTTTAAAAATGCTCGATTCAAATATACTCTATCTCTTATCGAGTCATATTAAATCATTACTTCTCTAATGAATATAAATTACCTGTAAAAAATATATATAATTCCAGACAAGTTGTGCAAAATAAATTGATAATTCCCAGATGGAAGAACTATTACGGTGAAAGGACACTGAAAATTAGCATACCGAAAATATTTAACACCTTTCCAAGTGGTATGGATAAACTTGATAAAATATCCTCAGTTAAAACTGTATTAAAAAAAATATATTGTAGAAAGTTATTAAAACATTTGACTTCTAATTTAATTATATCAAAAACATGTACCTCATATTATAATTTTAATACTGTAACTTAAGGAATGTAATATGTACTTGACCTTTTTGTATGGAAAACTCACTGATAGCCTGTAGGCTAGTGAGATCCCAATTATTATAATGTAAAACTTTTATGAAAAAAAATAAAATTCAATAGTTTCAAGATTTACAAGATTTACATTATTTTCACTTGTTTCAGTCCAGACTGTCTCATAATTTGCCTTTCTTATAATTATTATATTTCTAGTGTGTCTTCTTCTTTTTCTTCTTGTACCGCTCCTAACGGAAGTTGGCGACCATCACGCCAAACTCACCCCGATTCTGCGTCAACCTAATTAGAGACGCCGCGTCCGGAATCTCGAACCACTGCTTGAAATTCTACTGTGTAATTTGTTACAAATACTTTTTTAAGCTGACTCTTATTCAAGTTGATCATCAAACGACTTTCTTATTTTTTTTTTGCTACTCGTACATTTTAAAGCAATCCTTTTTTTGTGAGACGACGTTGAAAAAATAATTTATTCACGAACAAATATGGGGAAGACTATATAACGCGTACGAAATATAAAATTATGTTAATTGTATTCATAAACCAAGGGGATAATTCAAAACATGAAAACCGATACTCTAAGGCCAAAAACAAATTATTTAAGAAACGAAATTTTATTTTCTTACGCGAGCCCAAAGTCAGGGAATCCCAACATTTTCACTCTCCGTGACTATAGAACACAAATTTATCGCGTCAATATTTTGACAGGCAACAGGCGTATGAAATTCAGTAGGTATACTATGTACCTACATAGAGTATACATAAACTAGTAAGAGTCATAATGCTACGAAATAGTCCAAGTTTTTATATTACGTCGGCTGTCTCATTAAAAATATTTTATAAAAGGCTAAAGCAAAAATATCTATCTGATTATACCTGGGGGTCAAGTCTGGTCCGACCGGCGAAATTAAAACCCTAGTGATTACCCATATCATGGATATAATTATCATATGGAGTTCTATGACATCTTAAGATATTATACTTGCATCCCTGATAATAGATGGGTTGGTGGCAGAGCGGTTAGCGCGCTGGGCTAGTAATCCAGTGATCGCGAGTTCGAATCCTGCCTCGATGATTTCGTTCACCTATAGCACAAGCATTTATTTGCTTATTTTAGGGAACGTAGGAAGATGTATATGCACTTGTTTAACAAGGACATATTCATTTTTAAAAAAAAAAAATACCTGATTTCTTAATTCTTCCTCTCCTAATCATTTTGTTTTCCTATCATTGCTATGAACTGCTTTTTATTCAATCTTTTTTTTTACTTTTCTTCTGTTATCTTTATTTTATTTTATAAATTTGTCATTGCCATAGTACACATTTGTATTGTATATTAACATCAACATTCGTTGGTTGGAAGAAATTGCCTTTTGGCAATAAACCCACCAGTGTGCAAATTATATCATTATATGAACAAGAAGTTACAAAATAAATAAATAAATATGTACGTCTAAAATACATTAATTTGACCTGATTATTGATATTTTAATAGTTAAGCTAAGTCACAAAAAAAATTAATCAACGTAATATTTCGTATGTGTGTGTGTGTTTGCCTGTCCCCCCCTTATAACTTTTTTTTGTTTACTGGTTATTAACCCTACAGAGAGTGCTTTTTGCCTTCGTGAAAATATCATAATTTGGTTGAATTTGTTAAAATTAAATTAATTAAAGTTGGATGTTATTTGACTTTAAGAAGTTAAGTAATATGATTGTTAATTTAAAATTTTGAATCGACATTATACATGATACATTGATTGGGGACGTACAAGTTATTTTAACCAGATTAAAATAAAATAAATTGTTGGAAGATATACGGTTGAAGCAATTAATAAATAAATGGTCAAGAGTCTCCTCCTCCTGACCACATTCACAAAGTGGACTGTTAATAACATTAATTCTGTAAAGATGGGAAGCAACAAGACAATGGCCAATTCTCATACGCGTGATACATGATATGTCACCCCTAGAGAGTCTCTTTCCCTGAAACCAAGGTTTTTTAGGAATAGAGGGTTGGATTCCGGCGTAAAATAATCCTGTCTTATTTCTGGAAACTGTCAAGTTTTTTTCACTTTTGATCCACTTATTTGACAGAGCCTTAAATTTAACCGGTTATAGAATTGTTTTATTTTCGCTTTTTATCTATTGCGTGCGTCCCGCGTTTTTCGTTTCAAATATTTTCATATATCATTTATTTTAGTCCGTTTCAAAAAAGAGTTCAATTTAAATATTTTTTTTGAAAATTTTTTATTGTACGAACATCGCTGACTACAGCTGCCACCAATAAAAATTCAAATTTTCGTCTCGCGCTTCACGATACCCCAGAGAGGGTGGGTGAAGGAGTGATGCGTATAATATATTGCTATCGGGGCTGATGATTGCATTCACATTCAAACAACAATCCAATTTGACACAATGAGCCCCCAGCGACGAACATTGCATGCTAAATACAAGAGAAATTCGGGACCTACGGACCAACATAATATTTTAAGTAAAAACTCTTCTACATGTAAAACCTATCTAACTACAGCTATTGAATCATGATTTTTTTATTTCAATCTTTATCGTCAATCTCAATCTTTATCGTGTTCACAGTGTTCCATTTTTACACCCTTTTCACCTGCATGTAGCGGAATTTTCAAATCGATTTTTAACTACTTAACTTTCCGAGCAGTTAGAGTTGAAACTATCAGAATTTGTCTATTTCCAATGACAATGCATGGTAAAGCTGCTTCCAATTTAATTCTTTTTTTATATTAAATTAAACAAGTTTGTATTTCTGAACTTGAATTGTGACTGCTATACACGTTGCATACCATTCAGGCATTATTTATATCGTTATTAGGTATAATTAGTCTCTTATGACTTGTCTCTCAAGTAGTGTCACTTGTCTGGCAAGTGATGTCAATTGTCTGTCTGTCGGTATGACTCTACTGGAATTTTACAATCTATTTTATTTTAATTTTATTAAATTGGAAAATAACGTTAAATTTTTTTTATTTTAATATCTAAGCCAAAATCTTCCAACCAAATTTAGAAATGATTCTTCTTCTTCTTCTTCAGCCAGTTTTCATCCATTCTTGGACATAGGCCTCCCCCTTGATCCTCCACAACTCCCTGTATTGGGCACACTGCATGCATCTCCCTCCGGCACATTTCTTGATGTCATCAGACCACCTTGCCTGGGGTCTGCCAACACCTCTTCGGCTTGTTCTCGGTCGCCATTCTAAGATCTTTTTGGTCCATCGTGAATCCTGGCATCTGGCAATATGACCAGCCCAGCTCCACTTAAGGCCAGCGACCCTTTCCGCTACATCGGCTACTTTGGTTCTTTGTCTTATCATGACATTCTGAATTCTGTCCCTTATAGAAATACCCAGCAACTTTCTCTCCATAGCTCTCTGTGTCACTAACAGCTTGTGCATTATTCTTTTTGTTAGGACCGATGTTTCCATTCCATAAGTAAGCACTGGGAGAATACATGCATCAAATAGCTTCTTTTTCAAATAATGGGAGTATTTACGGGATTTCAGAATGTATGATAATTTTCCAAAAGCTGCCCAGGCAAGGCCACGTCTTCTCTCTATTTCTGCCTCTTGATTTTCTTTGGCAAGCATCACGGTATGGCCTAGATATATGTATCTGTCTACTCTTTCAAATTGCACTCCATCTATTATGATGGGGAAGGACTCTTCTGCGTTACTCATCATTTTGGTCTTGGAGATGATTAGCTAAGTAAATTCGGAATAATAAATAGAAGTAGGTACCGATTTTGATTTTTCGGTCAAATCGAGATAATTAGATACACAAAATGCTTGTATTTTTTCATACTATCTTGTGTACAACTATGATAATATTATTCCCTTCGATAAAGAATTAAGAAGTTATTGACTGACAATATGTGGTATATA
Source organism: Molanna angustata (assembly GCA_963576475.1). NCBI lineage: Eukaryota > Metazoa > Arthropoda > Insecta > Trichoptera > Molannidae > Molanna > Molanna angustata. Next base: position 8,148,789 of record OY754988.1, read on the forward strand.
CAAAAAAGTAACAAAGCCTTATTTTAATATTACATTTTAAAAATGCTCCTCAGTAATTTTTTTTTGTACTTAACCGCTGTGCGTAATACCATCAATAATAATATGGTCCTATTCAAAACAACATCGAAGTAAAATCAGACACAAATAGAATGGTTAAAAATTAATAAATTAGTAAATTGGATCAAGTGTAAAGAATTTAGAATTCTTGGGACCATTGACATTTGCAATTACCTATATGAAAAAAAAATTATGTATAATCAATTAATTGTACCACAGTTTTGGTATAAAGGCTCGTGTATGTACCTTGGGCATACAGATGTACACAAATATGCACACTTATCTTCTTAAAAAATATCACTATATCTGTAATACACAATATTTTTTCGTAAAGAATAGGTAAAATTTATAGTATTTTTTTGAAATTGAAATTGTAATTAATATGATAAAAAAACTAAGTTAGTAGACTATCATATTTTTTTTTATTGAAGTAAAAATTTAATTCTTAGGCCTTATAGTTTTTAAGTTATTAACAAAAATAAATTAAAAAATGGTTTTATTTAAACTAATTTTAGAAGAAAACATATTAATCAAATTCAATTTTATTTTTCAAAATACAAAAACAGACTTTCATAATTTACTATTTATTTTATTTATGTAATGTAGCTTCTCGTAACTAACACACAGAAAAAATCTAAAGTTAGCAAAGTATCTTTTTGGCTCGGTTAAAGTCACAGAGTAATGTGGTTAAAGTCATATTAGTAGTTATTAACCTATACATGATTAAAAATAACAAAGTTGCACTTGGCTATTACCTGACAAATCAATACTGTCAAAATGAAGTTGGTTGCCAATAGCAATGTTCTTGTTTAAATTTAACCGAGTAACAGGTACCTTTTCGGACATTTTGTATTCGACATCGGTCAAATTTGACATTTTATACCTACATAAAAATATTAATATTTCTCAAATTTGACACGATATATGAATTTGACAGTTACTTGGCTAATATTACAAAGCTAGAAGGTTAATTTTTGACAGGTTACTTGGCTAATTATACAAAGTTGTCCGTTGTTAACCAAGTCACAAGATTAATTTTGACAGATTGTTAACAAAGCTACTGGGTTAAAATTAGCAGATTATTTACTTGGCAATTTTTAACAAAGAACTTTGCAGGTACTATAATAACAAAGTTGCTTGATTATTATTAGCAGTAAATCATTTATTTTTAACAACTACATTTTTGAGTGCAGGCATTGTCAAATAAATATTTAGCAGCACCCAATAACAAGTTATTAATCCACCCCATATTAACCGTCTCACAGATCCAGATTAAAAATACAATTAAAAACTGTGTCTCCGCCGAGAATTGAACCCGGGACCCTTGGATTAGAATCATTTCCAAACTGAGAAGTCTTTGGGTTCTATTTCGTGATTTGGAAGTAGAAGGGATTGGGCCGAGTCAGCTTTCAAATGCGAAGCCCCCTGTTTATATTGAACAAAAAAATTCGCATAAACTTGAGTTGTATTTGTATTGAATATATTATACGCCCCATAATTCAGGTAAACTATAAACATGGATATTATAGCTATTTTATTCAGATTGGCCAAAGAAACTACAGCAAGACTGCGAGATATTATTACAAGATTTCACGTGAAGCGGGAAGATAACGCCATCTACCGTATATTTGTCTAAACAAATGTGAATGCCGCTAGACAGAGGGGACGGGGAAGACTATACCAGCGCCATTTCCCGCCCGACATGGAAATTTTTTATTAATTTACGACCAAAAACCGCCAAATTGAGCGTCTGTTGTGAGCTTGCGGTAATTTTTCTTATTTTGTGTCTAGGAAGATAAACACTAAACACACATCTATTTTTTATTTATTAATTTTACCTCAATGAAATAAGTATAACAATTACAATTAACATGCTGTAAATAATGTGCGGGTGTTACTAGTAAGTGTGTAATTGCGATGGTACGATGAACACCTCACTAGAAACTCCTGTGTTGAGGTGTTCATTTGATCAGTTGTGTGGCATAAATAGTAGATACATACATTGTGTACATATATTCTTAGATCAACTTACCTATTTTGCAATTTATTATTGTATGTATTAAATTTAGGAGTTAATTATGTATGTAAGATTTGGTATTATAATGTTATTTATGTGTTCCAAACCGATGTTATAATATATCCATGGTGTTATGTGTTTTTTGTAGTTTTGTGACGTGGTGTAATATATCAATTTCTTGGTTTCTAATGAAAACCTGACATCTGTGGAAGTTTTCATTAAATGATAGTTATATTATTTATTTATTTATACATCTTCTTGTACATAATATAAACAAATATAATTGTACACTGGTGGGCTTATTGCCATTAGGCAATTTCTTCCAACCAACCAGATTACAAAGTATGACAACATTGTGTATGTACAACAGCAAACAAAAAAAGAGTAAAATATTAGAGTAAAAAGAGTATTAGTATTATTCAGAACCATTTAGGCCCGGTTGCACCAAAAAAAAGTTTATAGTTAAAATTTTAAACTCCGTTTAGGGTCTTACAAAAGTTACGTCGAGTTTAAATGAAATATGAGTTGCACCGACAAAAAAAAAGTTAAGTTATAGTTAATGGGGATACCAACGCAACAAAGATCAAATTCCGTAATAATGAACTGAAATACACCGGGAATTATTTTTGTCATATTGCCATACCATTTTGTCCATGCTAGATTTTGGCGTCTGTCATAATATAACCTCGTTTTATTTGTTACCGCTCAGTGCGCGTTACGATCATTATTTGTTTATTTGCTGTCTGATTATCGGCATGGATTCAAATTCAAAATATATATTAATTAAAATTTTATTTACATAACGATATTATTGGCAAGGTTTTATGAAGTGATTTTTTCAGAGATCGATCAGCAAACTTTACCGCCGACGAAGTATCCCTTTGTCATTGGTGGAAGGAAAAAAAGAAATTATGTTAGATTGTGGTGCAATATCCTCTCTAATGAGTTCCACTAATTGATGAACCCTGTTTTTGGACATTCTGAATCGGGCGATAAATTCATCATCATCCCATAACCAAAAATTTGTCCTTTGCCTGAATAATTTCGGCTTTCGCGTAGTTAACATGATATGTATTAATGATGACTAAATTCGTCATCAGATGAATCCGAATCCCCATAAAAAAATATATCACTATATTTCAACAATTAACACGAAAAAAACAACATTACAAAATAAACAATTGTCAAAAGTATTTTCTACGATAGGGAAACGAAAGATAAATGATGTGTTCTCTGAGAGAAATGTCAAAAATTAACTTTAACTTAATCTTAAACTCTCATTTCTGGGGGTTTAAATTTTAGTAACTTTTCGGTTAAGTTTAAGTTAACAAAAATGCGATGCAACTCAATTTGACAAAAAAGTAACTTTTTTGTAACTTTAACTATAAACTTTCGTTTAACTTTTTTGACGCAACCGGGCCTTAGTGTTTATATTTAATAAAATCGTTGTCAAAGAAGTGTGTCCTATGTAAGACACGCCTAACTGAAAATTATAAATATGATTTAGATAATTATTTGGCTTTTGTTACTAAGCTAGGGTGATTAATTAAATCTTCTTCTTCTTCTTCTTCTGAGTCGCTTTCCTCATCACTGAGGGTTGTGATCCTCTCTTCTCTTCGTCATCATCACCTGGTGGACAGCACTACTCCATCTTTCCCGACACTCCGCAGTTCGCAATGCACCTACTACTGTTAGGCCAGTAACCGCTTTGATATGGTCGGTCCATCTAATCGGCGATCTTCCTCTACCTCTACTCCCTTCCACACTTCCGGTCACGACTAGCTTTTCCAAGCAGTCCTGACCACGTCTTGCGATGTGTCCAAAGAAACGGAGGATATGGCCAAGACAGACAGCCGACAATCTATCCTTAACGTCAAGTTCCTGTAGAATGGAGATATTTGTTCGATGTGATGTCCAGGGGATCCGGAGCATGCGACGCCAACACCACATCTCAAAGGCATCAATTTTTTGTCTCTCTCTTGCCTTTACTGTCCACGATTCCACTCCGTACAAAAATATTGGGTGGATCAATGCAATGATATTATAAATGGGTAACAATAAAAAGTTGTCTTTAGGAAGTAAAGATTAAAGGAAATGTATTGTAGAAGCATTTTCCTTTGAATCCTTTCCTTGCCACTGTCCCTTCACCGATACGTTTGAAAATTGTCAATTGGAAAGTTGGTCATAATAATTTTGGGTGACAATAAGAGAAAATTTTAAAAAAGGATCAGTACAAGTTTGAAGACCACTGCGTGTGGATGTGTGCACAGAAAAAAATAATCAGTGAACCAGGAATATAGAATCATCGGTGAGATCGTTTAAAATACAGTCCACTACCTAACATCTTTAAGACCCATCACCTGATGTTTTCTACAGGTATTCTAGAAATAGACTTCTTATACATAACAGCTAAAACCTATTCTTGTATCCAGTACCTACTATTAATCTTGAAAAATTGTATTTGTAAATAGTAAATAAAGTGATTGTTTTAAATCAAGTTAAATTAAATTAAATCTCCCACCAAACAAGATAAATCACTCTTTGGAATAAGAGATAATTTCACACGTGGTATTTTTGTGATAGCAGTTGTTAGTGAAGTTGGCAGACAATTATTGACAACGAATATTGAACAAACAGGGCAGCCACGTTCAAGAAGAAGCGAAGAGAACATTCGGGAGGTTGAAATTTCTGTAAGCAACGATCCAGAATCAGAAGTTTACGTAGTCGATTACAGGAGTACCAGTGACGAGACGGGACACATCTAGACGATGTCATTTTCAAAAAAATAAATTGCAATAAATGTTTATTACGTTAAATAATATAAGTATTTATTTTTGTTGTAACGCCATCTATTGAGAGAATTGGTTTTTTTTATAAATAATGAGAGCAACAATTCTTATACCTGAGGTCACAATGCATTTTTCGCATAGAAGTCACCCCTGAATTGCGCCAGACTTATAAGGTCATTTTTGTCTTATTTACCTACTTGTACAAATGTGTAAGTAATCGAATATTTTTATTATTGCATATGCGCAAACATTGGATTTTTTTCCCTGTCGGGAGTCAAAGGTATTTTTTTAACAGATTTTTAATTATCTCAATAGAGAAGAAGTTCGAAGTATAAGTCTGGCGCAATTCAGGGGTGACTTCTATGCGAAAAATGCATTGTCACCTCATGTATAAGAATTGTTGCTCTCATTATTTACAAAAAAAAAACAATTCTCTCAATAGATGGCGTTACAACAAAAATAAATAAAAATAATAAGAATGTTGTTCATAATTTCACACATAGATGGCTGTAGTAAAAATCCTTATTTTCAAGCGAAAAGAATTTCAGTATTGCAATATATAGAACTTTCAAAAATTGAATTGATAGGGATCTCATTAAAAAGGCATAATTGGTGAACGTTGTTATAATATTAGTAGTTATATTTTTATTCATGTTTCAAATATGCAAAAAAAAATTGGCCCACCCTATATTTGAAATGTCTTTGGCCGTGTGTAGATTGCACAGACAGGCTGTGCCTTGTGGGATTTTTGTGTGCACGGTTGATTTATTGTGATTGATATTATGTTTATGTATATTGTATGTTAACCGTATACCAAATCTTTAATAAATAAAAGGATTCGGAATGAACAATGAGAGGAATTAGGGATCAGGATCATCACAAACGTGGAGCTCAGAGCATTGACACCTTCAGTAGACTACTTTAGTCTGCGTTGTTTCGTACAGCCAGCAAAAAAGTTTATAAATGTAAAGAGTAAATTTAAATTATATTATGACCATTCTTTTCACGTTATGGCGGTTGTTTGCATAATATTTTTTGAAAAATATTGCATTTTCCTTTGTGCTTCATAACGTGTGTGCATAATAAGTAATGGTGGATACCATTTCTTTAAAACGTCGCGTCATATATAAAAATTCACCGTGAAAATTTGTCTGCACTTAATGTACTGAAAAATATTTTTAGAGCAAAATGCTTTTGTTTGCGTGCACGTCGCTTATTTATTGGTGTATTAACCACACGGAGATATATTATATTGATAAATACACACCATCACGCCGTGTCCCTAACGAGGTAGGAAGATGTCCAACCACCATACACATATTCATAGCTTGATGTCTTGATGGAACTCAACTGTACTTGTAGACCTTTTAACTACTTGTTTTATTTTCGTGGTATCGATTTGACAGACTGGAGGGGGACCTATGTGGCGGAACATACCTATGATGTCTGCCCATCCCTAACTTCACATCATTGTTACCAACACAAGCTGAAGTTAAGAACAGTTATCCCCACCTACGTTAATCGTTCGGGATTATTTCCAGTGCCGTAGCTTGACATTTCGCGAATTCTCCTCGACATTCTTATTATATATAAATTAAATATCATACTTATTAAACAACTAAAATGTTACCTAAATTGAAATAAATAACTGTCAGAGTGAGTACTACATATCTTTAATTGTATAAATTATGAGTTGCCCCAATATTTACTGTCTGTAGTATAATCTAATATAGAGAGATGAGTTTTGACAGTACTTTTGAACACGCAAATGATCTTCTGATAAAAATTCCTTTAAATTAATTAATTATAATAAAAAAACATCTCCCTATAACCTGAAAAAAAACTTATTTTTGGATTTTTTAACATTCATGCATCGTCTCAGACATGATGGAATAATAAATGCAGAAGAAATGAGATAATTTAATATGAAAATATTTGAGATTATGGAAGCACGGACACTCGAATGTTTTACTCAGCCAATACTGACATTATCGTCTTGAAACTATAGACAAGAATATTGTCTACAGGTTGACAGATCCAAAATCATAATATTTGAAAATTCCCTCTATATAGTACCCCTGAAATTTGTTGGATTCCCTCGTTACTAGTTTAATTTGCTAGATGTAAAACTATGTACAATTTAGCAAAAGCATTGTCAAAAATGATGTTAACACTGAATTCAAAATATTGTGAAATATGATGTTAAACAGTGGTTACCAAACTTTTAATTTCGCGTACCACACACGAAATTATAAATCAGTAGCGTACCAATGAACTGTAACCGTTAAAAAAAACCTTCAAAATGGTAAAGTAATAAAAACTGCAACAACTGTTTATGACAACATTATCATTTATTAATTATAGGAAAAAATACAATATTCTGAGTGAGAAAAATGGTGCTACATGCTCGATACAATATAGGAAATATCTGGCTCAGTTGTACTTAATTTTAAGCGCAAATTGGGGTCTACGTTAAGCTTATTACGATATTTGTTTTTTACTATCAACATGCCAGAAAATCCGCTCTCACAGAGATACGTGGTTGTAAATGGAATCAGAAACAGTAATGCTTTTCTGGACAGCGATGGATATTCATTTTTAACTTTTAGCCAAAATTCACACAGCTCTACTTTATTGAATTCCGCTTGCAAACCTCTATCGCAAGATACTCGTAGTTCTACCAGAGATTCCTTTTCACTCACACTTAAATTTTCACTCACACTATCATCCGAAACGAATGGGTTCCTTATCCAATTGAACTCCGAATAATCTTCTTTAAAATATTTACTCATTTACTGTGTATGTCCTATGGCCATGGCTGCTTGCGTAACACCTTAATAATTGTCGCGTACCACCAGTGGTACGCGTACCATAGTTAGGGAATCAGTGATGTTAAACATTGAATTCAAATTGTGAATTTGAAATTATAGTTAATACATCATAATATGCTTTTTCAATATTTATAGATTTTTTTCTATTTTGTTACTTTTATATCTATCTTAATTTTTAAGAACGTCAATTTTTATTTATAAGGGAAATAATGTGATTACGCATATATATCAACTTTATATATAAAAAAATGTACCTATATATGAGATGTGTACCTAATTGTTTTTTTTTATATTATTCTTTTGAAAATATTGAATTCAATAATTTCAAAAGAAAAACATAAAAGGAGTGGGTTGTGCCAACACTTAACTCTTCACTACATAGTAAGTGTATATTTTTTCTTCTTGAAAGGTTTACAATCTCTAAATGCATTTTTATGAAGTACATTTATATAAGATTCTTAAACAAATATAAGATTCCGAGAGGACAAAAATTTTCGCATTATATTTCGTAAACACAAAAACATTGTCACGAAACTCATAGTAGGTATGCACTTTCTACATGAAACCTGTTGAGAAATTTTTAAATTTTGGATTACCAGCAAGATGTACCTACATGTGTGAGACAGTGAGAGCATTTTGAAAATTTGGATCATATGAAAGTATAGAAAAGAAACCAACGGATATCTATGGAAAACTAATCAGCTCTAAGTTTATGGACTTTACATAATATACGATATGAATACGACATCAATTGGACCTATAGTTTGGGTTACAGAGAGGACACAAAAAAAATATAACAACGTGAATTATGAAATCATTAAGAAGAAATGAAAAATTGTCTTTGAAAAAATTATCAGCTCTAGGGTCTATGGTCTATGCACTTTAAACATATGATGTAAATAAGAAGTCGATCGGACTTATAGCTAGGGCTGTAGAAAGGATATGAAAAGTATACGGCGTACGCCATACACACAAACAAAGACATCACGACGAAACAAAATGTGCACCCTCTACATGATATCCGTTGAGAAATTGATGTAAAAAATACGCTTGAAAATTGTGAAATCATGACTCTCCACCATTCTATAGTGTGGAGAGTAATAAAATTTGTAGATTTATCAATTTTATATTGACTGATTTGTAAATTAAAATTAATTACTTCCTTTTGTATAAATTCTGTAAATATAAATTTTTAGTTTCAATTGTTTTGAAATATTTTCTTTACACACGAGTGCTTGTACTCTGGTACATACATACATACCATCACACCATTTCCTCAGAGAGAACCGAACACATTCATCGCCTCGTCAACATTCATGCATCGTTTCATACATGTTCATCTGTTGTTCACACTTCTTACGTTTCCATCTTTCATAATATATCGTTCACATGGTCGTGCCATCCTTGTCTTAGAGGGCCCCGACTTCTTATTTCGTTCCTGTCAGCTTTGTACTTGAATGAGCGGGGGCGTAACTTCCCGCTCAGTGTGTTGGGGATGGAATTATGTTATGTATCAACAAGTCAACCGAAGAAAGCCTGTAAATCCTTCTGCGAATATGAGACAGCCACCTACCTTGTGAGATGGTCTCCAGCCTTCGCAAGCACAGAACTCGTATCTCCGGTCTTGATATGATGGAGATGATGGTTCGTCCACTTCACAAGTCTCACACACACCAATTCCTCCCGTGGCGTAATTATTAAAGCGCAAATAAATTATGGCTATTTTTTCCTCGACAAGACTTAACTTGATCTGTCGACGAATGTGACAATACAGTGTACCGCTAACGGGCGACAACGTGCGAACTGTCCAAACTGGTCAAAAAAACTGTCGTCTTCCATATCGATGGCTCAGACCATATCCGCCCACCTGTGTTGCTCAGACGTCGAGAAAGCATAACAAATAAGTGACTATCTAATTCACAGAGGGCAGACTGGTCCTACAGTTGACCTGTTTGAAATAAATAATTCAAATAAATTATGTAATTACTGTGGCAAATGAATATTGCTCAACCATACTCCCCGCCTTGGAAATTCGGAGAATTTTCAACGAAAAATAAAGAAATAAAAATAAAATAGAATAAACGCGAGTAACTTTCGCTTTAGGAGAGTATGAAAAATCTTATGTCTAAGTTAACAAAATTATAACTAATCACATAAAGTATAAAGTTAATCTTAAGTTATATAAATATTTAAAGATATATTAATTATTGCGTCGGGATCGGATATAATTTGATTACCGGACGCTCAAAATGTCCAAATCTATTTTTGACGGTCGCGACTCGCACAATTCCGTCTGACCCCGGGTGAATTTCGGTGATTACGCCTAACGGCCAACTTAACGGAGGCGAGTCCTCCTGTCCCACCAACACAACAGTCCCGACCTCAACAGGACGATCAGGAGGCGTAGGGTGCGAAGGATTTAGCCGGAAGCAGCAATTGCATTTCCGAACTCTTCTCCTAACGACGGTTCTGGCATCTAATATCCAATACCGTTGTCGCAATATGGAAACAAGAAGTCCTGGGCCAGTGTGACAATTCCTAACATGCAAGTGATCAATAAGAAGATCCACTACATGGTCATGTTTGGGAAGTAGAAGTGGATGTTTCGCCTCAAATAGCAAGTCCGAATTGGAAAGTCTACCTCCAATGCGTGTGAGGACCGAGAATTTTTTAATAAAATTCTCAGAAGGCGTATCATCCCAATGAATGTTATAAAGATTCTTCTTAATGAGAAATTTAGCGTATAGAATAATGTGGGTGACCAAACCGAGGACATCAAATAAGCGGGCGACTATGGGGAGTATATTCCGCTTTATACACTTCTCCCAAATATAAGATGTTGTAAAGGAGAAGCTGTCGTCAACTGGTTCCCATAATGGACCCAAAATCTTAGAGGCATTGTCAGAATAAGTAGATAGATTCACTACACTTAAATGAGATTCTGAAGGAGTTTTGAGTACAACTTGAGAATTATTAGGCAATTTTATCAAATCAAACGTGCGGGTCATGAATGGTGAGATTAGTTCTCTGAAAGAGCGTGCAACTCTGGATTCATCTTTAATACAATAGACCAGGTCGCCCATATACAGTTTGGACTCTGCCACATTGGCAACATCTGGGGAATGTGGTCTCATATAATGAGCCAATTGGCGTAAAATCTTTATCGCCAAGAATGAACTAGTATTAATTATGAAGTGGACCAGATTAAATTTAAAGGTCCATGTGAGATCATTGTTTACAAATCGAAACATCCTCACATATTTACGATGCTTACTAGAATTTTCAGTCTCTAAACACATTTGTTTTATATCCACTGTCTTAGTGACGGGAAAAAGACGAAATTCAAGAAAATGTAAAAATAAATTGGCCTGCAAAGGACGTCATTTAATAACAACCTTGAATATATTTTAGCACTAAAATTAAAACTCTCTTGTAAATTAGATGGTTGTTTAAATCTTCGCTCCAAAACCATAGAACGGCTTTGGGTGGCAGTACGAGAATTAACTAGATTATTCGAGTCTTTACAGAGAGGCAAAGCAGCAGAATATCTATCTTCGTCAGCGTGAGTGACAGAAGATGCAGTAAAGAGATCTTCACACTCTGTCTCCTCTGGGCTCAAATTTTGTATGTTAAGTATTTTATCTAACTGCGGAAACTTTTGCACTAAATCATTAATTGCAAGTGCTGAGAACGAAGTACTCGTATCGGAAACATTATTATCGTAATCACCCATTAGGACATAGCCAAACGCGGTTAATAAAGCGGGAGGTGCCCTACTTCCTGATTCTACCTTGTTTCCTAAATAAATATATGGGAAGAGTTGTGCGCCCAAAACGACATCTATATTTCCAGGAATATTCCACGTCAAATCAGCGAGGGGTAATCCCTCTAAGTAGCCCATATCACCCTTGGCTATATAATGAGTAGGCAACTGATCTGTGATGCAGTCTACGACAAGCGCATGTATCTTGTATTTCTTACAGGAGTATAAGCGTGACTCAATGTCTATATACACATATCCTATAATAGGACGAGATGCTGAACCTATCCCTTTGACGATAGAGTTACTCAAAGGAATTATCGTAAGATTCAATGCCTTACAACATTCGACAGTGATCAAATTATTTTGTGAGCCATTGTCAATGAGGCATCGTATTATTTTTTTATTTCCATTATTCTGTTTCGCATAAACCTGCGCAGTTGCCAACAAATTCGCTGAGCTTGGTTTCACCTCGGCACATAGGGACATTGAAGCGTTTCCGCTCGAAGTATGCTGCGCATTGCAATTGCACACTACGTCAGTGTGAGATGGCGTCGAAGTAGGTAGCGGTCTGACATTATCTTCTCCGTTAAAATGCAAAGTCGTATGATGTCTTTTCTTGCATAACTTACAAGCGAACGACGATTTGCAGTTTGCTACCGTATGCGTACCACTAAGACAATTCACGCACCCACGTTTCGATTTTATAAATTCGAATCGAGCCTGTGACGACTTCAGGCCTTTAAATTTGTGGCAATTATTAACTTGATGTTGAGTGGCGTTACAAAAAATACAAATTTTCTCTGAATTAGTATTCGGTATTTTCTGGTCACTGACGACGAAAGATTTATAAGTCGACCGAGGTGATTTGGGGGCATGTGGCTTATTTGCCACGCTATTGCCATTAGAACGTTCTAATATTTTCACTTGGTCGTGTATGAATGAAACAAAATCATCATACGAAGGAATTTCTTTATCGCGAAATGACAGTTCAAAAGTTTGAATATTTTGAGGATCAATTTTCCTCAATGCGACGTGTAATAACACAAAATCAATAAGGTCGTCGATTTTTAATTGTTTCAAAGCTGCGACGGATGCAGAATAATTCTCAATAAATTGATCAAGGCTTGCGGACGTATTTGTGCAATTTTTGGCATCGAGAATATTATTTAGGTAATGCGTGGCTAATGCACGTTTATCTTGATATTTTTTAACTAAGTTATTCCAGATTATTTTATAAGATTCGCCGGAGGGCACAATGCCCGCGGTAATTCTCAGAGCACCATGGGTAAGTTTGCCCATTAAATATTGAACTCTCTGTGAATCCGTAAGTTGTTCATTTTCGTGAACATTTGCTTTGAAGGTCTCATAGAATTTATTCCAGTTTTCGGTCTTACCGTCGAAACTAGCCAGCTCTATTGCGGGCAGATTAATGACGCGTTTTTCATTGCGCGAATAGGTGTCTGGTCGAGGTGCTTGCACGATTTTATTACGAGCGCGTTTAACCTCCAGAAACATGTCGTCAAATGCGTCTAAAGGTTGGAGATCTGGAACGTATTCTGGATTCGATTTGAGTTGATGATCATTGATGTCATATATTATACCTTCAAATTGACTACGCATGTCGTCCAGCATTTCTGATTGCGCCAGAAACCTTTCTAGACTCCTTGACTCGAAGCTAGAAATGTTATTCATCATACGGTAAAGATCGTTCATCGGCGTAAAGAGACGTTCCTTTTTTGCAGTTAAAATAATGAACGTTCTGTTCGGTTCTGCACTTGACGAAGATCCGGTAGTGTTAGGCATATTGAGAAGGTATTTAGGTATTATTTGTGTTTATGTAAATATTTAATTTAGGTATAAAGTATCTAGGTATTATTTGTATTTATGTAAATATTTAATTTGTACCAGTTAAAATTTAATCAATCGACTGTATATTTAGGTATAGGTATAGGTATAAAAGTAATATTCAATTATATTAATTGTTCACAGTTAATATTCAATTAACCGCCTGTATTTAGGTATATAAAAGTATATAATTTGTCCCAGTTAATATTTAATTAATCGACTGTATATTTAGGTACATAAAGTATATAATTTGTCTCTGTTAATATTCAATTAATCGCCTGTATATTTAGGTATATAAAAGTATATAATTTGTCCCAGTTAACTGGTTTAGGTAGGTATGTACATACGCTTCGTATTATTTAATTAGGTATTGTGAAATAATTATTTTATTTTATTGGTTTTAAATTATTTGTTCATAACATATGTACATACGACTCGTATCCACTAACAATTATGTTTTATTAAATTGTTTATCTGAATAAGTATATAAATACAGACCGCACTGGATTATTCCCAACACTAATGTACTCATGTACTTAATGTACATATATATATCGCAATGTTATATACGAACGTACTGTTGTACGTCAATGCACTGTCGAACGCAGGAATATAATATATTATATCAAATATTACATAGGTACCTACGTAGTTATACGCAATATCGCTGTAGATTTGTGATATTTCTTACACACAGACATGTACTCACTGTACGAAGCGAATAATGAATGTATAATTGTATAGGCAGGTACCCATTCAACTAACAGCTAACTTGATCGGGTAAAAATAACTAAATCTAACAATTAACTTATATTATGTTCCGATTGATTGAACATAATTGACTGGACATAAATCCAATAATTCGATTCGAAATATACCAAACATTACGTACCGATATCTACAATATTTTTTGTGGGTATATTTAAATAAATGATATGCTATGCGCAATACGTTTATGTGATTATTTATAAGATCAAACTATTTGAACTTATTCAAATTTAACAAAATTACGTAAATTAACAAGTTAGGTATATGATAAATATAATATTTATCGTTAAATACGATATTTAATTTAGGTACTTAATTAACCAGAGATTGGGCTAACGAGATTGAAGAGAGGATCAAAAGAAAAAGAAACATTATAGTCTGCAATGTACCGGAAAGTCTGGAAGAAAAACATGATGAAGCCTTAAAAGTGGATAGTGCTGTGATTTATAATATTCTTAAAGCTGCCAATGGTTCAATAACTAATAAAGACTTTAAACTCTTCAGATTGGGGAAAAAGGTCAACAACAAACCCCGCCCCATTAAAGTGATACTCAATAACCATAACCTAGTTGGTGATATTTTCAAAAACATAGTAAACGTACAGAATCCAACAAAAATATATCGTGATCAGACTGTTATGCAGCGTAACCAATTTTTAAAACTAAAGGATATTCTTAATGCTAGAGTTCAGAATGGCGAAACCAACCTTACAATTAAATTTTACAATGGCAACCCAAAAATTATAAATAAGTATCACTCAAAAAACTCCAATGCTATTACCAAAATACCAGAGGTCTAAAAACGAAGCTGAGTGAACTTCGCCTGTCTTTGTCAACTTTTTGCTATGATATTATTATTTTAACTGAGACTTGGTTGAACACTGATATTGACTCCTCTGAATTGGGTTTTACTAATTACAATGTTTATAGATGTGATCGAAATTCATACACTAGTAATAAATCCAGGGGTGGAGGTGTTTTGATCGCAGTTTTAAAGTCTATTCCTAGTAGAAAGATACAAATAAATTGCAAAAACTTAGAGCAGATCTTCATATCTATTAAACTACCCCTTGAATCGTTTGTTATTGGTTGCACATACATACCCCCTGGCTCCGACCTATTACATTTTAAAAATTATCACGAGGTAATTGGGCAATTATTCTCTAAAAACAAACATAGTAAATTCATTTTAACTGGAGACTTCAACCTTCCTGACTGTACGTGGGAAACTTTTGATTGTTTTGACAATGACCAAAACTATATCGATCTTCAAATTAATAATAATCCTAGTAATGAAAAAGCTGGTGAACTGGTCGATATGTCCAATTTCTTTGGCCTCCGACAAATTAATCCAATAAAGAATTCTCACAACAGGCTTCTTGATCTTATCTTCGCGTCTGCCCCTAAAAACACTAAGGTGAGCGAGTCTCCTTCACCACTGCTCCCGATCGATACCTACCATCCTCCCCTGGATATACTTATCTTGTCCCAACTTTGTAATTCTAATAAAAATGTACGTATCAAACAGAACTTCCATAGGGTTGATTACTCGGGCATTAATTCATTCTTGAAAAATATTGACTTTTCATTTCTACACACCGATATGGACTTAAACAATATGACAGAGTTTTTCTACACAAAACTTCAATCTTGTATAGAGTTATTTGTTCCGAAAACAACTATTAAACACTCGAGCTATCCTAAGTGGTTTAATGTCGAACTTAAGCAATTAATATTAAGAAAGAAACTAGCACACAGAAAGTTTAAAGAGACTAACAACTTAGACGAATACGTTTGCTTTTCTATTTTGCGCAAAAAATGTGCCACTCTTTCTAAAGTATGCTACAAACGTCATATTGATATAGTTGAGAAATTTCTGCCTTCGGGTTCTCAAGATCTGTGGAAGTTTGTTAACGGGTTGAGGGATGCTCGGGTTGACATACCGGCAAATGTTTACTACAATAATCAATGTTCTAAATCAACCCAGGATGCTGCAGACCTTTTTGCATCCTTTTTTCAGAGTGTATACGATCCTCCATTTGCTGGTCCTGTCACCGATTTTTCCTCCACTAAGATAATTGATTTACCCGGCATAACGATTACACTTGACGAGATCAAAAGTGCTATCCTTGCTTTAGACACCTCAAAATCGGCTGGTCCTGTTCTCCTTTTTTATGTATTGGGCTTCATTAGCCCAATACATAAAAAAGGAGAACTTAATCTTGTGACTAATTATAGACCGATATGCATATTGTCTGCAATTCCTAAGCTCTTTGAATCGATAATTGCTAAAAAAATAAGCCAACCGATAAACAATATTATTACTGCTTCCCAACATGGCTTTATTCCCAAGAAATCTACACTAACTAACCTAGCAGTATATCATAACTACATAGCCAATATAGTTTCTAGGAGAGGTCAAGTCGATTCCGTGTACACGGACTTCTCAAAAGCTTTTGACAAGGTGTCACATTCCTTACTACTATATAAGTTACGTGGATACGGAGTAGATGGTATCTTCCTACATTGGCTTAAAAGTTACTTGAGTGATCGTACTCTTAGAGTAAGGATTGGGAATTGCATATCTCAGCCAATACAAGCATCTAGTGGTGTTCCGCAGGGATCGCACTTGGGACCAATATTGTTCAATTTATTTGTGGATGACATAGTTCAGATCTTCAAAGGTGTTGAAGTCGTGTTATTTGCGGATGACTTGAAAATTTTCAAATCAATTAATAATATTGAAGACTGTTTAACCATTCAAAACAATCTGTCATCTTTAAGCGAATGGTGTAAACGTAATAAACTTAATTTAAATGCTTCAAAGTGTCAAGTTATCCGTTTTCATCGAACAAGATCCCAATTTACCTATAATTATACAATTGACAATGTTACTCTTGACAGCGTTACAAACTTGAGGGATTTGGGAGTCACACTATCTGAGGATCTCACCTTTAATTTACATATAGAGGAGATCGTCGGTAAAGCTATGAGGGTGTTGGGCTTCATCACGAGACTGGCAGCTGATCTTAATAAAACTGAATCATACAGGTTACTATTTGTTTCTCTAGTCAGACCATTATTGGAATATAATTCTGTAATCTGGTCCCCCTACTACAATGTCCACATAAATCATATTGAAAGGGTCCAGAGAAAATTTTTGCGATTTGTAAATTATAAAAAGGGGATACCAATAGAACACATCAATTACACAGATCTAATGCTAGAATTTAAACTTTTAAATCTTGACGTTAGAAGAAAGGTTTTTGACCTTTCCTTCTTACACAAAATATTGAACTATGCAATAGACTGTCCCGAACTCCTTAAACTCATAAACTTAAATGTTCCGGCTAAAACCACTAGACAGTGTGTTATGTTTCGTGAGAGCCATTCTCTGAATAATTATGTCTACCACTCCCCAATACCAAGGCTACACAGACTTGGTAACATTGTGGGGAGTCACTCCGATGTTTTTGCCGACGATTTTTCTACTTTCAAATCAAAAATAGTACATTTTCTTTCTCTTAACTCATGACTTATCATAGTAATCGTTATGTTTGGGATTTATTTTGTTTTATTTTGTTTTTGTATTTTGTCTTTATTGATGTTTCTTAACTGATATAATGTATTGCTGAACTTAATGTGTTATACTTATGTTATTATTGTATTTATAACTGTGTTGTGTACTGTTCAATTTTTAACATTATATTTCATAACAGATATTATGTATCACCGAATTTTAAATTTGATTTCTTTCTGATTTACAATATGTTATTGTTATCTTTATTGATGTTTCTTAACTGATATAATGTATTGCTGAACTTAATGTGTTATACTTATGTTATTATTGTATTTATAACTGTGTTGTGTACTGTTCAATTTTTAACATTATATTTCATAACAGATATTATGTATCACCGAATTTTAAATTTGATTTCTTCTGATTTACAATATGTTATTGTTATCTTTATTGATGTTTCTTAACTGATATAATGTATTGCTGAACTAAATGTGTTGTAGGTACTTATGTTATTGTTGTATTTATAACTGGTGTTATGTACTGTTAATAATATGGTGTTATGTACTGTAAATAGGCTTTCAAGCCGTAAATATAATTAAATAAATTAAATTAAAAAAAATTAACCAACTCAAAACATTCCTTAAAAATTCACCAAAAATTACGTAAATTCACAAGTTAGATATTATATGATAAATATAATATTTATCGTAAAGTATGATATTCAAGTTAGGTGCTTAATTGACCTACTCAAATTCATTAAAAATTCACCAAAAATTACGTGAATTAACAAGTTAGATATTATATGATAAATATAATATTTATCGTAAAGTATGATATTCAATTTAGGTACTTAATTGACCAACTCAAAATTCATTAAAAAATTCACCAAAAATTACGTAAAAATTCTACGAATTTCCAAGCAGTTATATTATTATAAATATGTTCAATATTGCTGGGCAATATTCGACTCGAAAGGATCATATGCGTCCGATATTTAATATAGGTACTTAATTGACCAACTCAAAAATTCAATAAAAAATTCACCAAAAATTACGTAAAAATTCTACGAATTTCCAAGCATTTATATTGTAATAATTATGTGCAATATTGCTGGGCAATATTCGACTCGAAAGGACCAAATGCGTCCGATATTTAATATAGGTACTTAATTGACCAACTCAAAAAATTCATTAAAAAATTCACCAAAAATTACGTAAAAATTCTACGAATTTCCAAGCATTTATATTGTAATAATTATGTGCAATATTGCTGGGCAATATTCGACTCGAAAGGACCAAATGCGTCCGATATTTAATATAGGTACTTAATTGACCAACTCAAAAAATTCATTAAAAAATTCACCAAAAATTACGTAAAAATTCTACGAATTTCCAAGCATTTATATTGTAATAATTATGTGCAATATTGCTGGGCAATATTCGACTCGAAAGGACCAAATGAATGAGCGGGGGCGTAACTTCCCGCTCAGTGTGTTGGGGATGGAATTATGTTATGTATCAACAAGTCAACCGAAGAAAGCCTGTAAATCCTTCTGCGAATATGAGACAGCCACCTACCTTGTGAGATGGTCTCCAGCCTTCGCAAGCACAGAACTCGTATCTCCGGTCTTGATATGATGGAGATGATGGTTCGTCCACTTCACAAGTCTCACACACACCAATTCCTCCCGTGGCGTAATTATTAAAGCGCAAATAAATTATGGCTATTTTTTCCTCGACAAGACGTAACTTGATCTGTCGACGAATGTGACAATACAGTGTACCGCTAACGGGCGACAACGTGCGAACTGTCCAAACTGGTCAAAAAAACTGTCGTCTTCCATATCGATGGCTCAGACCATATCCGCCCACCTGTGTTGCTCAGACGTCGAGAAAGCATAACAAATAAGTGACTATCTAATTCACAGAGGGCAGACTGGTCCTACAGTTGACCTGTTTGAAATAAATAATTCAAATAAATTATGTAATTACTGTGGCAAATGAATATTGCTCAACCAGTACTTCTTCAGGCGTTCTTCATTCATTCCTCCCAAGTGGCTAAACCATCTTAATGTGTTAATCGAATATTTTTATTATTGCATATGCCTAAACATTGGATTTTTTTCCCTGTCGGGAGTCAAAGATATTTTTTAACAGATTTTTTATTATCTCAATAGAGACGAAGTTGAAATATTTACTGTAGGAGAACCGGGAAATCAAGGCACCTACAGGGCTTACGACCTGTCATCGGCTGGTTTACGTGATCACTTTATGCACTTGCGTAACGTTCACCAATTATGCCTTTTTAATGAGATCCCTATCAATTCAATTTTGAAAGTTCTATATATTGTAATACTGAAATTCTTTTCGCTTGAAAATAAGGATTTTTACTAAGGATTACATCTTTCTTCGTCTTACATTCTTTCCTTGTGTCCTCGTTTCGTACCCTGTCATACTTCTTCTATTACTAATTCTTCTTAGCGAACTTATGCATATTCTATTACAAATTCTTCTTAGCGAACTTATGCATATTCTATTACAAATTACAGTCTGGATCTGTGAGACGATTAATATCGTAAGTCTCCAGAATGTGGCAACTTGTTATTGGGTGCGTGTTAAATAATTATTTGACATAGTACCTGTTAGTTGCCCGAGAAGAATAAAAATAAAATAAAATAAAATAAAATTCTTCTTAGCGAACTTATGCATATTCTATTACAAATTACAGTCTGGATCTGTGAGACGATTAATATCGTAAGTCTCCAGAATGTGGCAACTTGTTATTGGGTGCGTGTTAAATAATTATTTGACATAGTACCTGTTAGTTGCCCGAGAAGAATAAAAATAAAATAAAATAAAATAAAATTCTTCTTAGCGAACTTATGCATATTCTATTACAAATTCTTCTTAGCGAAATTATGCATATTCTATTACAAATTCTTCTTAGCGAAATTATGCATATTCTATTACAAATTCTTCTTAGCGAACTTATGCATATTCTATTAAAAATTCTTCTTAGCGAACTTATTCATATTCTATTACAAATTCTTCTTAGCGAACTTATGCATATTCTATTACAAATTCTTCTTAGCGAACTTATGCATATTCTATTACAAATTCTTCTTAGCGAACTTATTCATATTCTATTACAAATTCTTCTTAGCGAACTTATTCATATTCTATTACAAATTCTTCTTAGCGAACATTTCATAGAATGTGCGATACATACAATAGCATGTTTTAAGAGTTTGTCATATTCCACCTCAGTTCCACAACATTTTAATACTCAATACAAAAGAAAATCAATGCCCGCTTAGTATAGGAAAACATGACTTGCTTTACTTGTTGTACTTACATATTCATTTATTTATCAAAAAATCCACAATAACCATACAAAAAATTACAACAATACAATAGTGAAACATAGTACAACAAAAATTATGTAAAATAGACAATTTAGTATACGTTGGCACTGACAAAATGAATACAATCTATCAGTACCAACATCCAGTGGATAAGAACTATTCCACTAAGCAGTGCTTGTGTCGGAATAGCTTTATTTCTTTATTTTACTTCTCGGGCAACTAACAGGTACTATGTCAAATAATTATTTAACACGCACCCAATAACAAGTTGCCACATTCTGGAGACTTACGATATTAATCGTCTCACAGATCCAGACTGAAAACACAATTAAAAACTGTGTCTCCACCGGGAATCGAACCCGGGACCTTTGGATCAGCAGTCAGATACCTAACCAACTGAGCCATGAAGACCGACATTTATTTTAACTGACACAGTCCTTACTTATGGTAACCCATTTATGTCCAACACATAATTATAACATATCAAAAAATCAAACATACAAATTATAATATAAGCTATAAAATCACGGTTTTATATTCATTTCATAATTTAAAAAAAATATTTTTTCAATGTTCATTCTACCTTTGTTGAGAATCCAAGAAGATAGTTTATTTTTCATAGCACTCAGTGACTTTATATTAGGTATATATCTCAGGACCATTTAATTCTTTTATAAATATGTTTAAAATAAGAGCTAAAATAAAATCAAAATGTTTTTGATAATATAAGTGAAACTGACCAATACAAATATCCATTCAACACCAACAACCTAAATACAGAACAAAAATGGAGAAAAATCCTATACACAGGACCTATTTCTATAAAAATAAAAAAATACACTGCCAACTAGTATCAAAGCTGCATTTTACACCAACAACAACATCAGTAGATCATTATTAAATTCTAAAACTAAAAGAAATTACAAAGAAAAAAGTGGAGTTTATAGAATAACATGTGGTGACTGTAATGAACACTACATAGGACAGACATCACGTAACCTAAATATAAGAATTAACGAACACAGAAGATGCTTAAACAACAATAATTTCTCAGAATTTGCTAACCACATTATCCAAACTAATCACTCTTTCAATAACCACAAACTAAAACTATTACATGAAACACAGAATAAAGGATACCGACTTAACAACTACGAAACGCTCGAAATACATAAACACATAAATTCCGGTATAAAACTTATAAATAACCATACCTTTCATAACACTTCTCCAATACTTAATATATTTCCCATCAAAAACAAAAACACTTCACAATTCTCCCCTCCCCCCACTAACCCAACCAACCCTCAACCGCCACCCCCCTCGCTACACAGACAGATTCACACAAATTCAACATGTTAGTCTCGACACGCCGGTCGATGGAAGGACAGCGCTTCCGAAACATGTCGCGAAGTGACTCAAAAAACAAGTGGTTTATAGCTAATTAATAATTCAAAAATGGTTTATATTAACTACCACAAAATATCCGCCGAATCATTAAATGATATGAAAGTTTTATGTTTTGTATTAATTACATAGTTTTGTATACCTACTTGGTTTTATGTTTATAAAATTGTTATTATTTTTGTTTCCTAAATCATAACGACAAAATGTATGTAGGCCTTAATACATGATGTTATAATTGTATTGTTTATGTATTGACGCTGTTTTTTTGTCCAAATTTAATTCAAATAAAATAAATGAAACTATGCCATGTCCAGATTTCACTTACATACGTCAAGGTTGGAATTACGATTGCGTTATGAATGGAAACTTTAGTAACCTTTGATATCTTGCAAACATTCTTGTAACAATTCTCACAACAACTCTTCTCAAAATATCTGGCCGCACTCTGGTAACGGATAATATATTAATCGAATATATTTTTTAATTGCATATATGCTGTAGGCATACAAGCCAAAAATTAAATAATATTTCTGGCGCTTTCAGGGGTGACATCTGTGCGAGACACCGTCATCTCATTTATAAGGACTGTTGCTTTCATTGTTTACAAATAAACTAATTTCTCAATAGATGGCGTTACAAAAAGGCCTTACCGTTACTTCATAGATGGAATTAGTACAGTTCCTTATTTTCAGGTGAATTGTTACACACTATTCAAATATATTATATAACTTTCAAAAATTAGATAGACAAGGGAACTCAATAAGAAGGCATAATTGGTGAACGTTGCGCAAGCGCATAAAGTGATCACGTAAATCAGCCTATGACAGGTCGTAAGCCCTGTAGTTGCCTCGAGTTCCTGGTTCTACAATATTCCAACTTCGTCTCTATTGAGATGTTAAAAAAAAGTATATCAATAAAGATAGTATAGGTATTATTTATTTATCGTTTATTTGTTGTATCTTTTGATTGTATTGTTAAATAACAGTTAATGCCCTGAGGTGATTTGGGAATATTGAAAGAATGTAAAGTGTACAAAAGTTTAAGAGATGGAATAAATGTTAATGGAAAGAAACATAAGAAGCTTGGACAGCAGATGAACATGTAGATAGGTATGAGACAATGTATGAATGTTGATGAGGCGAGGGATGCATGTCTATAATGTGGTTTCAGGGACATGGAGTGATGGTATGTATGTTAGAATTCAAAAAATTATAAAAATTATACCTATTCAATTATTACATATACAATTTTATACTTACAGATAAGTTAATTTAGACAGTGGTTGCAAAGCTTGCGCTGGTATCTCTTTGAGGGCGCAGTTTTGAAGCAGAAGCTTGGTCAGCTTGACCACAGTGTTGAGAACCCCTGGCTGGATAACTTCAATCTTATTGTCAGATAGGACCCTGTTAACAAAAAAAAAATACAGATGATGAAACATATTATGAAACAAAAAAAAAACATGGACAGAAACAAGGGTATAACATCACTAGTGATATTGCTAAATAAGCCAAAAATCTTGGATTACCTATGAACATGTCGTTAAGAAATTCAAGGCCTAATATCTTTTTGATTGTTTTTTTGCAACCATAGTTAAAAAATCAAAAATTGCTATAAGCTCAAAAATTGAACCGTATGTAGATACGATCGATGCTTTACAGGGCCACATATGTAAATATAATTTTGGTATGTGATTTTAAAAATATTTCTCATGGCCACTTGAATGAGCAACGACGCTAAAAAACATTGAATTTTTGACATTTTTCAATTTTTTTGTCGTTTGCTTAGTCCAAAGTTTCTAGGCACGCCCCTGCATTAGGTACATATTGCGAAAACATTCTTCTTCTTCTTTCTCAGCCATCTCTCCACTGCTGGATGTAGGCCTCTTCTAATAGCTTCCACTCGTCTTTTTTCTGGGCTTTTCGAACCCATCCGCTTCCAGCGACAGGGACAATATCATCGGCCCACCTTTTCTGGGGCCGGCCTATTCCCCTTTTCATATCCCATGGTCTCCAATTTAGAATTCTGCGAAAACATTACACGAGCACAAAAGCGGGTTTATTGTCATAAGGCAATTTCTTTCAACTATCCCGAGCAACGTGAGATCTCTAAAGATAAATTATTAGTACCTACAATAGTAGGTATTTAGATAGGTAGGTATTTAATAAAGAAAAAAAAATGAATAGCAACCCATGTGTTTTTGAAAAAAATTACAAGTATAAAATATCAATCAGTTTTGATGAAATAATGATTTATACTTTTTCGTTGGTTATTTTTATTCCAAGCCTGACCTATATTAAAGAATTCTCAAATACATCCCAGGGTGTAATATAATATCTGAGAAAGTGGCATCCCTTGTGTGTGTGTGTGGGAACCTCATTTTCACATGTGGACGACGTCAATTTCACATGTCATCGTTGTCAGTTTCAGAAGCGAACTTTTCACACAGAGACTAATGGCTCATTGTGGTCTCCGGGCTTCGGGCGACAACTACCCCCGACCTATAAAATATTGTATAAGACACACCACCCCAACCCTTGAACTTTTGTCAGTTCTACATAATATATGAAATATCCAATTCGGCTCAAATCGAAAAAATACGAGTCCAATTTCAGATTATATGAAATGGAATTACATAAGAAATTTCGATGAAGTTAGAAGAGACCCATCTCATTACATATAAGCGGCTAAAGCTACTCTTAAAAATCTCTACTTCATTCCCAATTTCAAAATTTCGCTAAAAACCTACCTTAATAATGACTAATAAGACGACAGGTAGGTAGGTTCTAAACGTAGGTAGATTCAAATGAAATCTAGTTTTAAGATATTTTTTTGTTTAATGATCATCATCTATGGCCATAACTCTGTATTTAATAGTATACTTATTTTTTTGTATGTTATATAAACCTTGTCTATACCATAAAAATAAATATAATTTCATTAATAAATAAATGAATAAATAAAAAAACATATTAATCATTAATAAATGAAAAAAACAAAGAAATTAAAAATAAATAAATAACTCAATAAATATATAATATAAATAAATAAACAAATAAATAAACTACTTAATTAAAAAAAAATAAACAAAATATAAATAAATTTAAAAATTTAACAACATTAAGTTTAAATGACGAGAATGCCAATAACCATATTTTAAATATAAATTATGACCTTCTAAATTCGTGGCTAAATAAAATAATTCATTCTATACATCCAAAATTTCTCAACCAACCTTATGTTGACAAAATTTGGTCAATCAAATAGTTCAGTATTCAGTATTGGTGATTTGGACGCGGATTTAGAAGGTTTTATAATAGTGATTCAGGATAGAATATTAAAAACTAAAAATTATCGAAAATATATAATAAAAGACATAAATGTAGTTGATGATAGTTGTAGGAAATGTTTGGCTTTTCCGGAAACAATCGAGCATATAATATCGGGCTGTTTTTTTTTCTCGAGAATATACATTTAGACATAACCAAGTAGCAATACATCAAAATTTAGCTATTAAATATAAATTTATTGACACTATAAACATAAAACCATATTATGAATATGATCCGATTTCATTTTTAGAAAATAATAATATTAACTTACCGGTCAATTCAACATAACAGACCCGATATAATAATACATGATAAAATTAAAAAAATAACATATATTTGCGACGTGGCTATTCCAAATCCTAGTAATATTATAAAAAGTTTTCATGAAAAAAATAGAAAATAAACCGCTTTAGGTAACGAGATTAAAGGACTTTGGCATACTCGTAAAATAATAATATTACCGTTCATTATTTCAGCCACTGGCATTATTCCAAAATCGTTAATCTGTAATTTAGAAAATATAGATTTATCGAAAAACTTAATAATAAAAATGTAAAAAACGGTTGTAATGAATACATGTAGAATCGTTAAAGATTTTTTAAACGTTAATATTCGAGAATCAGTAGGGTTGTTAGGTAGTATAGAGACCTCCTCAGAGCCTAATCCTTTGATATGTTAAGTATCTGGATGGGTGAACTATTCCCAATTGAAAGCTTGATGATGCGTTTGTTGCATTTTATTTTGCTCTTGTAAATAATTTACAATTTACGCATTGATCTGCTAATTCTTTTGAGGAAGTGAATAATGGTAATAATAATAATTGAGTGTTATTATTTGTAGTGCTTAATTGTTATTAATATCATTAGTAAATCGGCCAGCGCCGTATAAAAAAATATATAAAGAAATAAATAATAAATAAATAAATACTTAATTAATTTATAATTAAATATATAATCAAATAAATAAATTTATAAATAAAAAAATATTATAAATTATTTTTTAAAATAAATGTAAGTATAAATACATAGATAAAAAATTAGTAGGTGAGGTCTTAATTCTACAAGTAATACCTATATGTTTTGTACCTTGACTAACGAAAAATAAATGGTTTACTTAATAGTTGCATGTAACACATGAGATCCAACTGTCGATGGTGATAGTATGCATAATCAAAGAATACGTACCAAACTATAAACAACACAAATTAATAAATATTTGAAGATATTTTATTTTCTATATAAAACATGTAGGTATGTTTGTCAGGATAGGATAGTATGGAGGTCAGTCTGGTTTTCCTACACAGAATATGAAACAGTATGATGGTATGTATGTATGTTTGGAGATTTAAGTATCAAACTATTAAGTCTTCTTACATATTGTATATAGGCGACTACCATACAAATTGTATGAAGTGATGTCGTCACTAAATTCAATTTTTATAAAAATTGTTAAAAAAAATTTGAGATGTACTAATACAATGTTTGTATTTTTTATATAAAATTAAATTATATAGTTGGGGTGTTTTGGCTTTTTTCGATATTTAAAAAAATGGAAATATAGGCAGTTAAACTCATAAATTTATCATAAAAAAAATATTTTTCTTAATAAAAAAAACCAATTTGAGATTTTGTATTTGTCTATGTTCATACCAATTTTCAGCGTTCTAGCTTTTATGGTTTCTGAGATATATGGAAAAATAAACCAAAATTTCAAAAGTTGATAACCCCTGACTAAAACAAAAATTCACAATTCTGAGTATAAAAGTTTTGTAGGCTTATAACTGTTTATATATTCTGAAAATTTGAGCTCTGTAAATTGAGCGGATCAAAAGTTATAAGGGGGGGACGGACACACACACAAAACTCACATAAAATGTTCTACTACGAATTCTGAGTAAATCCATGTATGGGAACATATATGCTGCGAGGTCTCTAGTTGGTGTTATTAGCATGCAAAAAGTCCACTACACCATACAAAATTTTCCTTCGTACACGCATCTTGGCTTAATAATGTCGATTCATTAAGAGAATTGAATTCTCATGAATGAGGACATTGAGAACTATTGCAGGCAAAACCCTGAGAGACCGAGTGAGGAACTCCAGAATAAGGGAACTATGTGAGGTTGACGATATCATCAGATGGAGCAGGCAGCGGAGGATGGACTGGTATGGTCATGTCCAAAGGATGGACAGCACCAGACTTCCTCATATCGTGCTTCACAATCAGCCTCACGGAACCCGCCCTCGCGGTAGACCGCCAAAAAGATGGAGGGATAGCTGGGGCTCCACTTCGCAGGAGGAGCAGGCCTCTTAAAAAACAGACCTGAAGGTCTATTCAAAAGAAGAAGAAGAAGAAGAATTCTCATGAACGAATCGACAGTTGGATTATTTTCCTTTATCATCCCGATCTTGCGTCAACCTAATTATCTTTCTAACGGAGGTTGGCGACCATCACACCAAACTCATCCAGATCCTGCGTCAACCTAATTAGTGACGCCGCATCCGGAATCCCGAACCACTGCCAGAGATTTTTAAGACACTATACTCTTTTACGACTCATAATCCGTTTTACCCTCTATAAGTTGTAGAAGGGCACATCTATCACCACGGAATATGTGGCCAAAATATGCTGAATTCTCTCTTTTCTATTTCCATCATATTTAGAACTCTTGCACAGGTGCTCTTCATATTATACTTAGGTCATAAAGTAAAATATTTTTTTACATGTTAATAGTATGTAAAATGAAATGTTACCTACAAAAATATTAAACACATCGATGAGTGTCAAATATGTCGCATATTTCTAAGATGATTCATATCAAATTCAAGTTTGGACCATCTATAGTAGATATCTTATAGGTACATATCTCTGTTAGTTCATAATTTTATTCTGAATACCTATTTTAGGATCTTCCGTTTTGTTCACAATCTCGAAATCAAGCGAAATAGCTACTCATATGTGTTCCTCGTTGTACCTATGTTTAAACGAGAGCTGGAAAATGCCGGTAGCTTATTTTTTGGTTAACGGACTGCCAGCTGAAACACGGGCATGTTTGTGCATGTAACAACATATCTCAGGGAGTGTTATAGCGTTGGAGTAGATATAGTCGCCATAACTTTTGACAGCTGTGCAGGAAACCTCAATGCTGCTTATCTATTGGGGTGTAATCAGCTAGACTATGGAATGGCCTAAGTGATGAAGTAACGTCATCTCAATCCATTCAAATATTTAAAGGTAAATTAAAAAAACTTTATTTGTCAAATAGTTCCTAAATTCCTTCTATATCCTTCCGTAACCTCCTTTTCCTCATTGCTATGATCAGTGTTATTTTTATTATTCTTTTATTTTTAAACTCTCTTTTCATTTTTTTCTCTTTGTAATTTTTTTTTTATATTTCTTACTCTTTTATGTTATTTTTTATCAATTTATTTCTCAATTAATTAGTACTGTACCAATTTAACTAAGAGACTTCACGTTGCTCGGGTTGGTTGGAAGAAATTGCCTTATGGCAATAAACCTGCCTTTGTACACATGTACATAAATTATATAAATAAATAAATAAATAATTTAAAAAATGTTTCTTCTTTGAAGACAACATTTAAGCATCCCGAATGTGATTCAGAGGTGGCAATAATCCTCGATCCATGTCATATGATTAAATTGGTGAGAAACACTTTTGAATCTAAGTGGCTAATCTTTGAGGAAAATGGCCAAAAAATCCGTTGGTAGTTATTAGGAAATTTAGTAAAACTACAAAATAACATGGGACTTAATTTGGCCAGCAAATTCACATCACGGCATATTACCTTTACAAACAGAAACAGAAACGAAGTGATGAAAGTTAAATTAGCCACGCAACTAATGAGCTTAAGCGTGGCTAATGCTTTTACATTGTGTAAAAATATGTCATTGACTCATTTTGAAGACCCAAATGGAACTATAAAATTTATTACCCTCTTCAATAATATATTTGACGTTTTGAATTCTATGGCTTGTAATTTATATTGTTTCTCAAAACCCATCTCATCTTCTAATTCTAATGAAATTTTCAAATTTCTTGAAGAAACCAAAAAATTCATATTGGGTCTCAATATTTACTCTAAGTAGGTATAGAATTACACCCAAGAAACGAATCTACTTAAAAATTAATAATATAATTTCTTCTTTGCGAATTGTCCAAACAAATGGGTCAATCCTATTTTCTTCTAAGGGGCGATCTCGAGGAGGGGTAAAGAGGGACATTTAGCATCAGAGCTCAGAGGAGATGGGAAACAACATTATCAGCGCCATATACTATAGACAATTCTTCAGGGAAAAAAACTTTAATTAAATCAGAACAGGTCAGACGCTGGAGACCATCGTTAGCCTAATTAATTGGAATATTTAGAGAATGAAAGAAAAAAAAACATCCACCTATTTTGCAAACATAATTTCCGCCTTCTCTTCATTGAAGCTGGCTATATTACTAAATATATGAATTAATTTATATAAATTAGAAGTATCCAAATATCTTCAAATACTCCCAAGATATCCAGATACTTAACGTAATTTGTAACAGAAATGACTCAATTTGATTCCATCATAACCACAATTCTCTAAATACTGACATTTAAAGTAATGCAGATACTCAAGGCTAGTTGAAACAGAATTGAATCTATCTAATTCCATCAACACCGCCATATCTACGATACGCTGAATTCTCTAAATACTGACATCAAAGAGTAACGCGAAGTCTCAAAAGTAGACTAGTTGCATGTAGCACATGATAAAAAACTGAAGAATACGTACCAAACAATAAACTCCAAAATAGTAAATTATTGGATATTTAAAGATATTTTGTTTTCTATGCAAAACACGTATGTCAAGATAGGATAGTATGGAGGTCGGTGCTTTTTTCCAACCCCGAATGTGTAAACAGTCGATGGTATGTATGTATGTATGGAGATTAAGTATCAAAATTATTAAAATGCATGATAGTGCTTTCAAATAGATTTTCCTGTACTCCCGGCTAACCGTTTTGGGCTCCACTATGGTTGAATTTTCAATTTTTTTTTTGTAAACTTCATTGTAATGTTATTGTTCACCACATTGTATAACATGTATTAATCTAACACTAGTTGCATGTAACACATGAGATCCAACTGTCGACAGCGATAGTATGTATAGTTGAAGAATAAGTACCAAACCCATAAATACAAATTATTTATTATTTTATGATATTTAGTTTTCTATACAACACATGTACCTAGGTAGTCAAGATAGGATAGTATGGAGGTCAGTCTTTTTTTCCTACCCGGAATATGAAAACAGCATGATGGTATATGTATATTGTATGTTTAGAGATGAAGTATCAAACTATTAAGTCTTCTTTGATATTGTGTATAGGTGACTACCATACAAATTGGATGAAGCGATGTCGTCACTAAATTCAATTTTTATAAAAATTGTTAAAAAAAATTTGAGATGTACTGCTACAATGTTAATATTTTTTATATAAAATTAAATTATCTAGTTGGGGTGTTTCGGCTTTTTTCGATATTTAAAAAAAAATGGAAATATAGGCAGTTAAACTCATAAATTTATCATAAAAAAATACTTTTCTTAATAAAAAATGTTTGAGAAACCCTGGAATTTTTTTGAAAAAACTAAATTGAGATTTTGTATTTGTCTATGTGTATACCAATTTTCAGCGTTCTAGCTTTTATGGTTTCTGAGATATAGGGAAAAATAAAATAAAATTTCAAAAGTTGATAACCCCTGACTGAAACAAAAATTCAAAATTCCGACTATAAAAGTTTTGTAGGCCTGTAACTGTTTATATATTATGAAATTTTGGGCTCTGTAAATTGAGCGGATCAAAAGTTATAAGGGGGGGACGGACACACACACACACACACAGACATACATACACACACACAGACACACACACACACACACACACAGACACACGAAATGGTCTACTCCGAATTCTGAGTAAATCCGTGTATGGAACATATATGCTGCGAAGCCTCTAAGTTGGTGTTTTTTGACTTCAAAGTTGGAAAAGCCGTGAAAAAAGTAGACCTCTCCATACAATTCTCGCGTATTCTGGCTTGATACATTGTCGATATGTTAAGAGAACAAAGTTCTCCTGAACAAATCGACAATTGGAAAATGTCAATATAAACCAAAATGTATGTCAACACTCATACCAGCAAACGCTGTCTGTGTTGAATTTTTAAATAAATAAATAATAAAAAAGTCCCCGTAGATATTGTGTACAATACCATACAAATTGTATTCAACGATGTCGTCATTTACGGACGCATATTTCCAATAAATATACTAGTTGCATGTAACACATGAGATCCAACTGTCGATAGCGATAGTATGTATAGTTGAAGAATATGTACCAAACTATAAACCCATAGATACAAATTATTGAATATTTTCAGATATTTTGTTTTCTATACAACATATGTAGGTATGTATGTCAAGATAGGATAGTATGGAGGAAGATCCTTTTTCCTACCCAGAATATGCAAATAGCATGATGGTATGTATGTATGTTTGGAGATGAAGTATCAAACTATTAAGTCTTCTTACATATTGTGTATAGGCGACTGCCATACAAAATGTATGAAGCG
Source organism: Molanna angustata (assembly GCA_963576475.1). Lineage (NCBI taxonomy): Eukaryota > Metazoa > Arthropoda > Insecta > Trichoptera > Molannidae > Molanna > Molanna angustata. The sequence goes on from OY754988.1 coordinate 8,181,104, forward strand.
ATGTCGTCACTAAATTCAATTTTTAAAAAAATTGTTAAAAAAAAATTGAGATCTTCTACTACAATGTTAATATTTTTTATAGAAAATTAAATTATCTAGTTGGAGTGTTTCGGCTTTTTTCGATAATTGTAAAAGTTTTGGATATATAGGCAGTTAAACTCATAAATTTATCATAAAAAAAATATTTTTCTTAATAAAAAATGTTTGAGAAACCCTGGATTTTTTTTGAAAAAACTAATTTGAGATTTTGTATTTGTCTATGTTTTTACCAATTTTCAGCGTTCTAGCGTTTATGGTTTCTGAGATATATGGAAAAATAAAATAAAAATTCAAAAGTTGATAACCCCTGACTGAAACAAAAATTCAAAATTCCGAGTATAAAAGTTTTGTAGGCCTGTAACTGTTTATATATTCTGAAATTTTAGGCTCTGTAAATTGAGCGGATCAAAAGTTATAAGGGGGGGACGGACAAACACACACACACACAGACATACACACACACACACACACAGACACACACACACAGACACACACACACACACACACAGACACACGAAATGTTCTACTCCGAATTCTGAGTAAATCCGTGTATGGAACATATATGCTGCGAAGCCTCTAAGTTGGTGTTTTTTGACTTCAAAGTTGGAAAAGCCGTGAAAAAAGTAGACCTCTCCATACAATTCTCGCGTATTCTGGCTTGAAACATTGTCGATATGTTAAGAGAACAAAGTTCTCCTGAACAAATCGACAGTTGGATTATCACGTAAACTCTCAGATTGTATACCACTAGTTGCATGTAACACATGAGATCCAACTGTCGACAGCGATAGTATGTATAGTTGAAGAATAAGTACCAAACCCATAAATACAAATTATTTATTATTTTATGATATTTAGTTTTCTATACAACACATGTACCTAGGTAGTCAAGATAGGATAGTATGGAGGTCAGTCTTTTTTTCCTACCCGGAATATGAAAACAGCATGATGGTATATGTATATTGTATGTTTAGAGATGAAGTATCAAACTATTAAGTATTCTTTGATATTGTGTATAGGTGACTACCATACAAATTGTATGAAGCGATGTCGTCACTAAATTCAATTTTTATAAAAATTGTTAAAAAAAATTTGAGATGTACTGCTACAATGTTAATATTTTTTATATAAAATTAAATTATCTAGTTGGGATGTTTCAGCTTTTTTCGATATTTTAAAAAAAAATGGAAATATAGGCAGTTAAACTCGTAAATTTATCATAAAAAAAATACTTATCTTAATAAAAAATGTTTGAGAAACCCTGGAATTTTTTTGAAAAAATTAATTTGAGATTTTGTATTTTTCTATGTTTATACCAATTTTCGGCGTTCTAGCTTTTATGGTTTCTGAGATATAGGGAAAAATAAAATAAAAATTCAAAAGTTGATAACCCCTGACTGAAACAAAAATTCAAAATTCTGAGTATAAAAGTTTTGTAGGCTTGTAACTGTTTATATATTCTGAAATTTTAGGCTCTGTAAATTGAGCGGATCAAAAGTTATAAGGGGGGGACGGACACACACACACACACACACACACAGACATACACACACACACAGACACACACACACACAGACACACGAAATGTTCTACTCCGAATTCTGAGTAAATCCGTGCATGGAACATATATGCTGCGAAGCCTCTAAGTTGGTGTTTTTTGACTTCAAAGTTGGAAAAGCCGTGAAAAAAGTAGACCTCTCCATACAATTCTCGCGTATTCTGGCTTGAAACATTGTCGATATGTTAAGAGAACAAAGTTCTCCTGAACAAATCGACAGTTGGATAACCATAAAAAACTTTTGTTACGCGGTAATTAGCAATAAATGAATTACGTGGAATATTTAAGGGGTTTGAAGAATCTCTTAAACGGCGTCGTTTAACCCGTTTGTATAATTATTCTCAAAATAAATATGAAATTCGGCATTGTTCGCGTAAAAATTCAACATGGCGGCGTTAGAACTCGTCTCTTGACTCGATGTCGACCCAATCTCGTCGTCAAATAAGTGGGCGAGAACGATTCGACGCATTATCTGCTTATTGACTACCAAAACTTTCAATATATCGACTAGTCGAGATAATCTCGATATTTTTCGGTCGAGATCTACTTACAGTCTTAGCCTGCAGTTTTATTCTTATATTATTCAGTTTTTCTTTAAACATTCATGAAACCGGACTCTTACCATACCTTACAAGCATAGAATTATAAGGTACAGAAGCCGCGTGTAGTACAAATTTCGAATTCAAATGTGAGGCAAGTTTTTTTACATGTGTGTGTGAGGCGGTAGATCGGTTGGTCTACGTATTATGTAGGTGCGTGCGTATCGGTAGGTGAAAGTATACGGCCGGGCGAGTGAAACTCCGGTTTTTACCTGAGTAACTGAGTTTTTGTGGTCATACTTTCATTGCGCTGACTAGGTATCTGTATCATAATATATGGACTGAGTAACCAAACCGAATGAAAACATTCGAGAGCTATTTGCGATTCCGCTGACTCGGAACAATCGAAAAACATCTCGATTGACTCGATTGTATATAATGACGACTGCGATTGTTATACGGTTATACCGTTATACCATCCCAGAATCGCGTATCGCTAGCTAAAAGTTCAATTAACTGGTATGGTATCCACGTGTTAATACACAACACATAGTGAATACCCTTCAAAAATTATTCAATTAAGGGGGTGACTGCTGCCAACGTAACTATTTTTTCAATTTGAATTTGCGTCATTACTACAAAACGAATCATTTTGAAAAAAATAACCTAGTTAGTTTGGATATTAATAAATAAAAATATATCTTAATTTTTTAATTATGTTCTGTATATATTCTTGTAGGAAAATAATAAGCATACCCCAATTTTTGACATTTATCTTAAATTTCTAAAAAAATATAAGGTATAGAGCATTATATTTTTTTGTAAATTAAAGAAAATTAAAATATCTGGAAAAATACGATGTAACGTTGCATTAATGCATCAGGTTAAATTAATAAACCTGTGTTATCTGGTAGTTTTGGTGTTCAGATATAAATAAATACACGCGTTAACACTTTGCACAGTTTATTGTAATTACATGAATATATATTTTAGAGTGAAGCACAATAATTAGTTCCCTTTTAAACCACTACGTGAGAGCCTATATGTATCACCAGAATGGCCCAACAAACCGCCCACTTTGCCTTATATCAGACCCCCGAAGATTCCCGAATCCTTTGTTCGTATGTACTCGTTAATACGCTATACCTTTTGTCTGATTTAAGGCGCAACATCAATATATTACACTTTCTCCCCGCTAAAAGCCCATATTAATTTTTTTCTCTTTTTTCCTCCCCTACTAAAATTTACAATAACTCTCACTTTAAATTATCATTACAAAATTTACAAAAAATACTCTAGCTTTTAGTCTTAATTATAACATATACTTACAAAATAATTCACCTTATACAATTTTCAATTTTTAAACATACTATATTAACATTTCTTCTATGTATAAATTCTATTTGGTGCTGGCGTTGGTCTTGATCTTAACCTATCCCTCCACGACGAGCTCGACTCCTCAGGTAGGTTTTCCTGGAAAACAAAAGAACCATCAGACTCTCGAATAAAATTCGAGAGATCCAAGTCTGATGTTTCCACATCAGAATCTTGATCTCTCTCAACCACATCGGAAAACGAAACATTTAAATTTCTCAATTGATCAATATGTCGTTTCCATACCATGTTTCCCACATTGACTAAATAAATGTTTTTTCCCAATTTTACCTTTATTTTCCCCATACGCCATGCATCTACTTTTCTGAAGTCTCTAGCCATAACCTTACACCCTATGTATAGCGTTTTTCTTTGAATCCCCTTATTATATTTTCTTTGATTCACTTGTGTTTTCCACATTTTGTTTTTTCCTAACATCTGTTTGTTATTCACCGAAAGTATACTCATTTTTTCTATGAAATTATCTACATCACTATTTTTTTCATTATTCGCCTCTATCGGTAATCTCGACAACAAATCTGAACAATTTTTATTTGATTTTACATACTTTATTTCATGATTAACCCCACTTAAAATATCATTCTCATTTACAAAAATGTCTGACATATGCATACCATATGTTTCTAAGAAATTTCTACCTAATATAATATCACCTCCGTTTCGTATCACCACGAATTCAAAACTGATTAACTTATTTCTGAAATATAGTTGTAAATTAACCTTATCTCTAACATTTAATTGATTATTTGCATATCCGTAAACTTTCATGTCACAACCATACAGTTGTACATTGTTAAAATCTTTCACATATATATTTTCAGGTAGAACAGATAAACTTGCTCCCGTATCAATAATTGTATTGAACTTTTTCTCATTTAATTCGATATTAATCTTATACGGTTCCACATAATTAATCTTTTTTTCACAATTCACCACATTGTTTTTATTATAATTGCATACTTTAGCAATATGACCAACTTTTTTACACTTAAAACATTCAACTGTTTTAAATCTACATTTACTTTTTATGTGTGAATAATCTCCACAAGCAAAACAAACTCTTTTCATTGGCTCACGCGATGACTCGCGTATTCGAAAAGATTCCCGCGAAGCGCTACGATTGGCTCGCTTACCTACACTGTTCGTAACTAGCGGAACTCGGTGGGTAATTATTATTTGTCATTTTTTTATTCTGTGACATTGTCGTCCTGCTATAGCAAATTTCATTCTTATTTACCATTTTGAATGTACTTTCTACACATTCCGCGATTGAAATTAATTTTTCAAAAGAGGTATTAATATCTTCCGTAATTAATTTATCCCTATTTCTTGTATTTTTAACTCTACATACGAACAAATCTTTCAACATTTCATCTAGCCTCGTACCAAAATTGCATTTGGAACTTAACTTTTTCAATTTTACTGCGAAATCTTTTGCTGACTCACTGTCTTCCTGTTTAACATTATAGAATTTAGATCTCTCATCATAAATCAATGTTATTTTTCCACAAAATTTGTTTAAATGATCAATCAAAATTTCATACGACACTTCACCCACTTTTTTAGGGCTACACAAATTACACAAAAGACTAAATGTTTCGTCTTCCAAAGCGTTCAGTAAGATTGCGCGTTTTTTAACCGCATTTAAATCATCACATAAAATCAAATATTGTTCCAACCTTGAGTGAAAAACCTCCCAGTTATCTCGCTCATGACAGAAGGTAGGTATCGACCTAGCTAAAGCCATTTTAAAACAATAAAAACTATATACACAGTAGGTATACTCAAAAAAAATTTACACCTAAAACCAAGAAAAAAATAATACCCACAATAAATTGAAAAAAATATTTACAAAGTAAAATCTAACTCAACTTATGTAGTATCTTCTTTCTTCTCCTGTGATGCCTGCAATCTGCTCCCAGCTTCCAAAGTAGTCTTCCTTCTGCTTCCTGTCCCTCCAGAAAACAGTCTTCCTGCAGGATTCCTCTTGCTCCAACAAGTAGTCCTGACTTCCTCTGGCTCCAACAGTAGTCCTATCTACCAGTCTTCCTCTGGCTCCAACAAGTAGTCTTGACTTCCAGTCTTCCTTCTGGCTTCCTTTACACCTCTCTGCTCCTCACTTGTCCCGGTTCCTGTACTGGATCCTCTCGATCCCGAAAAGTTCTTCTTCACTTACTGCCCACAAATCCCATTTGCCGCAATAAATTCACGAAGAAAACCTAGGTCCTATGTCCTGGTCTCCCCGACCAGATGCTGACCGAAAACTAAAAATAACTTCTGCTCTCCAACAAAAAAAAATTGTCACCACAATTTTTTTCACTTACTTTTTTTTTTCCACAAAGTAAGTCCTCTAAAATTCACTGCAAATCTTTTTTATCCTCGTCGCCAGTGTGATATCTGGTAGTTTTGGTGTTCAGATATAAATAAATACACGCGTTAACACTTTGCACAGTTTATTGTAATTACATGAATATATATTTTAGAGTGAAGCACAATAATTAGTTCCCTTTTAAACCACTACGTGAGAGCCTATATGTATCACCAGAATGGCCCAACAAACCGCCCACTTTGCCTTATATCAGACCCCCGAAGATTCCCGAATCCTTTGTTCGTATGTACTCGTTAATACGCTATACCTATTGTCTGATTTAAGGCGCAACATCAATATATTACAAAACCAAAAAAACTTATATTTCGCAATGGCGCTGAATGGAAAATAAATGTTTTTTAGGTTTATTTTCTAAACCTGAAGCATTAATGCAACGTCACATCGTATTTTTCTAGATATTTTTGTCTTCTTTAATTTAAAAAAAAATATGTTGAACTACGCCTTATATTTTATTAAAAATATATGATAAACGTTGAAAATCGGGGTATGCCATTATTTTTCTACAAGAATTTGTACAGAACATTATCAAAAAGTAAAGATACATTTTTCTTTATGAATACCCAAACTATCTAAATTATTTTTTTCAAAACGATTTGATAAGAAATAATGATGGTATATCAAATTGAAAAATAGGTACGTTAGCAGCAGTCCCCCAATTATGTAAACCGACCCGGGGGTCTTGCTGCGATATTTGGTCCCTACTTGGAACAATATATCAATATATCCTATCGTTTCATTGTGGTCTTATATTGAACACTACTGCCATCTATCGGAGAGAGATTTAGTTTTATTCTTATCTTATTCAATTTTTCTTTAAACATTCATAAAACTGGACTCTAAATAATTATCTATATATACCTAATTAATTATCTACTTAGATATTTGCATTATATTTATGAAAATGTTAAAACTGAGACAGCAGACTGAGAAAAAGGAAAATAAAATGGATGCAGTATAAGAAGAAGCAGAGAAAATAATAATAAATTTATTAAGTAGAAGCCGCGGGGAATACCCACAATGAATTTGCAAAGATTAAAATTTCATTTTCCTTTCTCAGATGAAAGGAAGATGAAGATACTTCTCAGAAATAAAGTGAGAAATTATATCGTTGCTTCTTAGAATATTCTTTGTGTAAGAGTATACCGTAAAAATATTATAATTGTTTGATTGTGCCTAAATAGAAAACATGTGTTTCTTTTCAAATATATTTATGTATGAATATTTTTATATTTGCATATACGCAAACATTGGATTTTTTTCCCTGTCGGGAGTCAATGATATTTTATGAAAATTTTAACATCTCAATAGAAACGAAGATGAAACATAATGGGAGAACCAGGAAATCGAGGCACCTACAGGGCTTACGAGCTGTCATCGGCTGGTTTACGTGATCGCTTTATGCGCTTTTAAGGACTGTTGCTTTTATTGTTTACGTATTTTCTCAATAGATGGCGTCGCAAAAAGTTTCTACGTCACTTCATAGATGACCGTGGCCTACGATATACAGGCCTGAGCGCGCTGGTCAATCTCCGTTGACAAAATACGAACTTAGTGACGTCCATCCTCACGTTACCAGTTACCAAGTTAGTATTGAAGTTGTTTTGTACTTCTGTTGTTGTAATGCTCTCAAATTGATTGAATTCGTTCTGTACTCCTATCGCATGCATTGGGTTCAGGCTCAGTAGGTCCATTTCAGTTTTATTTAGTCTTTGTAGTGTTTTCTGTGCTAGAGAGTGTCCTACATTAGTATAGAATTTGTTCACCTTGTTGAGGGCTTCCTTGCACTGTTCCCCACTCATACTATATATTCTATCTTCCAACCTTATTTCTTGAAGTATGTGTCTTTGTTTTTTTCTATTTGCTACCTCGTTCAGCAATTCCCATGTTTTTTTCGGGTTATTGGATACAGCGTGAAATTTTACCTTTGTCAGCAGAGCCTTACAAGCGTTTCTATATCTTATATATCTTTCTCTTCTCAGTATGTAAGGTGGATTTTCTTTTGATTGTTGGTGTAACTTATCTCTGATATTTATACTACGTATCAAGCCTGTTGTGATCCAAGGTTTAAGTCGTCGTCTGGAGTGAGGGGTGTCCTTGGTGATTGTGTTAGAATGGATAATATTATCTATAATTTTTACAAAGTAGTCGACACTATCGTTGACATCATCAATTTCATATAATGGGGTCCAGTCCATCAAACTAGTTTGCAGATCTATTCTGTCATAATCTATGCTCTCGTAAGAAAAGACATTTGATTGAGTTCTTCGGTGTACTGTGGGAAAGTGGTCTGTCAATAGTGAGTCACATACAATGCCGATTATATTATTTTTCTCTGCTCTGGTCCTAATCATCATGTGGTCTAGAAGAGAATTATCTCTTGTAGGCAAGTTACATAATTGCCGACATCATCCCGTTTTCGGCAAGTAGACACATGTAATCGTCAACATATTTATTATTCTTATGTAAAATATTTATATTCAAATCACCCACCAGTATGCATTCATGAGCATTGTCTGTTCTCAGTAACAGAGAAAGTGACTCGAGAAATGGTTGAATGTCATGGTATGAAGGTGACCTATAGACGCAAATAACCGAAGTATTATTGTCTATCTTCACTTTCAGACAGTTCTTCCACAGAGGCTTGAAGTGTTTTTCGTATAAAAATCGTTACTCCGTCATTTTGTTTATAGTTAATTGTAGTGTAAAAAGTATCAAAGTTATCAATATTTTGCTGAAAAAAAACCATCCCTCAGCCAACATTCAGAGAGCACTAACATGTCAAAATTGATTTTCATAAAGTCAAAGTTTTTGTTTATACTACGTATATTACAATGAAATATCTTTAGGCTACATTCTTTTCCAATGACGCTTGAACATATCGCTGGGGTTCACAGGGTATCGCATGGGACTGGCAATGATAACAATAGACCAAAGAATATCGTATTAAAATTTTCAAATCAGCACAGAAGGGACTCTTTTTTAGCTGCAGTAAAATTAAAGAAGGACCTAACCACTCAGGATATCGGAATCACAGATGCGAGCAGAAAAATCTACGTCGCAGAACACCTGACTCTGAAGAAGAAGCTACTCTTCAGGGATACTCGAATCAGAGCGAAGGAGAAGGGATACAAGTTTGCATGGGTGAAAAACGCAAATGTCTACGTCCGAAGGGCAGAGGGGGGAGCCGTGCTGCACATTCTCTCAACATCAGACCTTTCAAAAATCATGTAAGTACCTCTAATCCTCTCTTTCTTATCCTAATATTCCCCCTTACTCTTTTTTCCTCACTCTTTTTTCCTTTTTACTTTTGTGCTGTTATTGTTATCGGGGTCTCTTTATGCGTATGGAGATTGTATACTTCTAACATTCTCAGACTTAATATTGTCCTATATAATGCTTATATAATTCTTTTAGGGGCGAACTGAAGATATATTATCAGAACTGTAGGGGACTAAAAACCAAGACAGATGTTTTTAGTACAAATGTTTTGTTGAATAATTATGGCCTTATAGTATTAACTGAAACCTGGCTCAATGGTGGAGTATTCGACGCGGAACTGTTGGGAGATGAATACGTAATATACCGTAAAGATAGAAACCTTTTGCTGACTGGGAAAACCGATGGAGGTGGTGTCCTCGTGGCCGTTCTTCGAAAATACAATTGTTTACGTGAACCCAGTTGGGAAACTTGCGGAGAAAATTTGTTCGTTGGTGTGCTATTGGAACCTACAGCACAGACAAAAATCAAACTAGTTATTGGTGTAATCTATGTTCCCCCGTCATCACCCATAAGTATTTACGAATCATATTTTACCGTATTGTCATACATTATCGTTGATACTCGACATGATGCTCATTTATGTCTGTTGGGCGACTTTAATGTACCTTCGATTGTATGGGCCTACGATCCGAGGGAGGCTGGTGTGGTAAGGCCGGTGTCCTACAGCGGTTCCGTTGCTCAATTACTCATAGAATTTGCATCTTTCCTTGATCTGAAGCAGTTTAATCGTGTTAACAATGGCAACAACAAAATACTTGACCTCATACTGTCGGATGTATGGTGCACTGTTATTCATTGCGACACGCCACTTGTACCGGAGGATCCGCTCCATCCCTCGCTCCTGATTAGTGTCTCTTTACGAGCAGATGGTCATCTACAGACTAATAACATTCCCAAATATAACTTTTATAAAGCTGATTACACCGGTATAAACCATAAACTCCAAATGATCGACTGGGAATTATTATTTACGGGAAAATCTGTAGACGAGGCGGTGGATACTTTCCACAATGTATTACTGGATATCATTGATATTTTTGCCCCAAAGAAAAAGGCAAGATCTTTAAGTTATCCTGTCTGGTATTCGAACATAACCGTAACATTGCTTAAAAATAAAAACAAAAGCTGGGCAAGATGGAAAACTTTTGGTCATCCCCATGATTATTCGCTGTTTTCTAAACAAAGGGCTCAACTAAAGCAAACACAGAGCAGGGACCACAAATTATATATTTCAAGTCTAGAACATTCGTTGAATAGGAATGTAAAACCATTTTTCTCGTACGTTAATAACATGAAAAAAACTGCCAGCTACCCTAAGAATATGTTCTACAGCGAGGTAAAATCTAATGATCCAGAAACTACTGCTAATTTATTCTGTTCATTTTTTGCATGTGTGTTTAACCCTCCCACTTACATGCACTCTCCAGCTGACGCGTGCGTGAACCCGGAGGTCAACTCAACTCTATCTAAGATTCATGTACTTAGTTCCGAGGTATATGCAAAACTTGTTAACCTAGATGTCAATAAGGGTGCGGGGCCTGACATGATTTCGCCAATGCTTCTTAAAAAATGCGCACCACATCTTACTAGACCTCTACGACTAATCTTTAACAAAAGCCTTGCTGAGGGTCGCTTCCCAAAACTATGGAAAATGGCGTATGTTACACTTATACATAAGTCGGGTTGTACATCTGATATACAGAACTACCGTCCTATATCGATCTTATCTCAATTTTCTAAAGTTTTTGAGTCTATTTTGAAGGATCGATTGTTCCATCATCTAAAGCCATGCCTACTTGATAATCAACACGGGTTTGTGAACAAAAGATCAACGGTTACAAATCTGCTTGAATATTCTGATTACTTGTTTGAGGCCTTGGACAAGCGGGTGCAGGTGGACTCAATTTACACGGATTTTAAAAAAGCTTTCGACAAGGTTGACCATGACTTGCTGATTAGGAAGTTGAGCTCTTACGGAATTCATGGTAGTCTGCTGCGTTGGGTTGAGTCTTACGTTAGTAACCGTTTGATGACTGTTGTCATGAATGGCTACAAGTCTAAATGCGTGGCCGTTACCTCGGGAGTTCCACAAGGGTCTGTTCTGGGACCCCTTCTTTTTACATTCTTCGTCAATGACATTGGTACATGCTTTGAAAATTCAGAATTTTTGCTGTTTGCCGACGATCTCAAAATTTATCGGCGAATACGTAATGAGGAGGACTGTATGGGGTTGGAGGACGATTTGAACAGACTCAGTAAATATTGCGATGCTAATAAGCTTCAACTTAATCTAAAGAAATATAATTCCATTACATTTACAAAAAATAAAAATGTAATGAATCACATATATAAGATTGACGGAGTGGCTTTGGAACCGTTGCATAGTATTAGGGATCTAGGGGTTATTTTTGATTCAAAATTGCACTTTAACGAACATATACGGGAGGTTCTGATAAGTTGCAACAGGATTTTGGGCTTTATTCTTAGATCAACGAAAGAATTCAGTAATGTAAATTCCATATTGCTGCTATACAAATTGTCATGTTATTTTATTGAATAGCATGACTTACCTCCTCTCAGAGGAAAATTAAAAAAAAGGATAACCCATTTTGGAAAAATGTTAAAAATCAGCGAGTTAAAATTATGCTAATAGGCAGAGTTTTTTTGTCTGCGGGCAACCCCGTTAGATAGTCGCCGAGCGGAAACACCAGATTGCATTCCTTTTGCCGATATTTTTTTAACGAGAGGTGACGCGAAAAAGTCAATAAAATGGACGTCACTTAATTGGACAAAAAAGGCGCTGTGGCGTTTAAAATATTATAAATAACCATAAGAAAGGACTAGTGGGAAAATGGGTAAGTCTCCAAGTCGATTATTTGAACATAATTAGTTTGACGTCCACCGACACACAATAATTTTATAACATATTCCAGGGTTAACGAGTCCCCCAAATATTCCTTCCTACTAGTTTTTTTTATATATTTAATATGTAATGGAATCCAAAGTATTATGTAGACTAGAGTTAAAAAATATCATTGCACCGACGATCCATCATTTTGAAGACAAGTTGTTTTGCTGGAAACAGCAAAATATGATATGAAATTGAATCAAGATGGCGATGAGTCGTGTAACCTCAAAAGACCGACATTTTCTGTGAACAACGATGGCGGATGATCGAATCTTATTTAACTTCGTGCAGTTTTAAAAATAGAAGCTTCGAATTTAGTGACTTTCAATATGAACAGTTTTTTTTTAATTTAATTTTGTAAAATGTAAATTAACGGCAACCATTTTTCTTGTATTAATGAAATTTTGTATAATGTATTAACACCAGTATGTAAATTTGGCCAAATAGTTAATAAGAAAATTTTTGTTAATAAATAATGTTTTATTGGGTCATAATTACATTAAGATAGATTCTTAAAGGGTTAATATTGGGGATGGTAAAATGTAATAGAAATAAAAATGTAATGAGGTTGTAATAATTTAATTGTATTATATGGATAATTTTTTTTTATATCAAAACGAAAAAGACTGATTAAGCAAAATGAAATATAAATTGTTATCATAATTCAGGTTTTGTATTTATCTCTCCTCCTTTTGACCTTCTAATGGTATGACAAGAAATGATCAAATATTGATAATCTTAAATTATATTTATTTTTGGTATAATGGGAGTCTTTTGATAGACTTCCCTTAAAAAAATTTCTTTGAATTGGAGTTAAATTCCTTTAGGGCAGGTTGCGACCCCGAGAATTCGATTTTTGATAGTTTCATGTGTAAACGGCTGGCTGGCCGGTGGTGCGGGTGCGAGTCCGGGTGGGGCGAGGCCCTAGGCCTCTGCCACCATGACTTTAACCCTCACAAAATGCTTAATTCGCTCTAAATTAGAATATTGCTCTGCTGTTTGGAATCCCCTATATAGTAAGTACATTGACGAGATTGAGAAGCTGCAAAGAAAATTTTTCCGTATCGGTCAGCGTAGATTCCGTAACATCAGCGTAATGAATTTGCCAAGTCTGACACATAGGCGCGAGCTACTCGACGCATTGACGCTGCGCAAGATCTGTAACTCTGATTTTGATGCACCTGCTCTGTTGGCTAGGGTAAACTTCTGTATACCATCGTTGACTCGAATTCGCAATTACAGACAGTTCTATATGAACACTCCGACCAGTAATGCTGGTGTTAGAAGTCCCTTATACAGAGTCACTCACAATTTTAATAGTAAGTTTGGGAGTGTGGATGTCTTTGCCTCTTCCCTGAATGCGTTTAGGAGATCCATTACTCAAATACTTACTGATTGCTAACCTGCACTATCCTTAATACACCAAATCCTTTCCTCTTCCTTTCCCCATGGTACTTACGATTTTTGTATTTTTTGTATTTTATGTTAGCTTTTAAGTTTTTAAATATTTTATTTTTCTTACATTTTGTTAATTATCTATGTTAGTTTTTAAGTTATAAAATTGTTTTTTTTTTATGCTAAAATTGTATTCACCACTAATTGGGCAATTTGTGGAGAAATGATGACAGCGTTCATATCATTGTAATATACATGTACTCTTTGCCTGTTGGTGAGTCTTTGGGATAAATAAATAAATAAATAAAACATTGCACTGTAGGGAGCATTACTGTGCGTATTTCTCCCAAGTCATCATTATCAAAAATCACATCAGCCATGCCCCCGACCCATAAACGGCCTAAGTTTCCTTCGCTTACCTATTGGTGAATATTGAAGTGGCTGAATATACCATCTTCATAAAAAATCAGGACACGATTATTTAAATAGTATGATACAAAGTAAACACTCACCCGAGTCGACTGATGTTTTCCACAACCTTCAAACAACCATGTGTATTTTAAGCACATAATCTTTTCCCCAAGACAAACGCTGTCACAAACACTTAAATAGCACATATATGAATAATTTATTTTAATAGGATAACAGTAAAATTCTAAATTATTTATATTTTTTCTATATGAGAGTATTTTAATGATTATAAATCTGACACTGTGCATCAATGGAGCACAAAAATTACAACACAAGAAACGCCAAAAAAAGTCAACTTAGTTAAGATGTATATTCTCCAGTAACATAATCCGATTATATAAATTTTATCAATAATTAAACTTTTCAAATCACATTGTTGTATTAGGAAATTTATGATATAGCAAAAGGATCTTTTGCTCAACAGATAAATTATTGAGACAACCGTGTTCATAAATAATTGAGACAACTTATTGATATTTGTTGACACTTGTAAGTATTTGACATTTGTAAATATGTTCACAAAATATAGTATTGTTGCGTACTTTGTACCCGCGCCGTGTATACTGTGGCATGAGTTAAGATGAATAGTGGTATAAGTCATTTTTAGCATAAATATATATTTTTTTGTCCCTGCCAGACCCACACAGTACAGTACCTACATACAGTTCACCTGATACAGTAGGTACACAAACAAACAAACCATGCATACACCTGATCAGTACACAAACACAATAAAACCATACATTCGCCCGATACAGTACACATACACAAACAAACCATGCATTCACCCGATAAAGTCTACAAACACAAACAAACCATGCACTCGTCTGATACAGTATACAAACATAGAACAAATTCAGGCCATTATGTAATGAAATCTTTAAAAGACTCAAAAATTCAAGACAAACATAAGATATAAACATTATTATGAACAGTAAAAAAATGAAATAATGAATATAAGTAGAACGTGTTTTGATTATTATACACAGTCATAGTTTATTTATAGATTCTGCTCTGCGGATGTCAATAGTATCTGATTTTTCATCTTTTTTCACAAGTATTTTTCCATCCTTTATCCATACGAATTTATATCCATTTTTTTTAGCCTTTTTTCTCGTTTCCATGTGCAGGTAGTGGAGTCGTGGTGTAAGGGCCTCCTGAACATATACTGGATGGTTCCCTTTCATGTCTAAATCATGTGTGTTCAGTTTTGTATATTTATCCTTGTTTTTATTATATGTCTTGACAGCAGTAAGAAAACGATTTTTGACATCCCTTGATTGGAAAGTGACCGTGATACATCCTTGCCGGGCTAAATCAGTTTTATTTCGATCAACATTCAAATCCTCTCCTACTTTCTTAAATGTGAATCTTCTAACATCGGATATTTCGTCACTTTTGATCCCATCTCCTATGACAGTTCCAACCTTGAGTATCTTTTCTCGTAGATTCTCACCGTTTTCAGATGGTATTCCTTTAATTTCCAGCTTTGTTCTATTAGCTTGCTGGTCAGTTCCATCTATTTTGTCCTCTAGAAAATCTATGCGCTTCTGCAATGATTGATTTTTTTCTGCCAATATGAAATATACCTATACTTTGTACCAAAATTTGATAAATAAATTTGTACTTAATATTTTTTTATACTTGCTACTGATGTATTTACTAGTGTGATTGACTGCTAAAAATTGCCTACAATTATCATTGTTTGGTTGATTGATTGTTGACATGTGTAAAATATCGTCTGCTGACTGGAAGAAGTCACTAACTGCCTATTTTGGCAAAATTGAGTTAACTATGCTATCATATTCACCAAAACACACTTTACATCTGGAAAAAAAAATTATCTTCATATCAGGTCCCGTTGCAGAGATTTTTCGGAAAAATATTCATTAGCTGCATTTTTTTTCAATTATGCCGTCTGGAAAAAGTCATTATCGTTGTAATGAAGTCTTTTTTTATATATTTTTGTATTTAACTACCAACATTCGAAAATTTTAACACATTAACTAAAGAATTTAATTTTCGATAAATACATAGCATCACATCCTAACTGGGTAGGCAGAGAAAAATAATATATTTATACCAATAAATAATATATAGATAAGTACTTAAATAAAATATAAAAATTCACATCAGAGACTTTTGCGTTATGTAATGTTTGAAATTTCTTTATATTTAAAAATGAAAATTTTGATAAGGGACACTCAATGAGAAGGCATAATTTTTTAACGTTGCGCAAGCGCATAAAGCGATCACGTAAACCAGCCGATGACAACTCGTTAGCCCTGTAGGTGCCTTGGGTTTCTGGTTCTTCTATAATATGCCAACTTCGTCTCTATTGAGATGTTAAAAAATAATATTTTTTTATACTTGCTACTGATGTATTTACTAGTGTGATTGACTGGTAGAAATTGCCTACGGGCAAAAGACCGTCACGCTAAATAAAAAAAATAAATAAATAAATAAAATAATTTCATAATTATTATTCGGTACCTACCTCACAGCGAGAATCAAATAATTATTTATATTTATTTATTTTTGCTTGTATTTATTACTAGCTCAGAAGCATCGTTACGCTCAGCTTCTAACGCTACGTCCTATTTAGGCGATTCAAAGCGAACGCGATTGCGAAGCGATGCGGTGCGGATACAAGCGAATTCAATACGATGCGGTGCGACGCGGCGGCTCTGTCCTACGTGTGCGCGAATCGTTCCCTCTGCCGCCAGCTCCTGTCATAGATGTACGTATATAAAATACTCAAGAAGTATGTTCGGCAGAGAAGTGAAACTAATATTGTGTACTTAGAGAAGCATATTTATGGGGGATATCACAGTTTGTATGAAGAATTACGTGATCTTGAATTAATAAATGAGACTGAATTTACATCTTTCCAGGAAACATATCAAAATTTGACATTCGTGCAAGCGAGAGAAAACTTTGTGTGTTTTGAACAACATCCTATTGTAAAATAGCAATAAATAATAAATGTGTTTACTTGTAGTCCCATTTATTTTTGCCAAATCCTAAAATTCGCGGTTCGATAATAATAATTCTTTTGTCCCATAATATGGGACGTTCATGGACAGAAATTAAAATTTCTGTTTCTGACATGTCAAAAAACAATGGCACCGCTATCAATTCGCGCGAAAGTATCAAACCAACTGATCGCGTTCGCTTCGCATCGCGCCGCGCCGCATCGAAACCAACTCGCGGTCGGTAACGTAGGACACTACCATACTTACCGACTGTTTGTTATTTTCGCGCCGCGCCGCGCCGCTTCGCATTCGCTTTGAATCGCCTCCATAATATTTCTATTGAAACTAGTTGCGTTACCTACATTAATTGAGTGAGAGCGATCAGATATGTATGATTTGAACCAGTTGTATTCGGTGCTGACTATGCCAATATTTTCTATTTTTTTTAAAAGAATTTTATGGGATACTGTGTCGAAAGCTTTGCTCAAGTCTAAAAAAACTGCTATACAATTTTTATTTGAATCAACGGCTTTCAGTACCGTATTTGTTACATTTAAAATTGCATCTTGCACTCCCCTATTTTTTCTGAAACCGTATTGGTTTTCAGATAAAATTTTGTTCTTATCAAAATATTCCACAAGTTGTATTTTCACTAGATTTTCTAAAACTTTAGTTAAAATATTTAGCAGTGAAATTGGCCTATAATTTATATACATCTATAGATCCTTTGATAAAACTACAAAAATCCGTATTAAAAATAATCTACAAGGTACCAATCTGCACTCCATCCGACGCATTATTTAATGACTTTAATATACTAAACATATCACAATTATACGCAAAGAACGCTTGTACATACATATATAAAAACATAGACAAACTTGACTCTACGTTAACATCTAGACCAACTAGACAGACCGAACAGGCTAAACTCCTAATACCTAGACTCAATACAACTTTCGGACAAAGAAATTTCCTGTATTTTGGAGTCAAATTATACAACGAACTACCTTTAACACTTAGACAAAACAGAAACTTGAAAATATTTAAGCGAGACATTAAAATTTGGATTAAAAATAGGGCAGAGACTATATTAAAAATAAATCAATCACCTGAACTCTGAAAGTTATTAACCAAAACTGAAAACTAATAAGACATCTATACACTGTCTAAGAACAGGTTTTACCTAGTGAGGCAGTTTATGACAATAGTAAAATATCTGGTAACTTCTTTGCTATCCATGCTAAACTGGCTCCATTCTCACTTCTTTGCTATCCATGTAAAATTCTAACTTATCTTTATATAAATACTGTTTAACTTAGATATGTATATTTATTAGATACTTGAAAATGTGCTTAGCACGAAACTGGTTGAATGTTGTAGTCTTAATAAACAGTGGAATTAAGTTATAAACGTTTTTTTTTATTTTTAATGTTTGTTAAAATTTTTAAGAAATTATAATGGAATTCCATCAAGAAAATGAAAAAAGAGGAAAAAAATTACTTGGATTATAAAGTAAATCAATGTTTTATAATAATTACGATAAGAATATTTATTTATTTATTTACAATTTTTTGGGAGTCTAACAGCTATACATTTCAGTTTTACATTTAAGATAATAATTAAACATCCAATTATAAGTCTCCACTGATAGGCCATACCATCAGTTGCAGGGTGAAAAAATAACATTATGTAGGCTGGCGCAATCTATGAAATAATGCGAGCGAAGTTAATCTGACCGGAGCAATTCAGGGGGGCAAGTCTGGTCCAATCGGCGAAATCAAAACCCTCGTGATTACCCATATCATGGATATTATTATCATACGGAGCTCTATAATATCTTTAGATGTCATAGAACTCCATGTGTTAACTATATCCATGATATGGGTAATCACGAGGGTTTTGATTTCGCCGGTCGGACCAGACTTGCCCCCCAGGTCTAATCACGGTAGGAACGAAGATAAGCGTTAAGTTGTCGAGATCGCTATATTTGGTTTAACTCCCCATAAGTCAAAATTGACGACTGTACGATTAGAGAAAAATCCTTATTATATTACATTTAAATATATTTTCTTTGGATAATAATAAAAAGAAAACATTTCAACTTGTTCGGGTATGTGTTATTTATTGTTTCAATTGTGATATTATAAGTTTTTTGCTCTACTGTAAAATGACATAGGCGGATTTAAAACCAATGCGACACAAGGCCGACTGACTTGAATATAGCCGCGCACAAACATGTGCGAATCCAGAACGATATTGAAGCTTCGGCAAGAATTTCATCCCTTGACAAACTTATTAACTAAAATTAAAATACAACTTACAATTCTTCCAGTTCAGGAACTAGCTCAAACGATGTAGTTTTGAGATCTGTGATGTTGTTTCCTTGCAGGTCTCTGAAAAGATAAAGGAGAGTAAAATTAATATTATGATGCCACACAACACTTTACTGTTTCTTGTGGAAATGTTTCCGAGATACAGCATAATGTTATTCGCAATATTGCAAACTTAAATTGCACTTTAAAAGATACACAATAGTGTTAGACAGACTGGAGAAAGTCCCGAAAACATTTTCATTGTTATTTTTAGATAAACTTAAAATATAAAAATTCACATCAGAGACTTTTGCGCTTCTTCTATTTATTTGATAAGGGAACTCAATAAGAAGGCATAATTTGTGAACGTTGCGCAAGCGCATAAAGCGATCAGGTATACCAGCCGATGACAGGTCTTAAGGCCTGTAGGTGCCTTGGGTTCCTGGTTCGTCTATAATATCCCAAATTCGTCTATATTGAGATGTTAAAAAGTTTGTAAGTAAAAATACTTATAAGTAATTGCATTTATTTTATGTTATTTGGAAAATTAACAGCGTTTTTATAAAACACAACATTATAATACATAATTAACAACGTAGAACCTAAGCCAATTATAATGCTTCACTAAATTATAGTTCCTACCATTTTTCGATGACTTCCTCATATATCCAGTGACGTCCTTTTATAAAAAAATATTAAGATAACAATATAACTTTGTTTATTTCCACTTATTTATTTTTATTCCACAATTAGTTTCAAGGACTACCGTTAAGGCTGCCTGTCCATTGATGCGGAGCGAGGCAGCGGAGCGGAGAAACGGAGAAATATTAACCAATAGGATTGCATAAAATCTCGGAGCGGAGATTACTCTGAAAATAAGAAGATTCTGTAATTGTATTTTAGTATGTTTCACATAAAATAATATGACTGTAATATAAATGAATGTTCCATACCTTAAAAATTTCACATCATTTTATCACACTAAATTCATCGTATTTTCAGTGATACTTCTTCATAATAAACTGTGAAATCTTTATAAATATGGTGACTCGTCACTGTGTTTTATGATTCTAATCTTATTTATGAATATCACGTAAATTTATAGGACAGTGGACTATTTTATATTCCATAATGTTATTGTTTGAAAAAGGAAACTATGATTTAATGTGATCAATTTTTAAGATGATGAGCATCATAATACTTCGTTATTTACTCAAATAATTCGATTCCATCTTACACATTTCAATGATAGCGTAATATTAAATGATTATTTCATTATTTTAGGAGACCGCACCTATTTTAAACTTACGTTATGATATTTTAAGATTATGCCAAATTGACATTTTTTCAGTGTAGAGCTCATGTTCATATTGATATGTATGTCGTGTACCTATAGTGGGAAGATATTAAAATTGATGATTGGGTTACATTGTGTTTATTAGATTTGACTAGCCCACGAGAATGTTAAATGAGAACTGGTTGTTCGCCGTTGGTGGGGACATATACCTATAGGCAAGCCAGAAGGGCTGCCTCCTCAATCCCCAATATGTGGAATGAACGAAATTTTGCAATACTTCATCAAGAAGATTAAAATTTATATGTCTGTCCAGTACGACCAGACATGTGAAGTTAATAAAGATATTGTAAAAAAGACTGAAGAAAACAAATTAAATATAAAAACAGTTCATAGCAATTTATTTATTTAGAGGACAACATACAGCGTATAGTAAATTATATAAAATAAAGATGATTTGAGTAATATTAAAACCAAATTAGATGTTGTCACTGGAATTATTAAATTAAGATAAATTAGGATAAGTTACATATTATGGTGAGATATTGTGTGAATGATGTGTGAAATTGTATATATAAATGTGTGCAGTACCTATATTAAGTGTTGAGTTTGATTATGAGGATGAAATTTTAAGTCTGATGTATTTTTTAAATGTGGGAGCGCTTTAGTAAGAATATGTCGATCTCTTGGAAATGCCTATTGTATGTATTACAGATTCTGTAGATTGTTGCATGTTGAGCATAGTTAGTGTGTTGAGTGGTTAGGTGGAAAAGAGGAGTGTGTCTAGTTCTACAGGTGTAGGTAGGGATGTTGAAAGATATATAATTTAAAAGAGCAGGAGAATCAATTTTAATATTAATAATGAGAGATAAGCAATGAGAGGAAAACAAAGGATATTATCAGATCGATATTTTTGCTTTAGCCTTTTATTTTCAACCAAAAATCTCATCTATTCCAACGGTTTGTATATTTTTATAATGTTTCCGAAGCCTTCGAAACTGTGGACGAAAATAAGGTAATGTCGGAATATTTTACTATCTCCTATATATTTAATACAACCGCAAGTTAGTGGAGAAGGAAATGTAAAAAAATCGAACGGCAGGAATTCATAAACGTAAATAAAAATAATAAATCCGAATGTGAATATAAAATGGAACTGCGAAAAAAATGGTCGTTTCCATAAATTGATTTTATGTCCACTGTAAGGGACATTATGGCGTTCGAGTCGAGAGACGTAATATACAATTTTACGCACAAACGAGTTTGTTATATCGGGTTTTTTATTAGTGCGGACCCGATATAAAAAAAATATTACATCTAGAATTGAAAAAAAGTTTTTTGGAATGTTGTGATTCCGAAATTTTTAATAAGTTTATCAGTCCTTGTAGCCACGACCACGAGAGAACCTTCAAGGCTTTAAAGACTGACATATATACATACATACATACCATCACGCCATGTCCCTCACGGGGTAGGCAGAGAGAACCGAACGCCACATTTTTCTATCTTGACACACATTCATCGCCTCATCAACATTCATACATCGTCTTATACACGTTTGTCTGTTGTTCACGCTTCTTACATTTCCATCTTTCAGAATATCGTTTACATGGTCGTGCCATCCTTTTCTTGGGGGGCCCCGACCTCTTATTCCATTCCTGTCAGCTTTTTTTTATTTTTTTTTATTGAGTATACATAATATAAACACATAGTAGGTACTTACAAAAATTTAAATTAATACAGTTTTTTTTTCAAAAGGCACTGTCCTGTGCTCTGTATATTTTCTTCGTCAGGCGTTCTTCATTCATTCTCTCCAAGTGGCCAAACCATCTCAATGTGTTAACTTTCATTCTGTTAATTACATCTTTCTTCATCTTACATTCTTTCCTTGTATCTTCATTTCGAACTCTGTCATACATCGTTCTGTTACAAATTCTTCTAAGCGATCTCATTTCAACTGCATTTATTCTGCTTTCGTGCGACTTCTGCCACGTCCAGTCTCACTTGCATACGTCAGGGTTGGCACTACGATTGCAACTTTAGCATCTTTTGATATGTTGCGATCATTCATAACTGGTCTAAGTGCTCCATTCACTCTGTTTCCTGTCATAACTCTTCTTTCAATATCCTTATCAGGCCGTCCATTCCGTTGGAACATACTACCCAGATAGACATACTCGTCGACTTGTTCAAGCCATTCACTCTCTACTTTTATTCGACACACTGTTCTGCTTTCACTCTTTTCAAAGACCATTACCTTCGATTTGCTGGCATTCATCCTAAGTCCATTTTCTATGCATCCTTCATATACCATACTTACAAGATACTGTAACTCTTCCATACTTTCTGCTAACAGCACTTTGTCGTCTGCATACATCAGATCACGTACTGTTACAGTACTCAAGTTCAGACCCTTACTTTCATGCCTAAGGGTTCTTATGCAGAAATCAATGTAGAGATTAAAGAGCCAAGGGGACAACACGCACCCCTGTCTAACGCCATTATTTATAGAGAACCATGTTGAAATAATAAAAAATTTGGATGATTTTTTTAGCGCCGTTTTTGTGATAACCTCACCTCAAGGGCGCTTTGAATATATTACAGGTTTTTGTAAGACTCGCGGAAGAAGTGAGTTTTTAGGTGTTTCCTGAATAGTGGTAAATTGTCGATTTGCCTCAGTTCAGGTGGTAGTTTATTCCACGAGGCTAGTCCAGCCACAGCAAAAGCACAATCACAGAAGGATGTAGTGTTGACTCTATTTATTTCAGTCAAATTGCCAATCATTTTTTTTTTTTTTATTGAGTATCATAATATGAACATACACATAGTACAAATATTTAAATTAATACAATTTTTTTTTTTCAATAGGTAGGGGCAAGTAGTGTACCTTCGAACAATATACATTTTTTTAACTTTAAACGTAGATTTCACAGTTTCGGCTTACAGGACGCGTAAAATAACTAATTCATTTTATAAAATAACATTTCTACTTTTAATTAACATTCATAATTTTACTTCATTGCGACTATTTTAAATAAAAAATAGAAAAATGTTAAAACATTCATTTTTGTTCAGAGGTACACTACTGGTGTGTACCTCTGAACAGTACGGTGTGTACCTTCGAACAGTATTAAATAAGAATCGGATCGATTTGAAATGTTGTCATTTGATAGTATTTATGATGAAATCAATTCAGGGAATTAAAAAGACAATGTAAATATCTCAAACTTTATTTAAAATTCAAATAGTTTTGCTCAATAATGTTGTGTACGTAGGTACCTATGGATTCTAAAAGGTTTACATTTTGGTCGGCATATAAAAAATTACAGTCTTGCAAAAATATTAATTACAAGCAGTACTATGAGTACTTAAAAAATAATACAAGAGTTTTTTAAAAAAATATTTGAAAAAAGAGTAAAATTATTTTAAGTAATTTATACTTAATTCATTTTTGGCACTGTTGAAAAATCAAGTCAGAATCTACAGTCACTATCTTAGTTTGATATTACAAAGCATTTGTGGCAAATAAATAAATCATTGTCTTCTTCATCTAGAATATTCTTTCATAACATTTAGGAATATAAGTCTTATGAATTATTAATTTATATTTATAAATTACATGTATTACGGTGTAAAGATCTGGTTTTTACGCATTCTCAGGCTCCACATTTAATGAATGTGATGTCATTCATTATTTTAATCTTCTGCTTTTTTGAAGAAATTTTTTTTTATTCTAGAATATTATCGAACTTTAATCAGGTAACTGGTGATCGTTTTATTTGTTTTGACGCTTTATCTAATAGAGCATTTTTTATGGTGTTTCAGCTACTATTCTGAATTTCCATTTTTTCTATTTCTTGGTGAGGCCTTAGGGAATGGACGAATAATTTAAGGATAAAATAATTGAGGGCCTTTCCTGGTTGATGGAATTGACAATCCGTTTGTATCATTAGGTGGTTGATTTAAAACATTGCTTTGTGACTCATTAGCTTCATGAAAAATGATGTTCTCTTGCAGTACTTGAAAATTGTGGTTGGTTATAGATCATATTTTTATGCAGCTTTTTTGACAGACAACCCTTTTCGACATTCTTCTACAACTCTCTCTAAGAATCTGTCGATGCGGGAGATCTTTTAACACATGATTTGCTTCTTGACACTAAAATATAAAAGATATCAAAATATTTAAATATTGTTTTACTTATAAAAAGACCTGAGTGTACCTTCGAAAGCTGTTCGAAGGTACACTTATTGATGTGTTCAAAGGTACACACATAGAGATTTTTCATTTAAAATTTAGTAAAAAATATTTAGATTTTGTTATTCAAATTGGTGTTTTCGGTAAAAAGTAGATGATTGTACACATAAAAGTGTGAAATAAAACAATAGTTGAAATAAAAAAAAAATATCAAAAAAAAATACTATGAAAATTTTTGAAAAAACTTACTTTTAATGATGAAAAACATTTTTCAATCACAAAACACACTTAGTTGATTCTTGACACTAGAGAACACAGCAGTGTTAGCAGTATGATAAAAACTATTAATTGTGAGGATTTTCATGTTATTATTCACAGGGTTTTTTAGATATAACAATTGTTCGAAGGTACACCCGTTCATAGGTACACCACTTGCCCCTACTGTCCCAAAAAAGTTAAAAACTTGTGCTTGGGACAGGAGCAAATAACATATCTACATTTAACATATTACATACATTTTACTTATAATAATAGAATCATTTAATAAATTGTAAATCAAGTTAACTTACAGCTAATACATACAGATGATTAAAGTTTATTTTTGTTTTTTTTAGTGAATAAAAACCATAATTTATCCAAAAAGGAGAAAAAAATGAAAATTCACATATACAAATACACATATACAAATACACATATACACATACACATACATACATACACATATACAACATACACACATATAATATACGCATACTTATACACACATGTTCACACATACATATACACATACATACACATACACACACATACACATACATACATATATATACACATATACACATATACACATACACATACACATACATATATACACATATACATACATATACATACACATACATACATACATACATACACACACATATATATACACATATATATACATATATATATACATACACATACATACACACACATATACATACACATACACACACACATATATATACATATATATATATATATGTTATAATATTTTTATCTCGGTTTTCCCGTGTCAGTAGGTCTTGACTAAGACCATTTGTCTTCCGACGTTTCGACGTTTGACGGTGAGCTTTCAGTGTGAGTAGACGTGTGTCGCGCGCGTGCTTTTCGTTAAGTCCTTGAAAATGCCTGGTGATATTCAGGCGAAACGTCGGAAGACAAATGGTCTTAGTCAAGACCTACTGACACGGGAAAACCGAGATAAAAATATTATAACATATTTCACCCGTGAAAACATCAAATATAACATATATATATATATATATATATATATATATATATATATATATATATATATATATATATATATATATATATATATATATATATATATATATATATATATATATATATATATATATATATATATATATATATATATATATATATATATATATATATATATATATATATATATATATATATATATATATATATATATATATATATATATATATATATATATATATATATATATATATATATATATATATATATATATATATATATATATATATATATATATATATATATATATATATATATATATATATATATATATATATATATATATATATATATATATATATATATATATATATATATATATATATATATATATATATATATATATATATATATATACATATATATACACATACATACACACATACACATACACATATATACATATACACACACATACATACACACATACACCTACACACACATACATATATACATATACATACATACACACATCTACATACACATACAAACATACACACGTATACACACACATACATATACACATAGTGAATATGAAAAAGGAATAGATAAAAATTTATTGTTATTTTAAAGATTTGATTTTTCTTTTAAAGTCATAAAATTTTTGTGTTTTTTTAATAATGGCAGGTAGTTTATTAAAATATTGTATACCCAGGTATTTATAGTGATGTTGGGCATGCGTCTTATTACATTTCGGTATCATCATATTTCCTATGAGATGCCGTCTCATGGATGTGGTGGCTGACCGAAGTGTTTGTTGTCGCTCGTTTACGGTGAGAGGGATGCTTAATTACCTTATATCTTCCCCTGGCATACGTCGTCATATTGTATGTTCTTCCCGGCGATCTTATTTGAAATGCATTCATTCTTCTTTCGTGCGTCTTCTGCCGTGTCCAAGTCTCACTTGCATATGTCAGGGCTGAAACTACAAGTGAATGGCAACTTTGGCTTCATTTGATATGTTGCATTACTGGCATAAGTACCTACCCCATTCCCTCGGTTTCCTGCCATCAGGTATTCTTCTTTCGATATATCGATACCTGAGTTTTAAAATGCAACAAGTCCGAAAATCGTTTTGAGTCAGTCAGTGTTACCACGGAAATCGGAAAAAAAACAATACTACATGATTAACAAAATGAAATTTCCCTAGAAAAGGTGTGAACTCTAATGGATAAACCAAGTTTCTTGATTATTAAAAGGAAAAAAAACTTTTTATTGTTGTTAACGACAAAATGAAGTAAAATTATTGGATTTAATTTTTTGATCGAAAGTTCTTGATGGAATTTCATTAAATTTTTAATAAACATTAATAAAACGTTAATAAACAGTGGAATTAAGCTACAAACGTTTTTTATTTGAATGATTATTAAAAATTTTAAGAATTGTCTTTTCTTTCTGCCTTGCAGTGGTTGCAACATAATACCATATTTGTTTGAATCAATCATTCCTGCTTAATACAGTCCTCTATTTATTATTCAATATGTCATATTTGAACGAATGAATGATGAACGACTGACCAAAAAATATACATGGGTGTAAGAGATGGAGTGAATAGCAGGGGCCGCCCCAGAAAGGGATGGCATGACCATATGAATGATATTTTGAAAGAAGGAAATATAAGAAGTTTGAATAATCGACGAGCATGTATGAGACGATGCATGGATGTAAAGGAAGCTAGGAATGTATGCAAAAATAGAGGAGTATGGCGCTCGGTTCTCTCTGTTTACCCCGTAAGGGATATGGCGTGATGGTATGTATGTATGTATGTATTTATTATTTATAATTCATAATCGCGCCAACAATAGTAGGTAATTATTTGAAGGAAAAAAATTAAATTTTCGTCTTGTTGCTTTGTAAATCTCAGGATCGATATTTTCTGGACGTCCATCTCTTTTAAACGTATACTTACCCAAGATTTATCTTTGTTATAAATGCTCTAGCTGCAAGTTGTGGTAAAGGGGATATTTCCAGAATACTAAGATAATAATATTATAAACGCTGTGATTTGTTAGATAATAATAATAATAATAATAAATGGATAATTTCTATAGCGCCATTTTTGTGTATCCACCTCAAGGGCGCTTATGCCTTCGTCCTCGGGCGCTTAGATGGGTCAATTAATTTGTCTTAGTCAAGAATTAATTAAACAACTCCCTAAAGTTATCTGTCTTTTATTCAATGGAAATTATGTCGTAGAACCATTTGACTGATCGGAATATTTGATATTGCCTATTCTAAGCACTATTCTAAAGCCGGAGTCTCACAGCAGCCACTGAATGTTAACTACGTACTTATAGTTTTGATGAATCCGTTGTAAGGCCGGCTTGATCAAGTTTGCTCAACGTATTCTGTACAAATATGTACTCTTGGGAAATCTAGGCAATTTGAAGATCGTCCATGGAACGACTTCGCGTGCAATATAATGTCGCCTATAAAATAATCTTTGGTAATCGACGGTAAATCAGCGCTTCAGCTATATATGTTAGCGGAGGGATGATGTCATGGATTTCTTGATGTCCTGAGACAACATGCTGTCGATAATTGTAATTTTTTTGGTCCGGTTGTTGATAAGAGTCTACAAAGGCAGGCTAAATTCAGCGATCAATGCCACCAAAAGAGTTTTGGACGTCTTTGGCAAGATACAGCGTGATGCGAGTACTTCGTGTTTTCATAATAAATATTATATCATAGAGTGTGATGTTCTGGGCGAAGGCAGCTGACTCTATTGGAGTTTTTGTATTGCAAAAGCGAGCAAATAGGATTTTTATTGATTGCGCCAAAGAGATTCCTGCCATGAATACTTTATAGAACTGGGCATACTAACATTGGCTGGCGTCCATATTCAAGGATGATTAACGCTCAACGGAATATGAAGAACACTCCCCTGAACTCGGAATATCATCGGCATGATATTCGAGATGCAAACAACATCAGATCTGCAAAGAGCAGACTGGCAATGGTTGCAAAAAAGCTATGTGGGACAGTATTAAACTGCATAATAAACTGCTACCTCACATACGGTCTTGGAAAGACGGTAGTTTTGAGAGAGAGAGTCGAAAAACAGACTGAGATGGTATGGGCACATTAAGAGACTGCCACAGGATAATATGATAAAAAACGATGGATATATAGAGGCCAGAGGACCATGTTGACCATTGGCAACTTGAATATCCACAATCACCAGAGATCTGAAGGAGGCAAGGTTTCGTCCGGAAGACGCGGAGGACAAAAAGATTTGGAGAATGAGGATAAGAGAAGCCGACCCCAATCAAATACAACAAAGCATAATACAAAGAAAAAGAAAACGGGGTTTAGGAATTATAGTGATATGGATAGAAAGTGTGACTTCAGAAGCTTTTAAAAAAATGACAGACATACGTACATTTATCATTATTTGTCGATATGTATTGTAGATTTATATAGAGATAAATGAGGCCATAAAAGTGAAAGATCGACTCTGATTTGATGTAATTGCAATTTCCAAATACGATAAAATGTATGAAGTGAAATGAACCCATAAAATCGAAATAGACCTTTTTTTAATGTACCGGGACAATACGTGCCTTCATTTCTCGTTTTTACGTCTTGTGATTTTTTTCAACCACTTTAATATCAGCATATCAAAGAATTCCCCCTTGTCAACGTGTCATTTAGCTCAAGTAAGGAAACATGTAAAGATAACTCAATGTATGGAAGTTACAGTTGCCTGTCACATCCATACATTGAGTTATCTTTTTTTTCTGTGTTTGTGTCAGGGTCAGGGGGTCTGGGTGCCTAGACAACGTGTCATTTAGCTAAGAAAAGATTACTCAGTGTGTGTAGGTGACAGTTGCCTGATACTTGACAACTGTCACATCCAAACATTGAGTTGTCTTTTCTCGTCTGGGTCTGGGTTAGTATCAGGGGGTCAGACACGATGAATTTTTCTAGTGGTACGCATCCATTGCATCCGATCCATCAGCGGCATCGGCTGATTTCTGGTCAAATATTCGAACGACTGTCTCGGACTTTAATCTATATACACTGCCGCCGCAACGTGTGTTTTATTAATAAATATAAGTAACTATTTATTTATTTCTTTTATTTACTGAAAGATGTCATCCGATGCGATCTTTTTGGCGGTATACCAACTTTGCGCGATGGTATGATTGTCCTTTTCAAACCTTTCCCTCGGATCTGTAAAAGCAGCTACATAAAATATAATAAGTTTTATAAAGTTAGAGAAAATGCGTGGAAAAGTTGTATTTGATATTGGTGGCACGCCCCCATCTCGTATATTGTACCCATTGTATAGAGGAAGATTTCAGAGAAGATTTATGCTACAATGTGTGAAAGTAATTCTTTTAAAATGAAGTGAGAGAAAAACATAATATTGCTAGCTTGACAAACAAATATACAACGACCCCACTCATAGTAGGTACTTAACATATTGTTACAAGTTATTTTTTTATAATTTATATTTTCTGAGTTTATTTTGTGGCAATGATGAGCTAACATGCCTTGCAAGGCTAGCAGTCATGGCATATCAATGTGGGGTAGTCAACGACAGGTGTGCGGATACGAGACGCGTTTATGTCCACACACTAGTCTCGTCACACCTATACAGGCACTACAAATAATGGGTGGTGAAGCTAATAATAATATATATTTAAAAAAAATGTGAATTTGTCGGATATTTAAACTGTGCTCTGTTTTGTTGTGCGCATCTTTTCCTTTTTTAATTGTGCCCCTTTAATTTAATTTAATTCAATGTAATTTAAATAAGTATTATGCATACATTGAGACACGTGGGGTATAAATCATAATATGAGTTTCTAATTGTCGATGCTTCCCCCCACTTCCCTCTCTACCTCTCTCCTTTCCCATCCTGTTTTCAAAATTGTTAAAAAAATTTCAATATTGTTAACATCCTTCCAATATATTCTAGAATAGGTACTATAATTGGTACCTAATATAAAAATTATCATTGTATAAATTTTTCTTGTTTGATTTTGTATTCTATAAAATAAATAAAAATAACAATTAAAATAAACACTTCCTTGCACCCTGCGCAGGTGGCGAATTTATTACATATGACAATTTCGTCCAGCAAACCTGTGTTTCCTGCCCAGAGAAGCAATGATAGCGTGAAAAATTAATTTAAATAAACTTCTCTGCTGGGGATCGAACTCAGAACGCCCGCACGGAAACCAAACGGCATACCAACTGTGCCATAGCGGTCGAAAGCTAATTGCTGAACCGTGTGAGATGTCGTTTTGCCTGCTGTGTTTTTGATTACCCGGCTCTTACGGGACACCCGGAAATAGTGGAAACACTATTCTAAGTCGGTGTATCATAAAATCCAATATATTGCGTGATGTGTTACCACTGTAAGACTGTAAGACCAATGATACATCTGTTGTTGTATGAATAAGACCAAACATTATGTGACAGAAAAACACACACTTGGATAATGGTGGTTATTCTGAAACCATAAATACCGATTGGCTTTTGACATTATCACAATTCAAAATGGTGGCGATCGTCATTTTATAATGGTGGTTGTTCTTTACGCACATCATTGGAATGATTGGAATGAAAGCGGTCACAGCGTGTTGTTTAAATTACAGTTTGACGTTTTGTTCGATTGAATATTTAGATTTTAGATTAAAATAGCACAACAAAATGCAGCTTTGGCTTTAGTAGAATATTTAATGTAAACTGACGGAATATATCTATTGATCAAATACCTAAATTTTAATCTTGTTATTGGGATGGATCACATTTCATCACATTTTGTGTCGCCGACATTTTGGATTTTTTAGTACGCATTGGTATCGAATATTCATAGGTACTTAATATATGATGTTTCAAATACAAAAAAGATTTATGTCTGAACAAAATATATTAACTGCCTAAATATTTATACAAGAGAACGTATTTATAATCTTAGTAACTAACTGTACATTTTTTTCCTTTTAAATAAGGGTGGGTATTTATGTTGTTCAAAAAACTTTGCCATATCCAAATATAATTAAGTTTTTTTTTTTTTTTAGGAAGTGATGTTTTAAGTAAAATACAATAATGTTTTATTGAATATCAACGGTGGCTGAGTTATATTATATAAATAATCTGAAAATAGTAACAGTTGCTTTTGACAATAGATTTGGTAAACAATTACTGCTATTGTAATTGAATTCATTTCATTACAAGCGTAAAATTTTAGAATAGCATGAATAATGTTAATGATTTTATATATAATGGGTTAAGCCCGAAAATGTTGGCTATAATATAATTTCTATTTTTTTTTATTTCAAGTATTAATTTGACACGCACCCAATAACAAGGTGCCACATTCTGGAGAATTACAATATTAATCTTATTATTCTTTTTTTGGTAGAAAAGATAATAAATTTGTATTTTCTGCAATACCTAATCATATGCTGAAAAAATGTTTATACTATCATTTTAGTGTTAATATTAACCAAAGTATATTGATTACTAAGCGTTTGATACCAATTGTTTTGTGCAAACCGTAAATTCATAATAGCTATACTTCAGTTACTTAATACAAAATTTTGTTTAAAATATCGGTAGAAAACAGTTGTGCTATCCTATTTTTTCGGTGTATAGAAAATATTCTGTAATAAAATATTTAAAGATGTCTTGTAACAATATTGAACTAACACAAAATAATACGGGGCAGTTTGTCATAGAATATGTGTACAATGTAATACATATGTGAAAATAATGACAATCGAAATATAAACACAAAGTTAACTTTAGTTATAAATCTAAACCATAGATAACTACATAGATATATGTAGATAGGGTTGATCGCCGGCCTGGAACAATACATACATACATATATAAAGACAGACATTCATACAAACAACAGCTTTTTATTTATATGTGAGCGCACTACTTATTAATTAAACTTTATATTTACATCGAATATTAATCGTTGGCCACTACCCACCATTTTTTTACTCCTCACTACCCAAAGGGGATATAGAAGAGAGTATGAATTCGCAATTTTAAGTTTATTTTTTTATCGCAGATTATCAACCAGTATCATGCTGAGATTGTATTCTGAAAGTACCTACTACTTAGGTATGTACGGCGTGTTTATCCAATTTATCGATTATAGACTAAAGTAGGTACCTACTCAACCGATTCTTTCAAAAACTTGTAGGTATATATATAATGATAATAATAATAATCGTTTATTTACTTTTAAAAAGATTACATAGGAACAATATTGAATGTATACAAAGAAAAAAAAATATAATATTTACATTTATAAATAAGTACCTATATGATACATGAATTCAATTCATAATAATACTCGCTAAGGCCCCATTAGATTTTGAAGGATATTTGATCTACATATGTTTCTCAATTCTTTTAAATGTCAAATATTTTAAATTGACACCAAACTCAGGAAACTTAAAATTTGAAAATTTTATTTTCTAATTTCTAAAAAGACATATCACTTTCATAAAATGGCATTGATAAATTATCAAGTTTTCATAATAAAATATTGTTATAAAAAAAAAAATTTAAAAAATAATTTCATGAATATGCTGAAAATGTTCCATAATTACAAAATTTGAATACGTTGTGGAGTGACTTGTTAGTGAAGAGTATAGCGTTGACCACAACCCACTCGTTTTATTACACTATCAGAACTATAGTGGGATTTTCGTCCGCTTTTAAGACTTCATTATACGTTACAAATTAACCTTAATTTGTTTTGTTCAAAGTGGCGAAAACAACATTTCAGAACAATAAACAAGTTTAATCTCGCAATGATTGTTTTAAATTTGTTTGACTGTAAAACTTAAACCGTGCGTAATAAAACGTCTTACCTTTCTCGCGCAAATTGCGCCCCCGAAACTATGGTGATTGCTTGTGAGGGAAGAATGAAATTAGAGTGTCAAATAAGGTTCCATTTAGAGAAATTGTATGTGGGTTGTTCGGTGAGTAATAACGGATTTTTTTTATCTTAGAAAATTACATCTACGTTTTTGTGGTTACATAATTTTGAAAGTAAAAATATCACACAAAAATGATTTCTTGAAAAATGAGGCACTGTGTGAATAGCTAGGTAAATGAAAATGTAACAGGCAAAATAACATCAAAATGAGGTTTAAAAACCAACCTGAATGTTGAATTTGTAGGTGAGACGAGACTGGTGTGTGGGGATACACGCGTGTGTCGTCCTGTCGACGATATTACCCCATTATGAGGGATATAATAATAATAATTTAATTTATTAATTTATTTGGATTAGTAAACAGTCATGTTAACACTCACAATACACAAACGATTTACAGAAATTAGACCAATTACATACCAATCCTAGAAAGTACAGAATAATGATAGTTACAAAAAAATGAATAAAAAAAAAAGCATTTCATATATTGTAATAAGTATAAGAAGGATGTGCATGGTTATAGGATGGGTTGTAAGGAGTGAAGTAAACATATTTATTAATAATAATAAGTTTTTTATTCCAGTCTGTGAGCAGGGGGGTGCAATGCTACACAAACCATATATTTACATACCAAAAATATACACTAAATGTTACAGATAATATAACAATAAAAAATATAACAAATTAAATATAAAAAATAAAAAAGAAGCAACACTGTAGATATGATATAATTATCATCTTTCACTTCTATCATCTAACACTTCTGTCCACCTTCGTGATAGTCTCGGACATTGGTGCCCCTGCATGTACAGCCTTTAAGATCGAGTTAGGGTTGGTCCATATCCTCTCTCGGTATGCGGCGATTCGATGTCTGAGGACACCAAGAAATCCTTGACATCGCCCCTCCACAAACATAGTTTAAGCGCTGCCATATCGTCGATATCCGAAGATTATTCTATAGGCGTCATTATATTGCACCCGAAGTCGTTCCATTGTCGATTTTCTGTACGATGCCCATATTTCGCACGTGTACATACTCGTACAGAATGCATTAAACAGACTTCTTTTAACTTAGAATGAGCACCTATAGAATCTGCGGGCGAGCATGTTTGATATGTCGTGATGGTATGAATTATTGAAATTAAATAACTGTACAATATGCTATGCAATAGGAAATCTTTATCATATATTGGCTTCTTCTTCTTAAATTAGATCATATATCTGTTTTCCGAGAAAGCTATTCCTGTGAAGCTGAGGTCCAGCTATCCCTTCACCTCCTCGGTGGTCTTCCGGGGAGGCGATGCCCTGGTGGGATTTCGTTTGCCGCTATGGATGGGATTCGAGATGCGTCCATCCTATTGACATGGTCCCTCCAGAATCTTCTCCTATCTCTACTCCATCGTATGATGTCCTCGGTCCCACAGGTTCCCCTAATGTCGTCATTGCGAATTCTGTCTCTAAGCGTCTTCCCTTTGCTAGCCCTTAAAACCTTCTTCATTTCCGATATATTGGCAACGTTAAAAAATATAACATCAATAATACTTTTCTATATTCGTTAATACTCCTTCTATATATAGAGTTAGGAACTCGTGATCAAGAGAGAAGCATCTTCTTTAAAACATTTCTCATAGGTATGAACTAAAGAACCGAAAACAGCTTTATTTCGTAGAGCAACATAAGACCGAAATATAAGTGTTCTTGAAATTCATTAAACGGTACTGTGATATATTTGGATGGGTGGATGGTAGAGCGGTTAGCGCGCTGGGTTAGTAATCCAGTGGTCGCGAGTTCGAATCCTGCCTCGACCGATCTCGTTCACCTATAGGACAAGCATTTATGCTTAGTTTAGGGAACGTAGGAAGATGTATATGTACTTGTTTAACAAGGACATATTCATTTTTATTATAAAAAAAAAAAAAAATATCTTCGTGTCGACGGAGATTTATTTATTTATTTACGTACATATACGGCCTCTGGGCCATTATAAAATAAAAGTTAAAAATAAAACATAAAACTCGTGTTAAACAACAATTAAAAAAAGAAAAACATCACAATAATTCATTAAAATACAATACTCATGATATCCGCATCGACTTGACACTAGTTAGTGTATTCTATGCCTGCCACTACTACAGGTACCTACAGAGTTGATGTCCCGCTCACACAGCACTACAAACACAGTGCGAGATAGAGACACCAACTTCCACAATACAGCGGTTACAATTATTGCAAGTTGCCAGGTCGATATCAAATTAAAACATTTTTTCTTTTACAAATTTAAAATGATAAAATAATCATTATATAAATTCACAATCACGTCAAATAGTAAACACTAAACAATTCAATCAGCAATTTATATAAAATGAAAAGTAAAAAACAAAATATAAAATACACCAATTTATAAACGAAATTAATAGCAATAAATAATTGAAATAAACGACAGTTAAATAACAGAATGAATAGTAGGTAATTTACAATTAAACCAAAATAAGACAAAATTCCAATCATATGAAACATTTTTTTTTACAAATTTAAAATAAAAGTAATATAATAAAAACATTTTACCAATCAAATAAAACATTTTTTTTACAAATTTATAATAATAATAGAATAAAAATACTATACAACATTTTTTTTTACAATTAAAATAATAATGGAATAAAAGCAAAATATCAATCAAATAAAAACATTTTTCATTCCCGAATGCGGAGTCGGACGCATTCGTATTATTAAATTAGCAGCGGGGTCCTTCTTTTGCCTAGACCTATAGAGTAAACACCATACATCGTGTAATAATTATTGTTTGTGATATTTGCGTGCATTACCGAGAACCGTATTAATATTGTTTATTGTATTTTATAAATTATATTATATGTAATAAAGTCAACCGAATAATATTCTGGACTTATTAATATCATACACAACAGGTACCATACAGATTGTTATATGATTATATATATTTCAAATAGACCAATGATTATTTATCATGCAAACCTAACTTCTTTGGTTTGGATACACCGATTAATCGGAAGAAATTTTTGTTCAGTTGTATATTAGCGACTCGAAATTTACAGCAAGTTTAACTAGGTATTATTTTGTTGCGTATAAACGAAATAACTTTCCGAACAACCCATTTACAGTAGTTACATTGAGTTTTCTGGATAATCTGCCAACCAGTTTACTTTGAGCTGCGGCAGTAGTAATGTAACGGAGCGAATTTAATATTATGTACGAATATAGCAAAAATAAAATAGCGTAAAATTGAGTTATCAACTTCATATTGATATTCTGTGTTTCTATAGAAATATTTTTTTTTGACAAAATTCGTACCTTAATAAAGATGAAGTTGTAATAAATATTTAAAGGAGAACCAGGAAATCTGACACGAAACAGGACTTGCGACCTATCGTCGGTCGATTTGTGAGAGCACCAATTAAGCCTATTTATTGACATGCTTTTATAAGAATCTATATTTTATTTTTATTGACAAACTTTTTTAACATCTCAATAGAGACCAAGTTGGGATATTACAGAAGAACCAGGAACTCAAGGCACCTACAGGGCTTACGACCTGTCATCGGCTGGTATACGTGATCACTTTATGCGCTTGCGCAACAATCACCAATTATGTCTTCTTAATGAGTTCCCTTATCAATTTAATTTTTGAAAGTGTGTAAATTTTGTGTGTAAATAAATTTGAATAACGTGTAATAAATACACACGAAAATAAGACATTATTACTCTTGCCATCTATGAAATAACGAAGAAATCTTTTTGTAACGCCATCTATTGAGAAATTGGTTTATTTATAAAGAACGAAAGCAACAGTCCTTATGAATGAGGTGACGGTGTCACCAAATCTAAGTTTTGAAAATGTTTTCATTTGAAATTATGCTGAAACACTATTGCCATCTCTGAAGTAACGAAGAAACTTATTTTGTAACGCCATCTATTGAGAAATTGGTTTGTCAACAATGAAAGCTAGTCCTAATACATGAGGTGACAATGCTTTCACACAGATCTCACTCCTGAGTCGCTCCGGAATTATAAGTTCATTTTTGGCTTGTTTATTTGCGTGTACCAATGTGTATCTAACTAAAATATTTTTATAGTTACACACATACATTGGATTGGAGTCAATGAAATTTTATTTGTTTTTTACAACTCAATAAAAACGAAGTTGGAAAGAGAATCAGGTAGGTACTCAATATTTTAACTGTTGTAAAATATTATGTTGAATTGTAAATTTGAATCACTTCGAAAAAAGCTGAATACACCATCCCCATCTGTGGAATGATAGTGAAACTTTTTCCTAGCGCCATCTATTGAGAAATTGGTAGGTAAACAATAAATGCCACGATCTTTGTGCATCCATTCTCAGTCATGAGGCCAAGAAGGAAACATAATTATTTTTTTACGTATAAAAT
The DNA here is from genome assembly GCA_963576475.1 of Molanna angustata. Lineage (NCBI taxonomy): Eukaryota > Metazoa > Arthropoda > Insecta > Trichoptera > Molannidae > Molanna > Molanna angustata. The sequence goes on from OY754988.1 coordinate 8,219,535, forward strand.
ATAACAAGTCCTTTATATTACAGAAATGAAAATATTAAAGAAACAATGGAGAGTATGAAGAAGGTTTTGTATAAAATTATTTCTAGGGGAAAAACAAAAGTTTTATTTGCAATTTAAATTAAGATCTGTCATTGCTCGTTTAATGAACTTCCTACCAGAAGATGGCGTAATAAAAAATGAAACATAAGAATGAACCAGCAAAGGAAAACCATACAGATAAAAGATATACCTATGTGATAATATAGGTACTAGTTGCATGTAACACATGAGATCCAACTGTCGATGAAGATAGTATGTTTAGTTGAAGAATACGTACCAAACAATAAACCCTTAAATCCAAATAAGACAATATTTTAAAATATCATGTTTTATATACAAAGGTCAAGCTAGGATAGTGTGGTGGACAGTCATTTTTTTAACCCGAATATGTAAACACATCTATGGATAATAAGAATCAAACTATTGATAGTCCCCGTAGTTCAGTTACTACCTTCATCGCTGTCAAGTTGTGTTTGTTTACTTCTGAGTTTTTTTGCTTATTTTGTGTCTTTTATCGTATGAAATCTTTTATTTTTTTGCTTTAAGTGAATTGTTGCCGTATCCTGTTTGTGGTGATGTATTTTTTTGTGTATTTCGGGTGTTATTTTTAGGTTTTAAAGTGTTTTAAATTTTTTTTCTCGTGCCTGAAAAATAACATTTTATTTTTTTTGTTTTCTTTTGTGTACTTTATATATATCATTGTGCAGGGAATTTTCCCGTGATTCCAATAATGTATAACTTATGTTTTTTATTACTATTTATTACTATTTTATCGTGATTTCAATTTATTTTTTTGACATTTCGGTGTGTGTTGCTCGTGTGTATTATTTTACGTCACTGACTTTAGTGTCATTGAATGTAGAATTAAATTGTGCACAGAAAAGTTCGTGGAAGATAGTGTCTGCCAACTGCCGTTGATCAGATATTAACGTTTTTCTGCGCTCCCCATACTGTCGCTTACGCCCTTTCGGCGTCGAAAAGCATAAATTCATAGATACAGGCCGCCCGTCAAAGAGATACCCCTAACCCCCCTGACTTATCCTGTTCCCGCACCGCATTACAATCATTTGTATTTTTATATTATAATGTCTTCTTAGTTTTTACTCTACTAATATTAAGACTTCAGAGATATTTTGATATATTTATATGTACCTAATTGTTTTCTTTCACTCCTTTTATTTATGTACATCTAGGTAATTATAGGTAATTATTTGCTCTAGTAATTATAGCGAGTACTCCTTTCTGGTACCTATTCTGTATATATCTTCGTACCTATCTATATATTTGTTTTTGTATATACCTTTGTACATTATACTTTTTTTTTACGGCGCTTGCCGATTATTTTTATTTTTTAATTAAGTTTTATTTTTGATTCTATTATTATCTATTCTTTTTTCTCTTAGGTACATAGTATTTTACTCCATACTTTATAAAATTTTTATTTACTCTTCATATCGTTCCCTTGTCTCCTAGCATCTAATCCGTCGTTTATTTATTTATTTATTCATTATATTCCTACCTGTCCCAGTCACTTGTAAGACTGCAATATCTGCAATTTTCGTGGGCTAGGTTTGGTCGTACAGTCTTTTGATATTCTGTTAGGGCAGCTCTGTTGCTTAATTTCCAGTGGCTTACCTTTCCTGCTGTCCAATCTATGACCCTTCACATCGATGGAGGAATCTGATTATAGGATGACAAAAAGGGAACGAAAGCGGAAGAGGCAGAAAGAACTCTTGAGTCTGCCTGCAATCGCCAATGACTCTCCTCCCAGCTCAAGAACCAGAACTTTTAGTCCTTCTGTCGTCCCTTCCTCCCTTGCCTCCATTAAACCTCCTCCCCTGCCCTTGTCGTCTGCAGTCTCTGCCCCGACCACGGAAGCCGATATCATGAGTTCAGACTCTGATACAGAAGATGAGCGAGAAGATGATTATTTGCCATCTTCTAAAACAGAAGCAGCCTATTTATGCCTAAGTAATATTCAGGACATTGTTGAAAAATACTCAAAAATTTCGAAATCGCATCTCATTCGAGTTGGTCGTGAAGCTCAGCGCCTATTATCACTTATTGGTGATCTATCGACTGAGTTGGCGGAAGCAAGAGGCGTCATATCTTGCCTGAAAACGACGATTTCCAGCAGAGATGAAAAAATCTTGCATCTGTGTGAGAGGATTGACACCACTGAGACACAGATTGCACCAGTGATGAATAAAATTGCCGACAAACTAAAAGACCGTCCGACCTCCCTGTATGCCACGCAAGTGACAGGTCCACCGCCCTTATCAAAGGGAGGATTTCCTGCACTCCCTGCAAAACCTGCCGTCTGCATTTTTCCAACCAACGATGAAGTCAAGTCATCAATGGAAACAAGGAAAATCCTGAATGCAGCTATTAAGCCTTCCGATGTAGGTGCCCGCGTCACAAGTGTACGTACCATAAGAGGTCACGGCGTCGTAGTTAACACTGCCACCACGGAAGACTCCATCAAGTTGCTGAATGCCCCGGCAATAAAAGCATCAACGACCTTGACCGCACGACTCGCTACCAAGAGGCAACCTCGTCTGAGGTTTAGTCATGTGCCACGGGACCTGTCTAATGACGAATTTTTAGAGATAGTTGCAGAGAGTACGAAAGAGCATGCCATTAAAACAGCAGTATTCAGTCATTTAACAGGACCTACAGTTGGCCCGACTTGCGATAGAGTCTTTTCAGTACCTGCCGCCGTCCGCCACAGCCTCATCAATTTAGGAAAGGTGTATGTTGACTGGAATGTCTGTCGTGTTACAGATTTTCTTCCAGTCAGTATTTGTGGCCGTTGTCGAATGTACGGCCATGGTTCAAAAACTTGCAAGGAACCCGTCAGATGCTCACATTGTGCTTCAACGGAACACGTTTACGTGTCATGTCCGAATAGAGCCAATCAACCCACATGCGCTGTTTGTAAGTTATTTAACAAACCAGCAATACACCGATCAGGCACTAATGACTGTCCAGCTTATCAAGCAACAGTCAGCAGAGCTTTGCTCAATATTGACTATGGCGTGTAATGCTTCTGTTAAATTTGGTCAACTTAATCTTGGCCGTGGACAATCAGCTTCAGCCGAACTCAGTCAGTCTGCTCATCGCATGAACATTGATGTTTGTCTTATCCAAGAGCCATACTCTCGAGATGGAATTGTGCCATCGTTTGGTCCAAGTGTTCGAGTTGCTATGGCTTCGAGCTGTACCTCAACGAACCCTCCGATGAGCTGTATAGCTATTTACAATCCCAATATCAACTTTATCTGCCTAGATCACTTATCTTCTAGTCATTTGGTTGTAGTCCAGATTTCTTCTCCAAGTGATTCGTTTTATATTATTTCCATATATTTTCAGTTTAGTGAATCCGAATTTCGTTTTCTGGATCAACTGGATGTTATATTGGGCCAACTCGGCAACGCATCATTAATTATTGGAGGTGATTTTAATGCAGAATCTATTCTATGGTGTAACACTACCACTTCTGGGTCCAGAAAATTCACCAGAGGTGTAAGCTGCGAAGATTTTATCTCTCGCCACAATTTGAGTGTGTTGAACAATCCTTTCAGTCCACCTACCTTCTCTAACCACATGGGTACAAGTCATATAGATGTCACTTTAGCTACACCTCAGATTAACCATAGAGTAGGGAATTGGACTGTAGACGAGGATGCCTCGTGCAGTGACCATAACCTTATCACGTTTCAGATTATTTCCAATGTACCCACAATTCCTTTAGCGAAACCTTTGCTTAGAAGATTCCGGACAAGGTGTGACAGGTGGCGTTGGTTAGACTTTGACCGTTACTTTGAATGCTCATTGGATCGTTTATCTTGTAGATCTTGTACTACTGCGGACATGGCCTCATCTTTTACGCAGAGTATAATTTATTGTGCCGAGAAGGCGATCGGCAGAACTTCTTCTAGTCATATGTCTCCTAATGAATGGTGGCATCCTGGCTTAGACATCTTTAAACGAACTTCGACTCGAGCTCACCGCGCGTTGAGAGCGGCCCGTCGTCGAGGAAGTTCAAATGACTTAATAACCATGCTTCAATGTGAGTATAGACGCTCAAATAATATCTACAAACGTGAGATTTCTCGTGCCAAGTCTGAAGCATGGCGCCGCTTGGTATCTGAGGTTTCAACCACAGATCCTTGGGGTGCTGTGTTTAGATATGCATCAATGAAAAAATATCCAAATGCGTCAGTCTCGTGTATCCGTGATCCACGAACTGGAATTATCACAATAGACTCTGATTCGACGACTATCACGCTACTTGACATACTTATTTCTTCTGATGACATCTCATCTGATACTCCTCTTCATTCACAAATACGCAATAACCAATCCGATATCCCGCAAACTCCCATATCGACCTTCGCCAATTTCGATGAGCTTGATTTTATCATCAAGAATCTTCAGCAAAACAAATCTCCTGGCATTGACCGCATTGACGCAGCTCTCGTACAAAGGTGCTGGCACATAGCTCGCCACGAGATTATCTTATTGTACAACAATTGCTTGCGAGAAGGCTACTTTCCGGATTGTTGGAAAACAGGTTTAATGACTGTTATTCCCAAGCGTAGTGACCTGGATCCTTCTGACCCAAAATCATATAGACCGATTACTTTACTACCTATTTTGGGTAAGGTGTTAGAAAAGCTTATATGTCGACGCTTAGAAGATCATCTTTCCAGTACCCACCCACTGTCCGATCGTCAGTTCGGTTTTCGCGCTGGGAAATCAACGGTTGATGCTATCTTGGCTATATCTGATATCGTTAGTAGCTCTGATAGTAAATATGTTATCTCTATATCTCTTGATATTGCGGGAGCATTCGACAATGCCTGGTGGCCTCTAATTTTAAAAAAACTTCGAGACCGTAAGGTTCCTAGCAACATATATAAAATAGTGAAGAGCTATTTTACTAATAGACATGTGGCCATGCCCGGGGGACAGGATTTGCACTGGCGACCAATTAGCATCGGGTGCCCTCAGGGTTCTGTTCTGGGTCCACTGTTATGGAACATCTTGTTCGACGACCTTCTTTCACTTTCAACGCCTACGGGCTGCAGTATTTTGGCATATGCCGATGATGCTACAATCCTTATTCAAGGTAACACCCGAGCACTTATTGAGCGCGCAGCTACTCAGTTACTTTCTTCTGTTGCAGATTGGGGTATAAGTCATAGACTCAATTTCGCACCTAAGAAGACATATGGGTTAGTGTTAAAAGGCATAATGAAAAGTCCTCCCTCCATCAAATTTATCAATACGCGTGTAATATTTAAGGATAGGGTCAAAGTTTTGGGTGTTACACTAGATAGAGGCCTTACTTTCCAATACCATGTTCGTGCTGTATCCGATAGTGCAAAAATAGCCTTTCAAAAGATTTCACGTCTTGCTCGAGCTAGTTGGGGCCTTAAATTTCCAGTAGCAAGACTGTTTTACAACGCTACCTTTCTGAGTATTATGTGTTATGCCGCTCCTTGTTGGGCTCATCGTTGTGAAACCCAATACATTAGACGTCTGCTGCTTTCTGGACAGCGCTTCGCACTAATAGCTTTAGCAAAGGCTTACAGAACCTGCGCTACTGACACACTTTCTATTCTCACAGGTATGGCTCCCCTTGATCTGGAAACACAGCGACGAGCTTCTATTCACAACCTGTATAGAGGCCGAAGCTCAATTTTGGGTGGTGCGTCTCTCCCACCTGTTAATTTACCCACAGTTCGTGGAGAGATCGAGAACTTGGCCCGGAGTTCTCTTTTAGATGCTTGGCAACGTCGCTGGTCCTCTTCTTCCGTGGGCAGACTGACATTTTTATTTCTTCCCGATGTGAGGACTCGAATTTTATCCTCGTGGATTGTTCCCGATTATTGGACCACGCAATTCCTTACTGGACACGGCAGTTTCAAAAGCTATCTCTTTCGTTTTCACTTATCCGATTCGTCCTCATGTCAGCTTTGTGATAACCCTGAACAGACTTCTGAGCATATCCTATGGGAATGCACTAACTTCTCCGTGTCAACTTTCCGACGAGAACTCTACGACGATGTCCGAGGGAATTTCTTTGGACCCATTGGACATGCGGACCTTGTAGCCACGAAGAGCAATTTTAGGGCTTTCAAGACTTTCTGTCTTAAATTCGGTGCACTATTATCTTCACTATCACTGAGCAGTGAGCCAGTTGTTTCAACATGATTAGCTCTCTTTGGCACATTAAGTGCAGTGTCTGCAAGGTTTTAGAGTTCTCCGGACTCTTCATATGTTCTTTGTGTTCTTTCAGAGTTTTGCAAGGGGCCGTTATTAGTCCCCATAAGCAGAACGGGTGGTGGTGGGGGAAGAACAGTCCCCGTAGATATTGTGTATTTTGCCATACAAATTTTATGTAATGATATCGTCACTAAATTCAATTTTTACAAAAATTGTTAAAAAAAGTTTGAGATTTAGTAAAATATTATATTTTTTTTATTCAAATTTTTGAGTTGCACTGCTACAATATTAATCTGGTTGGGATATTCAGCGTTTTTTTTTCATTTAAAAAAATGCAAATAGAGGCAGTTAAACACATAAATTCATCATAAAAGAATTTCTGAGATGAGAATTTCTGTTGATGTTTTCATCCCTTTTTTTTTGTTATATGCACAATTTTCATTGTTTTATATATGCTTCTCTATATTTACTTTTTACTTTTTATTGTTGCTTCTTTATGCTTTTATAGGTTTTGTATAATTATGTCTTATTTGTAAAGTTTTTTATTACTGTTTTTATCTTGGATATTTTAATATGTTTGTGTAAATAATTTATGAACTTCGCATGTTGTGTTGACATTATGTAAAATTATTATGATATACTTTCTTGTATGCGATTGTCAATGTCTGTAAGTGTCCCAAATAAAATAAAATAAAAAAAAATAAAAAAAAAATTGAGAAGCTCTGAAACTTGTTCGTGAAAATCGTTTCGAGATATTATATTTTTGTATATTCATAGAAATGTTCAGCGTTCTAGCTCTCATAGTTTTTGAGATATATGAAAAAAAAATAATAGTTCAATATTGATAACCCCTGACTGGAACAAAAATTAATAATTCTGAGTAAAAACATTCTGTAGGCCTAAAATTTTGTATATTTTTTGAAATTTTTGGCTATGTAGGTATATTAATCGGATAAAAAGTTTTATGGGGGTGACACACACAAACACATACACACAGACAAATTAAATGAATTCTAAGTTATATATTACATATATGCTGCGAAGCCTCTCAGTTAAAATAACACGAAAAATATAGACCTGGGGGAGGGGCAAGTCTGGTCAACAGGGGAAATCAAAACCATCCCTCTTTACCCATATCATTGATATAACTATCGTATGGAGATAAACAATATCTTAATATATTATAGAACTCCATAAGATAATTATATCCGTGATATGGGTAAACATGTGTGGTTTTGATTTCGCCGGTTGACCAGACTTGCCCCCCTGGCCATAAAAATCTCGCGGATCTAGAGCAAATTGACAGTTGGATAAGGACATTATGTATAGTATATTTTCACATATCTATCACTTTTATAGTACGAATAAAAGTATTCGTTTTGCATGCACATTGGTTCAAGTGTGTAAACAAGCTAACATTGAAATAATAATTCTGGCGGTTCAGGGGAGACATCTATGCGAGAGCACTGTGACCTCATCTATTAGGATCGTGGCTTTTATTGTTTACCAAAAATATATTTCTGATTAGATGGCGTTAGAAACAAATTTCATTGTCTTCGATAAATTGTGATAAAGTTCCCAAGCTTCCTTTTCAAACGATGTGTTTTTCACCTTGTTACATTTATAGATTTTCAAATAAGAATTGATAAGAGAAATAAAAAAATGTTGAAATGTTAGGGACAACCCATTAAGATTTAAGTAAAAAAAAATAAAAAGGTTATTAGTCCCACTGAGCAGGCTGTCCAACGGGAATGCCAGATATTCTGTAAATTTTCGTTTACACTTACAGTTCTTTCAAGAACACTGCGTGACCTCGGCCCTCTGGAGGGAAAAGAAGAATCATAAGTTTAGCATTTTTTGGAATAAAATGACTTTCAAAAGCACAACGCACATATCAAAAGGGTACGTTTGATAGGAATCAGGGCCGGATAAATCATACAACAATCAGGAACAAGAAATCAGGGCGGTTGTCTTAAAAAGGGCGCTTAAAATTCTAAAATGATAATCATACAAATCGAAAACCGCAGGTAAGGCACTCGGTTCTCTTTGCGTACCCGGATAGAGGCTCGGCATGATGGTGTGTATGTAAAAAATCCCGCTTAGTGCTAATATCATGCTCGCCTACTTTTAACATGTTATTTGGGCATTTTATCTGGTGATGTCAAACAAAACAAAATTTACTCAAATTATGTAATACGACATTGGAAATATGTAATATAATTATTAATATGGCTATTTTTATAAATAATAATAAACAACTATATAGGTAGGTTAAGGTAATATTGACAAACTGATTCGTTATTTGAGACCCGATGTAATTTTAAATAATTTTAAATTGTTCTACATTTAAAATTCCAAAAAAATGGGGGTGGGGGGAGGATTCAAATATATTTCTACGGGCGCAAAAACACGTTTATCCGGCCCTGATAGGAATGGTACTAAAACACAGTTGCCGAACTTCGAGTTGCAAAAATAACAGGGCGAAACTGAAAGTTTCACATAAAATTTGTATGAAAACAGGCGGTAAATACTTTTACGTCGGAGGAGATTTTATCACTACCCACGTCCCTGACTCGGTACTTTCTCCACAAATAATATGGGAGGAAACGGACCTGTCGTGTGGCAGCTAGTGATAGCCAGTCAAAATATTGAAATTAAAGTTATTATTATACCAATAATAAATAACCTTTACCAAATTGCAATTAAGAGGGTGACTGCTGCCAACGTACCTATTTATTCAATTTGATATACCATCATTATTACTAAACGAATTATTTTGAAAAAAAATAACCTAGTTAGTTTGGATATTAATAAAGAGAAATCTACCTTAACTTTTTGATTATGTTCTGTATATATTCTTGTAGAAAAATAATAAGCATACCCCGATTTTAGATATTTATCTTAAATTTCTAAAAAAATATAAGGTATAGAACAATATTTTTTTTTATAAATTAAAGAAGAACAAAATACCAGGAAAAATATAATTCGACGTTGCATTAACGCATCAGGTTAAGTAAATAAACCAAAAAAACTTTTATTACGCAATGACGCTGAATGGAAAATATTTTTTTTTTAGGTTTATTTACTAAACCTGAAGCATTAATGCAACGTCACATCATATTTTTCTAGATATATATTACTCTATTACTTTTAATTTAAAAAAATATATATTACTCTACGCCTTATAGTTTATTAAAAATATACGATAAACGTTGAAAATCGGGGTATGCCATTATTTTACTACAAGAATTTATACAGAACATTTTCAAAAAATTAAGGTATATTTTTGTTTATTAATATCCAAACTATCTAAATTATTTTTTTCAAAACGATTTGATAAGAAATAATGATGGTAGGTATATCAAATTGAAAAATAGGTACGTTGGCAGCAGTCCTCCCCTTAAGCTTTACTAGAAAAAAAAATCAAGACTTCTTATGATTGTATATTAGTCAAAAAAGAGATGGCAACGTCAAAAAACAGTTCAATTTTAATGGCTGTTTTTTTTCAAACTGACACTAGGAACACCATGTTCATAAATATTTTTTAAAACAATTAAAAGGTTGGTTTTAGGTACACACTGTTTATACATATTTTTCAAAAAAAAAAATAGAAAGTTGGTTTTAGAGACACCTGTATATACATTTTTTCAAAATATTCAAACGTTGGTTTTAGGTCACCCTGATTATACATATTTTTCAAAAAATAAATAAAAAAGAAAGTTGGTTTTAGGGACACCTGTAGGTATATACATTTTTTCTAATTGTTGGTTTTAGGTCACCCTGATTATACATATTTTTCAAAAAAAATAAGAACGTTGGTTTTATGGATATCCTGTATATACATATTCTTCAAAACAATCAGATCGTTGGTTTAAGGGACACCCTGTATATAAATATAGTATGAGGGGATAGTGACTAGTTTGAGATGTTGTGAAACTGCCATGGGTCATTCATTTTTATATTTATTTCTTATTTTTCAGACATTCTCCACCCTACCGACACGCAGTGGCGTAACTTGAGGTGTGAATGTCCTTTTCATCACCATCTTCTGATTCGTGTGCTGCTCCTACGGTAGGTTGGTGAAATTATCATGATCATCCTCAGCGTCACAACCCTTGATGGGTCAAAGCTGCCTCCAAGAATCTTCTCCATACTCCTCTATCGTTGGCTGCCACCTTCATATTAATGTAGGTACATCATCATCATCCTCAGCGTCACAACCCTCGATGGGTCCTAGCTGCCTCGAAGAATCTTCTTTATACTGCTCTATCGCTGGCTTCCACCTTCGACAACGCCGTCCAACCATCATAGTTTAGGTCTCCCTATGCTTCTTCTACCGGTTGAGTCATTAGACAACACCCTTTTTGGGAGCTCCGGATCATCCATACCGTGTATATGTCCCAACCAGCTTAGTCTGTTAATCTTAATGTAGTTGACTATGCTGATGTCCTAGAAAAGATCATAGAGCTCGGTGTTATATCTTTTACGCAATGTTTGACCGTCGTTAATAGGTCCATATATTCTGCGATACATTTTTATTTCAAAGGCATCCAGTCTGTCTACATCGTGCTTGGTTTATGTCCAGGTCTCTGAGGCATATGCTAAGACTGGTCCAATGAGTGTCTTGTAAAGTGCGGCTTCAATTTTTTTCTGGACAATAGACGTGACTTCACAAAACAGGCTTTCTGAAACAACGTACATGTATAGTTTATCTCAAAATATCTTGAAAATGTTTGGAGATAACTACCTTTTCTACCACATCGGAACAGGCCTTGTCTAAGTGAGGTGGTACAAACCAACCCAATTTATTTGTAAAGTAAATATTTAATTTATTTATAAAAAAAAAACAACGTTTTAATCCACAATGAGTACAATTTAATGAGCCTAGTTGTACCTAGCGAAAGCGCTTAGCCTCATTAAATCGTCGGCCTTCGTGGCTCAGTTGTTGTGGGATATTTCAATATGGGATATTTCTTGTGCAATGTGATCCCTTTTCCCGGGACCCAGGAGAACCACTATAATACTGAGCTACGTCGGCTTTTGTGGCTCAGTATTATAGTGACTGATCTGACTGCTGAGCCAAAGATCCCGGGTTAGATTCCCGGTGGAGACACAGTTTTAATTGTGTTTTCAGTCTGGATCTGTGAGACGAATAATATCGTAAGACTCCATAATGAGGCAACTTGTTAATGGGTGCGTATTCAATTAATATTACACATAGTATCTGTTCGTTGCCCAAGAAGCAATAATATTAAATATTAAATTAAATTGTACTCATTGTGAATTAAAACTGTGTTTTATTTATATTTTTATAAATAAATTTAATATTAACTTTATAATTATGAACTTCCACTGTGTTAATGAAAAAACATCGAATTTACTTATACCAATTTATTTGTTATATTGCTTCTTTAAAATAATGTATAATTTTTGTATTTGTAATAAAAAATAAAATAATTATACTCTAAACATTACGTGCGTATAATAATTATCTCCACACAGCTTGAAGGGCAAACAAAACTCGCAAAAAAAACAAAAATTTTCTTCAGCGTGAAAATGTAAATAATATTCTTATAAATCGAAAATAGTCACTCCAATTTTTTTGTTTTCTGCATTTTGCAATTGCTCGAATAACGCAGTGAAAACATTAAATTGTTACGACACTGGTTTTTGGTACACCACCTCCTATGAAGATATATTTGATCACAAAATCGATTACATTTGGCTTTACAGGCAAATTTTTTACTGTTACTAATAACAGCTTACTGTGAGCAACGTTATCTGATTGGCTGAAAAAAAAACAATAATATTACCTGTCTCTGTATTAAATAATACATGTTTTTGCTAATATAGTATGAGCAGGTATGAGTCAATATATTATTACCTATTTGCAATTTGTACTTTCCAATTTATTCTAATAATATGGAGTGGCTGTGAGGCACCGCCATATAATTGTGTTCCCACTCTTTTCTACGAATCATTTGTAAAAGAGGCAAAATAACTTCACGCAGTTCAGCAATAAGATTTTTTTTGGTGACGTGCGAATTTAATTGTCACACCCGCTTGATTCTCGAACAATATGCAAAAAGGACAAGTAAAAACAATACAATAAGATTTACCACACAATCTGAGAGTAGAACCTTTTTGAAAATTGATATGAAAGTATGTGTGTGTGTATGATATGAAAGTAGAGTCTTTTTGAGATGAGATATACCACACATTCTGAAAGAAGAGCCATTTTGAGATGATAGTTGAGCCTTTTGAGAGGATTTTTACCAAACATTCTGAATGTAGAACCTTTTTGAAAGTTGATATGAAAGTATGTGTGTGTGTGATATGAAAGTAGTCTTTTTGAGATGAGAGTAAAGCTTTTTTGAGATGAGATCTACCACAAATTCTGAAAGTAGTTTTTTGAGATGAGAGTAGGGGTTTTTTGAGATGAAATCCACCACATATCCTGAAAGTTGACCAAAAATTCTGAAAGAAGAGTTTTTTGAGATGAGATTAGAGGTTTTTTGAGATGATATCTACCACACATCCTGAAAGTTGAGCATTTTTAAGATGAGATTTACCACACGTTCTGAAAGTAGAGCCTTTTCAGTAGTGACGAGGCTGGAGTGGGGGGGGATACACGCATAAAATTACTATTTTTATTCATAAGCATAGTTAACAGAATTCATTATTAGTTAGATTCATTCTTTAAAAATTGGTTTAGGCTACAAAGTCAACTTTAAAAATAAAATTAAAGACAGTTCGTTGATATATGTACATAAAAAATATATATTAAATACAAAATTTTTAGTTAGATCGAGTTAGTCTTAATTAATTAAATTTCTTATTGTATTCAAACTAATATTAAAATTTGCTACTTTGCCCATTCGCATATTCCTTCGCCTGGAATCTTAAGGTGTCCTGATTACTGTGTACCTTTAGGAACCCTAAGGTGTCATCGTTACTTTATTCCTCAAGGAATCCCAAGTTGTCGTCATTACTTCATACCCTAAGGAATCCATTAGTTTTGTAATCGCCACTGCAAAGACCGCTTCAATTTGTATTAACGATGTTCCCACCTTCGTTGGCTTTCTTAGTCTTTGTTTAAATATAAAGATTGTCTAAGTTTAGTTTGTCGATCGACAATCCTTTATAGAACTCCATTGTATGTAGATATGTTACAAATATAAAGTGTACCTACTGCAACCAGTGACCCAAATACTTTCATTGTATTAAAACGTAGATTTGTATAGATTCATTTGTATTATTTAACATATTTTTCAACTGTTCAAAAACCAACATTTTTATAAACCTGTCATGTAAATTTTGTATGCAGGATGTCCCATAAGTCAACGTATTCCTTTTAAGAGCTGTTATACCAACTCATGACTCGCCAGAATATGCAAATATGACCTTAGTAAAAGTGCCTTAGTTTTCGAGATATTTCCACTTGTGCTCGAAGTACTCGAAAATCTCCGCCTTAGATTGGTTTTTCGAGTGCCATATTTACAAATTTCAATATTTTGGAATTCTAATTTATGTTCCACAATCTTGAATAACTCATCTGATGATCACAATCCAAAATAATAATAAAACTTTTTTTGGACGGAAAAAACATAATTATGGTCCGGGTTATGAATTTAAATATTTTTTATGAATTTCACTTTTACTAAGGTCATATTTGCATATTCTGGCGAGTCATGAGTTGGTATAGCAGCTCTTAAAAGGAATACGTTGACTTATGGGACACCCTGTATAACCACTAGTTTCAGTATTTTAGAGTATTATTCTGGCGATGTGCCCAGCACGAAACGCGTCGATAATCTAATAAATTTCAATAGAACTAATACCAAGTATTTTTTATATTTTATTTTATTTTTATTTTATTTTATTTGGGACACTTACAGACATTGAAAATCGCATACAAGAAAGTATATCATAATAATTTTACATAATGTCAATATCCAATTGGAAGTGAACACAACATGCGAAGTTCATAAATTTTTTACACAAACATATTAAAATATCCAAGATAAAAGCAGTAATAAAAAACTTGAAAAATAACACATAATTTTACAAAACCTATAAAAGCATAAAAAAGCAACAATAAAAAGTACAAAGTAAATATAGAGAAGCATATATAAAACAATGAAAATTAATGAAAATTGTGCATGTAACAAAAAAAGGGATGAAAACATCAACAGAAATTCTCCTCTCTACTCAGAATCAATAGCATTCTTTTTTTAAATACTTCTCTTGTGTTGCAGAAGATATCAACTATGTTGGAGTTGCTATGACTATTGTAAATACGGCACATGCGATACAATGGATTATAAAATGATATGTTAGATATACAGAACCCTATGTGAAAAATATTTGGGTTTCTTAGTGATTTAATATTGACGTTATATTTTAAGTCATTGACCAGCTGTGTGTCCATCACATTATTTATTATATTAAATAAACATGCCACGTCCGCCACTTTTCGTCGAGTACTCAGCTTAGAAATATTAAAAAAAATCAATCTCTGATTATAAGTTAACATGTAACGACCTATACCGGCTCTATAAGACAGAATTTTTACAAACTTCCTTTGGACAGATTCTAACATTTCAGTGTATACATTATAATGTGGACACCATACAGGTGACCCGTATTCCAGAACACTTCTTACTAATGATTGATAAAGATATTTTAAGCTTTGAGTATTTGTGAAGTTTACAGTGAGTCGAGTTATGAACCCTAGCATCTTCAGTGATTTTTGAACAGTATTTTCAATGTGTGGGCGAAAAGTGAGTTGGGAGTCAAAAGTCACTCCAAGATCTTTAATTACATTTACACGTTTGAGAGGTTTATCAGAGAGTGAATATACATTTTCAATTTTCTTATGATTTCTAGTAAATGTGATTACGTGACATTTATCAATGTGTAGCTCCATTTCGTTTTTAATGCACCACAAATTTAAAGTGTCGAGGTCTTTTTGTAATGTTAGACAGTCAGACATGCATTTAATGACATGAAAAATTTTCAGATCATCTGCATACAACAAAAATCTATATTTTAAAAGATGAGAAAGATCGTTAATGAAGATGTTGAATAAAAGTGGTCCCAAGTGGGATCCTTGAGGTACCCCGGAGGTCACGGATACAGGAAGGGACTTGAAACCGTTTATTATTACGAGTTGACTTCTATTTGATATATATGATTCTAACCAGCGTAACAAATTCCCATGTATTCCAATGCTCTGAAGTTTAGCTAAGAGGATTAAATGACTCACTTTGTCGAAAGCCTTACGAAAATCGGTGTATATGGCATCGACCTGAGTGCGAACATTAAATGAGTTACAAATGAAGTTACTGTATTCTAAAAGATTTGAGGTTGTGTATTTCTTACGTACAAAACCATGTTGGTGTGGAGAGAGTATATGGTGAAATTGATGAAAAATATGCTCATAAACAAGAGATTCAAAAACTTTACCGAAGCAGGATAAGATGCTTATTGGTCTGTAGTTTTTTGTGTCATTTTTATTACCTGACTTCAAGATCGGAGTGATGTGAGCTACTTTTGTATTTGTAATATATCTATATAAAGATTGTCAACAAAGAAGTTAACCGTTTGACTTATGTGCCGGCGTCCTGGGTTCGATTTTTCATGCAAATCTTTCTTCTCTGGATAAAAAAACACTTTTAATACCTATATGGTACCTACCTTAAAGGAAAATAAAATATTAGGAAGGTACGTTAAAGAGATGATCGTAGCAATACGAAAAGAAATCAGCCAGTCGACAAACGAAACCAGCGACAGGTGTGCAACATCTTATATAAGGAAGCAAGACACATGCGTATATCCCCACTCAACAACCTCGCCTTATCTAAAATGGATGATAAACGTCATTGCTGAACTATGTAAGATGTTATTTAGCCTGTTGTATTTTCGATTTCTCAACTCTTACGGGACACTAGAAAACGGTTTTGACAATAGAAAATAGTAGAAGCACTATTCTAAGCTGGTGCCTCACATAAAAAAATATTTGAATAGATCGGGATGACGTTACATAACCACTTATTTTATTCTAGGCATTATATTAAGACAACATTGCTTCAATTCTATAAAGAAATATCATTTCATAAGTAGTACAGTCTTTCTCAAAGTGGGCGATAACGCCCCCTTGTGGGCGTTGGAGACCTAGAGGGGGGCGTTAAGGGGCCCAGAAAAAATGGGGGGCATTGGCGTGGTGTAGGGGGGCGATAGTTGATTTGTAATTTCACTTAAATTAAAACCTACCTACTTACTACTCAATATCGAATAATTAGTTCATATTTCTACCCTGTATGATACTGATGTTTTTGAGAAATATCTTGTTAAAAATCATTAAATTCATCCATCTCATTAGATAAGTATTAAAACTAAAATTGATTGCCTAACTATATTGTTTCTTGTAATTTGATTAAAATATTATATTCTTAATATTATAAAGTTGCGTTTTAATTTTTTTTTTTTTTATTTATTTATTAATACAGTAAAAATGCAAGTACAAAAAAGAAAGAAAAGAAACTAAAAAGTCAACAAAACATAATACATAATAACTTCCTCCTCTCTCTTTTTATTCATCATAACCTCACCTAAACCTGTCTTAAGGTGAGGCTATTCAGTAAAATACAATAATATACATTATACATATATACATGCATATATGCACATATACACATACACACATGCACATATATACGCACACATCAAAACAACAACACCATAAACATCAACCACATGATCGACAATAAACAAAAAAAATTGCTCTCACTGGTTAAAATTTCTAGTTTAGGATGTAAGTTTAAACACCAGAACCGACTAATATATGTAGCACACTATACCTAAATTAATTAAAGTAATGAAATTGTGGTTTTTAAGTTTTAGGAGTGTATAAAATATTGGGGGCACTTAAAAATAATTGATTTTCAAAGGGGGCGGTAAAAGAAATAAGTTTGATGATCTCTGCTTTAGTAGAACGCAACAAACGAGAACTACAATACAATAAAATCGTGTGAATTACTTTGTTCAGATAATGAAAACCTCGTTTGGACAAAGACACAAACACACTTCACAGCTTCATATGTCTTTAACCAGTTGGACAGTAGTATTAAAGAATTGACTACAACTAGATCCTTCAAGGCTGCACTCATAAACTGGATAAAGATATCAGGTAGGCACTATGCGGAGATGGTTATCCGCCCTTGACTTCTGTCTGACCCGGCACATGTCATATTATTTATATTCACATTTTTTTTCTGTCAATACTATTTATATTCACATTTTTTTTCTGTCAATACTATTTATATTCACATTTTTTTTCTGTCAATACTATTTATATTCACATTTTTTTTCTGTCAATACTATTTATATTCACATTTTTTTTCTGTCAATACTATTTATATTCACATTTTTTTTCTGTCAATACTATTTGTATTCACATTTTTTTTCTGTCAATACTATTTATATTCACATTTTTTTTCTGTCAATACTATTTATATTCACATTTTTTTTCTGTCAATACTATTTATATTCACATTTGTTTTCTGTCAATACTATTTATATTCACATTTTTTTTCTGTCAATACTATTTATATTTGCTTTTTTTCAATATTTTGTACAATTGATTATTTTTGTGTATTTGTATCATTCATTTTACATATTTTTTTGTTTACTCTTCTTTTATAACATGTGAAAATAACAGCTGAATAAAGATACTTTACTGTGTAAAAGACAGTCCCAGAACAGGCTTTTGCCTAGTGGGGCGTTATTAGCCAATTCATATATGTTATGTTTGTTAAGGGTTTCGGAACCACAGATCATATTCAAACTTTGCGTTTACTTATAGAAAAAGCTACAGAGTATAACATAAAAATTCATATGGCTTTTATAGACTATTGTAAAGCATTTGACTCTCTAGAAACCTGGTCAATTTTAAATGCTCTTGAAAATGCTAGGATTGATTCAAGATACATAAGATTGATTAAATATATTTATGAAAATGCTACTATGGACGTTAAAGTGAACGAAAATCTGAAAACAGAAAAAATCAAAATTGAGAAGGGTGTAAGACAGGTTGATACGATATCCCCAAAACTATTCACACTGGCATTAGAAGATATCTTCAAAACATTAAACTGGAACAATAAAGGCATTAAAAAATATGGCACATATTTAAATCACCTCCGTTTTGCAGACGACATAGTAATAATAAGCGAAGAATTGTCTGAACTGGAAGCTATGGTAGCAGAAATTTATGAAGCCTCTAGAAAAATCGGTCTGGAAATGAACATAGACAAAACCAAGATTTTAAGTCCAACTTCACACAGTATTTGCATTGGAAATAAGACTGTGCTGTTGAAGAATACATATACATACCTTGGACATAAAATTAAATTGGGTAAAGAAAACCAGACCGCCGAACTGCCAAGACGTATAGGGCTGAGTTGGGCTGCTTTTGGAAAGTTGAGGTACATATTCGGTAACAGGTAAATTCCGAATAACCTAAAAGCCAAAGTGATGTTTTGCCAGTGACAACATACGGTCTCTAAACCATGTCACTTACTGCCAGAAGTTTCCACAGACTTAAGTGTACTCAACGAGCAATGAAGAGACAAATGTTGGGCGTATCCTTGAGAGACCGAATAAGAAACGAGGAAATAAGACGCCGGTCAAAGTTCACCGACATTGCAGAAATAGTGGGAAGGCTGAAGTGGCAATGGGCAGGTCATGTGGCAAGACAGAGAGATGATAGATGGACCCCCAAAATTCTGAATTGAAGACCCTATCATAATAGAAGAGGTGTAGGGAGACCACAGAGGAGATGGATTGACGACATTGTCAAACTGGTGGGACATGGGTGGAAACAGAGCGCCCAGGATAGAGAGAAGTGGAAAACTCAGGAAGAGGCCTTTATCCAGCAGTGGAGTGAAAGGGGCTGAAGAAGAAGAAGAAGATGTTTGTTATGTGTAATAAAAATAAAATAAAAATAAAATAAAAAATTGATAAATGTTTACGAGTGAATTGAAACAAAGATAATACACAAAGATTTTTAAGATAGACGGAAGAAGACTGATAAGAACCACAAAAAGACCGGCTTTGCTTTGTCCATCTCTGCTTCTCACGATGTTGAACTTATTTCACAATTACAATTTACACGTACGGAGATTTCTGTAAAACATTTTCCAATGTTAAGTAAAAACTTTGCTATTGATGTAGGTAAATGAAACTTTATATGAATACACGAATGACAATTTTAATGACACTTTGTAATATATTAAAAACCAGCGAGTTCCAGATTGACGTCATAGTATAAAGGCTGATTTTTTTCTGTTAAAGGATACCACGGCAGGAAACAATGATTAGATAATATGTGTCGCGCCCCTAAAAGGGTTGCGGAATCGAGAGAAAGACAAATGACAGACCTGTCATCTACTTTTTTTAATACTGTTTATTATTTCGAATATTTTTTTAATTGCATATAAGCAAACATTGGATTTTTTTCCCTTTCGGAAATCAAATAATATTTTTATTGACAAACTTTTTTAACATCTCAATAGAGACGAAGTTGGGATATTGTAGAAGAACCAGGAACTCGAGGCACCTATAGGGCTTACGATCTGTCGATCGATTGCGCAAAGTTCGCCAATTATGCCTTCTTATTGAGTTCCATTATCAATAATATAAGACATTATTACTATTGCCATCTACGAAGTAACCACGAAACCTTTTTGTAACGCCATCTATTGAGAAATTGGTTTATTTGGAAACAATGAAAGCAACAGTCCTTATAAATGAGGTGACGGTGTTTTCGCACAGATGTCACCCATGAACTGCGCCAGAAATATTATTTCATTTTTGGCTTGTTTACCTACTTGTACTGATGTGTATGTGAATCGAATATTTTTTTAATTGCATATACGCACCCATACACCCACCCATCCACACACTCACACTCTTGACTCTTTCTAGATATCTCTTTCACACACATACATATCGTTACTCTCTCTCATGCTCGCACCCACACTAATTAACATTTTTTATTGTCTTCTTTCGATATTAGGTATAATACGTAAGAGGTAGGTACATGTGTTTTTTGTATTTTTGCTTATTTCCTTTTAATAATTGTATGAATTTACTGTGTGCTGTTCTTTGTAAAATAAAATAAAAAATAATAAAAGAAAATAGGTATATACAACTAAAAAAATATTTTATTTTATCTTATTCGGAAAACATACATCATACATAATGGTAATAAAAACAAAAATGATAGATACAGTTCATGCCTAAGTACATGTTTTCACTTATATAAAAAAAAGTAATACCTAAACATATTTTTAAATTATTTTATTTATTAATTATTTATTTTTCTTTCATTATCATAGGGCGGGTACATTCGAAACACGATGAGAAAAGGAACATCAAATATTACTTTTGCTATGAAAATTTACAATTTTCATAGCAAAAGTAAAGGGAACAAGCAAGCAGTAAAAAAAATATATTTTTAATTTCGAATTAAACAATTAATTTTAATCCACAAGAGTGCCAAAGTCTGAATATAATCTAATTCAACTTCGTGAGTAGCCTCGTAGGATATCGACATTGAAATCAATCGACTTTCCATCATACACTATGGGGAGCACGGAAGGAACCTCCACGCGGTGCCCCCTGGTAACAGAAATTCTCTGGCCAATCCTTCCACCACAGCAACGCAACAATGCGTTGCTGACACGAAAGAAGAAGATCATACACTATTGAATTTGTTCGATGTCCAATATTGTTTTATTTAAATACTTTTTAGTGTTGCTAATTTTTTTTTATTGCTACATACCTATTAATTATGGAATTTTAATCTAATTCATAATTTTAGACTTATTTTCTATAAGGGCTCTTCTTTAATATTATTATTAATTGTTATTTTTAAACATTCCTCTTTTATTCATCGGCGTAACAAACTTTATAAATTTTAATTAAATAATTTAAGATTTAGGACAAGTTATAATTAAACCATAATAACTTTATCAGGCGAGTGTGAAATGTATGAAGCGATGCAATTCAAGTTAAACTTGGGTTGGGAAGTGTTATTTTATAGAGAAAACTTTGCACAGTTCACACAGATTAAATTTTAATATAGGTACATTTGAATTTTGTCCAACATCTGCTGCTTATATTTGATTCAAGATGAATTATAGAAATCTACTAGAAGAAGCTAAGCACTGAACTAAAATGAATTAAATCATACATATATAAACACCATGACTTGCAGGATATGTACTCCACCATCAAGAATCAGGCTGTCACAATGGGACTTAAAATCAACTCCCAGAAGACAAAGTACCTCTACCTATCCAAATTAAATTACTTTAGGAAGCCACTCTATAATGATGTGGTTTTCAGTGGGGATAGGATAGAAGAAGTGGATAAGTTCACGTATCTGGGTAGCATTCTTACTAACACCAATGAGATGAGCGTCGAGATAATGTCCCGAATTCAAAGTGGCACAAGAACAGCAGCAGCACTGGGAGCATTCCTGTCTCCAAACTCCAGGTCTATAATAGCCTAATTAAACCAGTAATCCTGTATGGTGCTGAGTCCTGGTGCCTGACACTCAAGGACCAACAAAGACTGCTAATATTTGAAAACAGGATATTACGTAAAATATTAGGTCCAAGACCAGGAATTGCGGCAGGTTCCTGGAGACCACGAAGCAATAAGGAAATTCGTGCATTGACAGGACAACCTTTAATCACCAGCGAAATCAGGTCCAGAAGATTAGCTTGGATTGGACATGTTGTCAGATCAGGGGAAGAAAGAGCCACAAAACGTATCCTGCAAAATAAACCTGTGGGCAAGAGACCCCTGGGAAGACCATGGCAGAGATTGATGTACAATGTTACCCGAGATCTGAACGTGCTGAATGCTTGTGATGACTGGGAGTCCACTGCGGCTGACTGGAAGGCTTGGAAAGCTATTGTTATTGGAGTTGTATGGCCATCGGAAGTAAGTAAGTATATACAATAAATACATACATACCATCACGGTATTTATTTCCCACAATCCAGGGTATGCGGGTGTGCATAACCCTATAATAATAATAATAATAATCAAATTCATGTAGTGCCGTTTTAAATTGTAATAGACCATTCCTTGGGCGCTTTTGCTTATGTGTTGCTCTGCGAAACAGAAAAGTTTTGGCAATTTACTGAAGGCCCCAAAACTCTGCTCTCCAAGCACTTCATAAAGCAATTTATTCCATTTGATTGATCTGTTAACACTGAAACCACGATCAAGGTAAGCCGCTTTATTGGCTCTATCCAACGTTCTGGAGCCTTGTTATAAACAACACAAGGCTCCTGAATGAAGCAACTTGTTGTTGGGTGCATGTTAAATTAATATTTAACAAAGTAATAAATATTAAGTCTAAGTATAATAATTATAAAAATGTTGTAAATCTTAAAAAGAATGATATCTTTAAAAAAAAATGCGTTTTTCGGTTAAATACTTGTATAATTTATTTGGTATGTGTTTAAATATGTAATTTCACTGAAAAAAATATGTTAAAATTAACCGAACTATAGTGACTACAAAACAATTCGTTATGTGCTACTAAATATTTTGTGCACTTAACCAAACAGTAGTCATAAATGGAAAAACTTTTATTACTGATAACAAAGATTCGGTCGGTGGTCACAATTTTTTTTCAGTGTTTCTTGTGTTTAAATATGTAAATTTGTAGTGTTTAAATATGTTATTTTGTATGTATTTAAATATGTAATTTTGTATGTGTTAAAAAAATTGTTTTGTTCAGATAATGTATGAATTTCTGATTTATTTAACAATATAAATTATGTAAATTGTTTTTTGTTTTCAAATATTTTTTTTAAATTTTAACTTGTTCGTTATATTCATATAATTTCACAAATATACAAGTAGCTGCTCAGAACAGTTTTTTTCTAGTAAAGCAGCGACATTAAAATTAAAATAAAAAATATATATATTCGTATTTATCTTTATTTTTTTCTATAAAGAAACTGCGTCAGACATTACGTGTTTGATATTAGCAGTATGAATATATGTAAACAATATATGGTTTGACGAACACACATTACTTATGTACGTATTATAGTTTTATGTATGTACTCTTTCTCCATATAAAATTTAATAATCCAAATTTCAAACTACTCCGCATTTTGCTTAAAACGGTGTCCAGAGTTTTCCATTTACGTATTAATATATATAGATATTTATTTTTTAAATTTCCTCTTACTTGCGATGTATTTAAGAAGACGAGGTAGGTAAGAGAAATTTGGAAGAATGGGCAACGGAGATCCCTCATGCTCTTGTCAGTACTTACTCCTACACAAGATGAGGGTCGAATTAATGTTCTGGAAATAATTACCGAACACCTTCCAGCAAACTCCTGTCGGACTGATTAAATGACTGACAGAAATTATTCAGCATTTTGATGAAAAGGAATTGTGGAGGATCCGGGGATGAAGCTCAAAGGGTTCATTTGTAAATCGGAACAACGCTCTAAAATGAGATTAAATTGTAATAGGTACAAGTTGAGATTGTTGTGGGTACTAGTGGATTATTTGGCGAAGACCGGGATACAAGACTATATACATAGATACTACTAGAGACATACATATTAAGAGCTCTTAGCTTTACGTTTCAAAATGGACACATGTCTGTCAAACTCCTCGAATAAACATAGAATTTGATGACAGTTATTATGACGGGCATTTTAAACCTAGTTGATCTTTTTTATGTGTAATATTTAATTTATTGTGGTGGATATTAGTTTTTTATTTATTTAAATTTTTATTTTTTATTTAATAATATTCCAATTTACACAAAAATACAAAGGAAGCACACAATATCTTAAAAGAACATTTCCTTTATGTATTCAACACCTAGGTGACGAAAAGCGGCAAGACCAGGTGCTTCCTTCACACATTCTGCCAAATCATTATACAGTTAAAAACCTTTGTAATACCTACACATTATTTTGTATACCTGCAGGTTAGTCTGAGGCACTCTAAAGTCCCACTGACTTCTCGTCGAGTACATAGGTGTGAACTTCAAAATTATAACAGAACAGATTTTTAATTATCTCAATAGAGACGAAATTGGAATATTTATTGTAGGAGAACTTATATCTTTGACTCCCGATAGGGAAAAAAATCCAATGTTTGCGCATATGCAATAATAAAAAAAATATTCGATTATAACAGAACATTTTTATAATATTTATTTTTATATAAGAACATTTTTTTTGCAAATATCGCGGTAATAACCATTTTTACGGCGCTGGTCTATTTACAAATGATATTAATAACAATTAAGTACTACAATTAATAACACTCAATTATTATTATTACCATTATACATACACTTCCTCACCATAATTAGCAGATCAGTGCTTAAATTGTAAATTATTTAATAGAACAAAATAAAATGCAACAAACGCATCATTAAGCTATTGGGAATAATTAACCCATCCAGATACGTATAAAAAATCTTTGACGATTCAACATGTATTCATTATAACCGTTTTTTTGCGTTTTTATTATTAAGTTTTTCGATTAATCTAAAATTAATCAATTACGGCTTAACGATTATTTATATTATATTATATAAAAATTAACACATTTAAAATTATTTGCTGTTTTATTGACAACAACTTTAACTGCTCAAGCATTTTCGGGTGAATCTTTTGCATTTTAAAATTGTCCGCATTGTTCTGTTTTGTAAATTTGTAACTTTTTATTCTGCGTTGTATTGCCCATAAAAAATATACAATTGAGCAGAAGTTCATATGAGGAATAATAATACTATTGTACACTAATTTAGCTGTATTCTGCCCAAAAAACCAAACTTCTTAATACAAGTAATATATTTAATCAGTATCTTTACGGAACTCGTCCTCGTAGATAGGCTCCGTAAAAATGGAAGGACAAATGCAAATTCACCTAACAGGAAAAGCAACTTTTCCAAAAACAGACAAAGCATATCTATCCTTAGAAAGAAGGATAGAACATTTAAAGGAGGATCTAAAAATCCCGGAGCTTAGAGTTTAGCTGTGAGCGAATCTCTCACATTTTGATAGGGAAAAACCCATGGCACTTTATAGGTATTATATGGAATATTGCCAAGGTATTAGAGAAGCCTCTCTCAGAATAATTTCTCAATAATCCGTAAATGGCTTATATTGCCTCTAATAGGTTGTTCGGTAAATCTTTATTTAGGTTTTCCCAAATTCATCGTATTTTCGAGGGAAAAATCTGATCAGAAAGCGGATTCCATGGATCTGCAATATACGAAAATATATGGGGTATGATGCCCGTGGAGGAGCTGTTTCGAAACAGACGTCCTATAAAAAAAATACAAGTAGATTAACAATCGAATTTATTTGATTTAAGATATTTAAGAAACCATTAGAGTACGTTGTCATTAAATAGTTTCACGGCCGATATAGCAAGGCTTTTTTTGTAGGTATATAAAAATGATGAATATATCCTTGTAAGAAGTATATATATACATTTTAGTGTACTAGTGGGCCAAGTGCACTTCCTTGAGGTACTCCATATTTAATATACATCCTCATACATTCTTTAAATTAAGCATATTATGCTTGTTCTTAGGTGAACGAAATAGGTCGTGGCATGATTCGAACTCGCGACCACTGGTTTACTAACCTAGCGCGCTAACCCCTCTGCCACCACCCATTTAAAATCACCCATCAAAAGCTTATTTTTGAAAATTATGGCTCGTGTGCTTAGATACTTAAAACTACGAGAAAAATGCTCATAAATATTTAGATTGTAACTGCATTTTTAATTTTCAGGCCATATACTGATACTTGAAGCTGGGGATTGTAGGATTTTATTTAGAAAATATGAATTATATTGGATGTTTGTATTTCTTGATTTATCCAAACTAAATACTAACTTACTTTACCTGTCCGGCTAGTTCAAACCCTGCCACTTCAATATACGGCGACTTCTATCGCCTTGTCGTTTGCCATAATTATGTCTCCAGGGCTGCATCCTTCCCAAATAAGTGGACACATCAGAAGGTGACTATTATCCTGGGTTACGCCGCAATCACATAGAGTGTCATATTCAGAGAGGTACTCCCATCTTGCGAGGTTCACTCTACATCGTATGACACCGACACTTAATCTGTTGAGGGTAGTCGATATACAGTAGGGAAGGTCTTCTCCTATTGGGATACCCTCACGTGGATGCATTCACAGCCCCGCTCCAAGGTACTGTTTCCACAGATCCACTCTCCTTTGTTGTGAGTTTTCAATCGGGGAGGTGCTTTTAATGAAGTTTATTCTGGACTTCAGACGTGAGGTTGTTGGTTGGTGGTCCAAACTAAATAATAAACGTTTTATTGCGGGTAGAGAATTTTATTATTAACAACATACATTATATCCTCCTGGAAATTTACCAACATTTACTCCTTTTCAAATCAATGAATGGCGCGCGACACACTAGAACAACACGTACTAATGCACTTAAAATGACATATTTTTTACAACTATTACATTTTACATATTACAACGACCATAAATAATTGTCTATTTCGAAAACTTTGATCTCTGATAGAGGGCCATATGTATGTAGTATTGAATATTTTTTTATTATTTTTTAGACTAAAAGTATAAAAGCAACTTTTAAGACCCTTTTCATATGTGGATTCGAAAAAAAATGTACAACCCAGCATAGTGTTGGGCGCCATTTGATATTCTTCTAACATAAAAGAAAAAAGTAAACAATATGTTTAAAAAATATTCTTTAATTAATTTCTGAATTTCTAAATATTTTGTAAATATATTATTTAATTGTTTTTTTTTTCTCTTCTATTAGTAGAGGAGTATCAAATATATTTGAACAGACGGAAAAATACAATGCATATATTTAAGATATCGTTTTATACCAATAAATCTTATCAATAACATTAATCTAAATTACTGGACAGAGTTATTGCAGTCAACAGACCGTTGTAAATTATTATTCGATGACTTCATACAATAGTTCAATCTAGTCTTTAATAGGGTGCAATAACTCGACTGCATTTTGTGTCATTCGACGGCATTAGTCCCTATCTAATTTATTAAAATGTCGACTGTCCAACGAATACCAATAAAATGTCCGGTTTTATGCGCCGGACAAACATCTTATTCAGCTTTTAAGATAAGAAATGGCTAAATTACTATAACGAAGATCCGCCATGTTGTCATATATTTGTACTTTGCTAATATTAAATTAGATATTTACCCAAGACCAGGAAACTTAAATTGAGAAGCCGTCGCTTCAGTCGTGCTCCAAATGTGAGCCGTGAAGTCCGCCAACTTTTCGTTGTTTAAAAATTTTGAGCCAACTATTGTTTTTTGATCCAAAAACAATAATTCCGTTTTACCTATACACCGTGTACCTGTCCATAAAGCAAAATACTCGGTTTAACGGTAATCTGGATTTGTTGTTTGTCACAAGTTGTTGTACAAGTAGCTAAACAAGCCGAAAATGAACTAATTATTCTGGCGTGATTCAGGGGGGACATCTATGAGAAAGCATTGTCACCTCATTTATAAAGACCGTTGCCTTCATTGTTTAAAAACCAATATCTCAATAGATGGCGTTACAAAAAAGTTTCTTACTCACTTTATAGATGGCGTTGGTGTTTTTCAGTTTATTCTCAAATGAAATGATAGATAAACGTTGCGCAAGCGCATAAAGTGATTACGTAAACCAGCCGATGACAGGTCGTAAACCCCGTAGGTGCCTTGATTTTCCGGTTCTGCATAATATTATAACTATATCGGCATATTGTTATGCTAGTTGCATGTAACACATGATATCCAACTGTCGATAGCGATAGTATGTATAGACGAAGAATAAGAATAAAACTGTTAACCCATAAATCCAAATTATTGAAAATTTTAACACATGTTGGTATATATGTCAAGATAGGACAGTATGGAGCTCAGTCCTCTTTTCCTACCCGGAATATGAAAACAGCATGATGGTTCTGTATGTATGTTTGGAGATTAAGTATCAAACTATTAAGTCTTCTTACATATTGTGTATAAGCGACTGCCATACAAATTGTATGAAGCGATGTCGTCACTTAATTCAATTTTTTATAAAAATTGTTAAAAATAATTTGAGATTTACTTACAATACTACAATACTGATATATTTTATAGAAAAATCTAGTTGGGGTGTTTCGCTTTATTTCGATATTTTTAAAAAAATTGGAAATATAGGCAGTTAAACTCATAAATTTATCATGAAAAAATATTTTTCCTGATAATTTCCTGATTCCTGGAATTTTTTTGAAAAAATAAATTTGTGATTTTGTATTTGTCTATGTTTATACCAATTTTCAGCGTTCTAGCTTTTATGGTTTCTGAGATATTTGGAAAAATAAACCAAAAATTCAACAATTGATAACCCCTGACTGAAACAAAAATTCACAATTCTGAGTATAAAAGTTTTGTAGGCTTATAACTATTTATATATTATGAAATTTTGGGCTCTGCAAATTGAGCGGATCAAAAGTTAAAAGGGGGGACGGACAGACACACACACATAGACATTAGACACACAGACACACAGAACTCACATAAAATATTCTACTCCAAATTCTGAGTAAATCCATGTATGGGAACATATATGCTGCGAAGCCTCTAAGTTGGTGTTTTTAGGATGCAAAAAGTCCACTACGCTATACAAAATGTTCCTTCATACACACGTCTTGGATTTAAACTGCCTCTTCCTTCAAAAGAATTTCATTCTCTTGAACGAATCGACAGTTGAATTACAACTTCGTCTCTATTGAATATTGAAAATTAGGTATTCATTATATTTGCAGTTTTAGAATGACTGAATTTGATTCTTATGTTTGACTAACATGAGTATATTAACCTAGTTTCTTGCTTTGATCAAATTAACAGTATGTCGATATGTTCTTCGGCATTTACTCGACATAACTGAATTGCAAGAATACACGATGAAATAAAAACACATAAAATACGTTTTCAAAAACAGCATAATGTATAGTGTAGAGATAGCAACGTTAAAAAACAATTAATTGTTTAAATAAATTATAATTCTTGTGTACACTTAACTTCAAAACACTATCAAGTAGAAGGACAATCAGTGATTTGATGATTTTATATAAGATTTTAAATGGCTGGTTGGACGTCCTTGATTTAACTAACATGTCTCATTTCATTTAATGTTCCGATTACCCGTACACGACAAACACAGGCTTCACTATTTTTTATCATAAAATCTAGTAATAATTATTACATATATTCACTCGCCTATTCTGAGACTACATACACTTGGTAATGAGTTTGGCTCTGTTGATGTCTACATAATATATGAATATAAAGAGAGACTTTTAAAGATTGTATAAATTCTGGGTTCTTCTTCTTTTTTCCTTTTCATTTTATATTTTATGTTTTTGCTTAATTCTTTTGTTTTTCTTTAATTTTATTTTAATTGTAATTCACTACCTATATACTTAAAAAAAGTGTAAATTTACACTTTTTTCCTTGATATTTTTTTGTTGTTATATATACCTATTTATTATTATGTATGTATGTATTTTGCTTCGTGGTTCATGAACATAATCGGCCGTACTAATAACGAAAAAGTAGCGAGGTTGAACCATGGAATAGAGTGACTAAAACCTAAATGCCAAAAATCTTACTAATAACCAAGTTTTAAAACATCTATTTTATTCCATGGTTTAGATCACCATGGTAACGCTAAACCATCCGGGGGCCTAGTTTAGTGGTGGAATAGTGAATTCGTGAGCTGTCAAAAGTCAAATAGACCGCGCGTATTGTATAAATTTTGTCATTTTTAAAGAAATACTTTTTTTAATTATGGACGACAATCTGTTTGATTATAGAATCGGCGATTTTGAAAGATCGTTTCAAGAAATAGAGCAGCAGGTGGAAACAGTTTTTCGAAGCCACAAAATTTATAAGGTGCGTTGTAATCCGTTTGTTGATTACGACGACATTAATTTTAGAAGAAAGTACAGATTTTCAAAGACAGGAGTTACACATCTCGTAGATTTTTTTAATTATGAGTGTAAAATTTAAGTACCCGAGCTAGGGTCTACGGACGATAAACAACAATAAACAATATATTTGGAAGAAGGCTAATAAATGAAGATATTTATTTTCGAATATATTTTTATTATTGCATATGCGCAAACATTGGATTTTTTTCCCTGTCGGGAGTCAAAGATATTTTTTAACAGATTTTTAATTATCTCAATAGAGACGAAATTGGAATATTTATTGTAGGAGAACCGGGAAATCAAGGCACCTACAGGGCTTACGACCTGTCATCGGCTGGTTTACGTGATCACTTTATGCGCTTGCGCAACGTTCACCAATTATGCCTTTTTAATGAGATCCCTATCAATTCAATTTTGAAACTTCTACAAATTGTATTACTGAAATTCTTTTCGCTTGAAAATAAGGAATTTTTACTACAGACATCTATGGGTGAAATTATGAACAACAATCTTATTATTTTTTTATTTATTTTGTTGTAACGCCATCTATTGAGAGAATTGGTTTTTTGTAAATAATGAAAGCTACAATTCTTATATGTGAGGTGACAATGCATTTTTCGCATAGAAGTCACCCCTGAATTGCGCCAGACTTATAAGGTCATTTTTGTCTTATTTACCTACTTGTACCAATGTGTAAGTAATCGAATATATTTTTATTATTGCATATGCGCAAACATTGGATTTTTTTCCCTGTCGGGAGTCAAAGATATTTTTTAACAGATTTTTAATTATCTCAATAGAGACGAAATTGGAATATTTATTGTAGGAGAACCGGGAAATCAAGGCACCTACAGGGCTTACGACCTGTCATCGGCTGGTTTACGTGATCACTTTATGCGCTTGCGCAACGTTCACCAATTATGCCTTTTTAATGAGATCCCTATCAATTCAATTTTGAAACTTCTATATATTGTATTACTGAAATTCTTTTCGCTTGAAAATAAGGAATTTTTACTACAGCCATCTATGGGTGAAATTATGAACAACAATCTTATTATTTTTTATTTATTTTGTTGTAACGCCATCTATTGAGAGAATTGGTTTTTTGTAAATAATGAAAGCTACAATTCTTATATGTGAGGTGACAATGCATTTTTCGCATAGAAGTCACCCCTGAATGCGCATATGCAATAATAAAAATATATTCGATTACTTACACATTGGTACAAGTAGGTAAATAAGACAAAAATGACCTTATCAGTCTGGCGCAATTCAGGGGTGACTTCTATGCGAAAAATGCATTGTCACCTCACATATAAGAATTGTAGCTTTCATTATTTACAAAAAACCAATTCTCTCAATAGATGGCGTTACAACAAAATAAATAAAAAATAATAAGATTGTTGTTCATAATTTCACCCATAGATGGCTGTAGTAAAAATTCCTTATTTTCAAGCGAAAAGAATTTCAGTAATACAATATATAGAAGTTTCAAAATTGAATTGATAGGGATCTCATTAAAAAGGCATAATTGGTGAACGTTGCGCAAGCGCATAAAGTGATCACGTAAACCAGCCGATGACAGGTCGTAAGCCCTGTAGGTGCCTTGATTTCCCGGTTCTCCTACAATAAATATTCCAATTTCGTCTCTATTGAGATAATTAAAAATCTGTTAAAAAATATTTATTTTCCATTGAAATTGTTTTAAAATAAATAAGTTATGTTGTAATAAGTTAAATTATTTGGAACCCAACCAAAACGTGACAATACGTAAACAGTAAACCATCAAAACCACGCAGTAAACGAACAATGACAAACATAGAAATACGATTCTCGATAAATGTCATAGATGACGGCTAATAAAGTCATAGAGAATGAACAAAAAAAAGCATAAAGTAAAGAAAAATTCCGAAATTCCCGTTAAATGGCTGCGTTCACTCAACATTCATTCCGTATTCCATGGTTTACTTAGTCCTTGTACATTTTCACATTATTAGTCAGAACTCACTAAACCACGAATTAGTGCCTAATACGTGGTTTACGTAGTGCGAGGTTTAGTTGGCTAAAACGAGTTTTTACGAAAATGTTATTAGTACCGCTGAATATGTTTTAATAATTAGTAATTGTGTACCTGAAGTTGCAGGTTATGGCGTTTTTCACAACAACCTCACTGAACGCTTTCGAGCGGCGTTTCAGTCTGAACGCAGCATCGGACGTTTTAAATGTCAAATGTCATTCATTATACATGTCTAGGTTGAAGATATGCTAAATATGTTTTTGTGTCCAGCCATAGCTACTCAGTCCATAGTTGATGATACTATCTGCTAATGATATACATATATAGCGTGCTTATAATTGCATATTTTTTTAATTCATCGACTCACTCACAATCATGCATCTTTTCATACATTCCTGTCTGTTATTTACACTTCTAACGTTTCCTTCTTTCAGAATATTATTCAAATGGTCGTGCCAATGTTTCCTTGACAGGCCCCTCAATCTCTTTCCATCTCTTTCAGTTCGATAAATTTTCTCTGTCAGCCGTTCTTCATTCATTCTTTCAACGTGACTCCAAGTGTTTATTCTGTTAATAATATCCATCCTCAAGTTACACCCAGTTCGTATTATCGTTCGTTTATCTGTCATACATAGTTTTTTCATATTCGTCTAAGCGACCACATTTTTATCCTCATACTTTATATAATCTTGCTAGTAAAAGTATTTTTCTATAATATTCAAGAGATAAAATAAAACCCGTTACAAAATTACGGCTAGGCTTCGATATTTTCTAAAACGTGGATTATTTAAACGTTAAATAAGGTTCGTGTTAATGAATTAATATATTAGATTATATAAGTAATGAATATGTATAGCCTCCCTTTATTATTTTAACACAGAAATCTTCATTATCATTTAGTTTGGATGGGAAATATAATGTTATGATATAATTATTATGAAGGCTAGATATTATGTCGTTTCAGTAATATTCTTCAAAAATTCAAATTCAACGAAATTATAAAAAAAACAACAAACACACGCCCAAATAATCTCAAATGATTTACAAAAAACTATACATATTTTGCTTGTATGTGCCTCATTCACAAATATCGCATTGAGAAATATTTTGAAATCAAATTACTGAAATATGTAAAGTAATGTATTTCTTTAGTGAATCGAATTTAATTATATTTGACTTTATGTACACTAATGTGTACACTGTAATTTTATTATTTAATTAATATGTCCTTGTTAAACAAGTACATGTATATATTCATACATTCATTAAATAAAGTTTAAACACTTGTGCTATAGGTGAACGAAATCGGTCGAGGCAGGATTCGAACTTGCGACCACTGGATTACTAGCCCAGCGCGCTATCCGCTCTGCCATCGACCCATCTATATGATAATAATAAACACTTCATTGCACCCTGCGCAAGTGGCGTTTTTATTGCAATTTGGAAATTTCTTCCAACTAACCAGTGTTTCCAGCCCAGAGAAGCAATATTTGGGTGAGAAATGAAATTTAATTAAATTTATCTTCTGCTGGGTATCGTACCCAGGACGCCCGCACAGAAGCAAAACGGCTTACCAACTGTGCCATGGCGGTCAGCTTTGACGTGGCGTGGCGAGAAGTGGCTTTGATCGATAACAGCCGAGAAAGTATGGAAAATTCCTATTTTTATACTACAGTAATATTCCTATGAAGCGTAATAGAGTAAGACTATTAGAAATTACTTTTTCCGTTTGTGGTAACCCTCGGACAGACACCGATTCATATAAAGCGTAGGTAGCACCCTTAAAATTTTTTGAAGAAAACATTAAAAAAACCAAGTTGTTTTCTTATTAATTACCATTTGACAGCTCAGAAAGATAAATTTGATGGAAAAAAACTTAGAAACAGCGAGATGTATTGGCGTTGTAAAAATATCTTCATTACAAGATAACAAACAAAGGGATGATTCAAATATGCAAGCATTGGAAAATGTATCTTATGGCTATGTCAATGAGATCCATTTTCACGTGAGCAGTGGCGAATGTACAGAAAATATCTGATATTTTCCCGAGGAGTTTGTTGAACTAATCAATCAATACCATTGACGTGAATTTAAGTGCTACTTTGACTTTTTTTGGACGCTTCGGGTATTGCAATATTTTTTATTTATTTATTATGAACACATTCGTGTTAATGATGCGCTGACAACATGGTTCCCTATTTATAAGGGAGTGAAGCAAGGCTGGGTATTATCCCCATGGCTGTTCAATATGTATATTGGTCACTGCGTTTAAACACTAAAGAATGAAAATATAGACCCGAAACTAAGTACTGTAAACGTGCATGATTTGACGTATGCAGATGATAAAGTGGTGATTGCTGAATGTGCGGATGAGTTACATTATTTAGTGAATAAAATGTATGAAGGATGCCATGCCTGCAGAACGGACTGAAAATGAATGTGAGTTAATCCAAGATATTGGTATTCGAAAAACTGAAAGTATAACTGCATATATGATGAAGTACAGAACGAATGGCTTGAACAAGTAGAGGAATATATACTTGGGGAGTAATTTTGAACGGAATGGAAGACCTGATAAAGATATTAAAAAAAGAGTTATGGTAGGTAATAGAATAAACGGAGCACTCAGACCACTTAATGCCCGATCCAAGCATCTCAAAGGAAGCCAAAATTGCCGTACATAATGCAATTGTAGTGCCCACTTTGATGTATGCCAGTGAAACATGGACGTGTCAAAAGACGCATGAAAGTAGAATAAATGCTGTGGAAATGAGATCACTAAGAAGAGTATGTAATAGAACGATATATGATAGAATAAAAAATGAGGACATAAGGAGGGAATGCAAGATGAAGAAGAGTATTATAAGTAAAATGAAAGTAAATTCCTTGAGGTGATTTGGACATATTGAAAGAATGAATGATGAACGACTGACCAAAAAAAATACATGGGTGTAAGAGATGGAGTGAATTGCAGGGGCCGCCCCAGGTAAAAGTACATATTGCTAAAAGGGATTAAAAATCCAAAAATCAAATAAATGGATGTTCCACCTCAATTTATGGAACAATCCATGGTATACCAATCACCTGGCCTAAAATCGTAGCTTATGTCAGCGCTATATATCCTTTACTCCGCAATTTGCACTTTGTAAACACAGAAATTATAGAACTTAAATCTTTGTTTAGACGATTCTTCATAAGTATAACGGCTAGTAATGAAAGGAAATCAGATATGTGATATACAGTACAGACGTTTGTATATAAATCAACTTTCTTGAAAAATGGAAGACCCTGCTAGTAATCAAAGGCGAAGACGGACGATCCCGATATTTGAAATGAGAAACTTTAAAACGCTTTTCGTGTAATTTTAAAACTTTCCCAACCGCAATTAAAAATCGATTAACATTTTTTTTGCAAAGAAATCAATTTTCAATGGCTTTGAAGAGTGTTACCAAAATATTATTTGAACATCTTGAAAAAATCTACAAAAATGGCCCCACTGTGATAGCAAAATATCAAATACACTTGAAAAGTAAATTATATTATCATAGAAAAGAAATTAACCTATGATTTCACCGTAAAAAAATTCAAAATTTATCTCTTGTTCTGAAAAAAGTTTTTTGACCTGTGTTTATGGAATGTACCTACTTAACGTGTCCGGACATACATACATAATTTTGATCGCTCCTCATCGTCGCCCTTCCCTTTCTGATTTTCCTCTCCTTTCTGAATTTGTGTAATTTCTCACTTTTTGTTTTGCTGTCTTATACTGCTTGTGTTATTGTGTTATTATGTATATGCCGAAACTATGTTATGTACTTTTGATCTCAGATGGTTGGTTGAGTGAGATTAAGTCCGCCATTTGTACTATGTAAATTTATGTATGTACCAAAAAGAGTTATTTAAATAAATAAATAAATATAACACTTTTCCACTCAAATACGTTGCAGCAGCAAATGCCGCGTCATTTACCACAACCAAGTCTTCCTCGTACCATGTTTCGGCAGACAAGAAGATGCTTATCATATTGGACTACCCCGCAATCGCAAGACACATCTTCTTATTTACTAACTTACTCAGCCTCTTCTTGAGTACAATAGGTATTGGACAAAGGCCTCCCGCTTGGACTTCCACTGGTCTCTATCCTGTGCCAATCTGGACCTGCCACGTTTTTGATGTTATCGGACCTTCCCACGCTTCTGCTTTCTGTTCTTGGCCTCCAGTCCATCACAACTTTTGTCCATCGGTCGTCCGACATCCGAGATATATGACCCGCCCAACTCCACTTTAACTCCGCTATTCTTTTGGCCACATCCGCTACTTCTGTGTTCTTCCTAATCCATTCATTAGTTTTGTGGTCCCTTAGCGAGATATTCAACTTTCTTCTTTCCATCGCTCTTTGTGTCACCCTTAGATTTTCCATCATTCTCTTGTCAATGCGGATGTTTCAAAGTCGTAATTGAGCACAGGGAGTACGCAAGCGTCAAAAACTTTTTTCTTTAAGTGTATAGGGATATTTTTAGATTTCAGAACATTTGATAATTTGTTGAACGCAGCCAATCCTAGACCTCTTCTTTCTAGTTCAGCTTCTAAATTATCTCTAATTATGTGTGACCGAGGTAGACATATTATGATTCTACTCTGCCAATATCTTGACCATAAATTTTTATGGGTTTTGAACCTATAGAGGACATAATTTTTGTCTTATTAATGTTCATTTTAGTCCCAATCTAATGCATTGATTCTTGAGGTCTGTTAACGTCAAACAAATTTTGTAATCAACTCGCTCTGGAACCAAATATAATACCTGCAGTCGACAGCCACAATTCTTGACAAGTACAAGGATATGTTTGTCGCAGTCCATCATTGCAGTATTCATTTATTAAGGACGTAAAAAAGCATTACAATACTATTGGGTCAGCCGTAATTGTTCCTTATGCACCGTTCACTTTATTTGCTGAGGTTACCATTGTTCCCACAACCTTTTCCTGATATTAAATTTTTGTATAATGCGCAAATATGATACATCTGAGTGTATGTAGTTATTTATTCTATACGATTTAGAAAAATACCATACGCTCCAGTGATATTAACCTCAAAATTATGTCTGTTGACCTGTCAAAAATAACAGTGTCTGCTATACGAGAAAGTAATAAGGGTAAAAAAATATGTATGTAATATTTATGAAGCAACGAGGCACATTTCTCCAATAACCATTACGTCCACTTGACTTCGTTTCCGACTAGACCTTATTTTCGTTTCTTTCTCGTTTGTCACCAGAGTAATTTGGCGGCCATAGTCGTACGAGGAGGCTGTCTTTTTCGGACAAGCAATTTAGAAGCAAAAAAAAATATACTCAGCCAGCCAATCTAACTCGGAAAATGTTGTGGACATTGCGAAGTGAATATCGATTTTCACAATCGACACACAACCCGATCTTTTGATTTCAGCTATTGAGACAGTGTTTAAATTGACGAACTCCATAGGTAGTTATACCTACTAGTAATAATAAAATATGATGCAAAGTTCTAAAAAAATATTTCTAGATGAAAAAATCTTTCACCTTTCGCTCGTCTTTTGTCTTCGTCAGCGAAAGACGAAAAAAATGCGAGATACGAGTGGAGAATGTAAAATTAGAACAAATCGATGAATATTTATACTTAGGAAGCATGTTTCAGCGTGATGGAAGATTGGAAAAATATATTGAAAGGAGAGTAACGGCAGGTAATAGAGTGAATGGTGCATTAAGATCTGTAATGGCTGGCCCAATTAATTCTGTACACAATGGTATCGTCATACCGACTCTAATTTATGCTAGTGAGACATAGACATGAAAAGACGCATGAAAATATAATTGACGCGGTTGAAATGAGGTCGAATAAGACGAATTTGTGGTTAAACGGTGTATGATAGAATAAGAAATAAAGATATTAGAATAGAATGTATGATTGCAAGAGATATCCTAAGTAAGATGAAAATAAATTTCCCACAAAGAAAGAATGAGTGATGATCGTCTGACAAAAAAGTATATAAAGCTGATAAAAGAGGAACGAAAAGTACAAGTCGGCCAAGAAAAATTTGGCACGATCACATAAATTAAACTTTGAAAGATGATTTGACGTTAGAAGTAAGAATAACCGAAGAGCATGTATACGAAGATGCATGGACGTGAGCGAAGAAATGTATGTTAAGAAAGAGGAGTAGGGCTTTCGGTTCTCTCTGTCTATCCCAAATAGGGAAAGGGCGTGATGGAATGGTATGGTACGATACGGTATGGTACGGTACGGCACGGCACGGTACGGCACGGCACGGCACGGCACGGTACGACACGGTACGGTACGACACGGTACGGTACGGTACGACACGGCACGGCACGGCACGGTACGGTACGGTACGGTGCGGTACGGTTCAGTGCGGTACGGTATGGTATGGTATAAAAAATATGTTGAATTGACTGTTCCTCCTCCCTCATTTGTTTATTTTATATCCTACTCCTTATTTTATTTGATTTATTTTAGAGAAAACGTCAGCTTCGTACAATTGTGTGGTTACATTGGTGCTTCAGAAATTAATTACAAGCTTTACCTCACATTTAAAAATAACAAGTTGAGCAGTAGATCCTGTAAGAATGACAATTGTAAAAAGAACGAGTTTTAAATAAAAAGCAATAAGTAATAAGAATAAATAAATAATAAGTAATAAGAACAAAGCAAGGAAATGGAGCGATTGTAAGTGTGAAGAAGGGAGCTTGTTTGAAGGAATTAGGGGACGGGGTTGAAAAATGTGATATATCTTCGTGTCGACGGAGATTCCCGAATGCGTAGTCAGATGCATAGTCGGATGCATATTGAATGAACAGCGGGTCATTATTTTCCCTAGGCCGATTGTATAAACACCGTACATCGTGTAGGTAACTATTGTTGTGTTAATATTTCGAGTACTGAATGAATTTGTATATTTTATATTGTAAATTATATTTTGTATGTGAATAAAGTCAACTTGAATAATATTCTGGGCTCATTACTCACGAACACAATAAAAAATGTCTATATTTGTTTTCGGTTGATTTCTAAGGAGTCGTGGAAAACGTCGGTGGGTTTTAAGTTAAGTTTATAGTCACGATGAATTCTAAAAATAGTCGAGTGATATTCGTGGTTTGTATGGCAAGTAGATTGATGAAATCAATTTTACGAATGGGAATTATGTCTGTTTGGTACATGATACAGCCGGGGGAGTCAATTAGGATGTTGCTTATTTTGTAAAGGAATATTTGATCAAAGCAAGTCTTTCTGTCTTGGTTAAAAAAATAGAAGTCGTTTTTAAAAAATAAGCAGACAAGGGTAATAATCCAAGAACCTACAACTCGAATGTGTTGGAGTTAATGTATGTTGAAAGCATGCGCCTAAAACGCTCTTCGTTGGAATCATATTTCCTGAATAAATATATCGAGATTTCACCGCGAGATAAATAGTGCTGTAACTGCGTAAACATCCAAATTGTACCCACACCACTTGTAGCAAGAATAATACAAACAAGACAAAATGACTTTATCTTTGTAAGTAACGTATCTATTCATCGCATTAATTTATATTTACTTCATAATAAATATTTAGGCAAGCACTTGGAGGTAAATATTTCATTGTATCGTTTTTTTCTCTCTTTCTAGGCTTGTTGTGGTGTTGTGTCAATTTACTCTTTGAAACGTGGATTGCCAGCTGTCCTTCAATATCTTGGAAAGTTGTCCTGATGGTCTGCTTTCCTGGGAAACATTGTCCCTGTGCGCTTTAACGATTCTCGAATCTATCATTCTCCACACTTGTTCGTTCCAGAACCTTCTCCTCTGTCGAACCCATCCTCATATCACATAGTATCAAGAGTCCCAAACATCTCTGGAAATAAAAAATTGAAAAAAAAGTGGCAGTTTTTCAAGGAAATAATGTAAGATAAGCAAAGATGTCATAGATAGGATGACACTCAATACGCTGAGTTAGTTGGGAAGAATATAATATGATGAACGCTTTACACTGAAATATAAATATTTAAAATGTCTCTGGATGTTGGCTCTGAAAATACTTTATAATTATGAAATAGTCCGTTTGTGAGCTAACAATATATACGAGTATGTTAAATATTGCTCACGCTACGGTTGTTTTCACCGATACAACGATTTTGTTAGTCATACTTCACACGGGGACTTTACAGGAGGGTGTAATAAAGATTTCACGACACTATTTGGTCTTTACGGGAACAAATGTACGTATCGCTTTTGTTTCACTTTCCCCCGAGAACTAGATACATTTGAACATTTTTTTCAGTTCAAATTACTTTTTTGACAGAACGTGGCACGAAACAGACTACAAGCCAAAGGATGGAAATTTCAATTAGGAGCAATTGTGGAACATTAAAAATTAGTTGAAATAGAGATTATAAAGATATTTTTTCTTGGAGGAATGAATAAGATGGAGACGATCATAAGCGAAGATTTACTGAAGAAGCCTTTAGGTAATTTTTAATAAGCATAAGATGTAAGTAACACGTCACAGTACTTACAATAAAAAGACAAGAAATAAGTTTGATCCAAATTGTTGATGATACTGTCATTTTTTTAAACACAGTGATGAAATTATCAGTGATGACTTATTAACAACCGATATCGAAATTAATGGTAGAGGGCATCAACTATAGAGGCCGACCAAGAAAGAGCTACATGGACCATGAGGGAGATCGCGATACCACTTCCACGCCGGTGATGCTATATGTAGAACCCATTGGCCCTGTGCACCCCCGGACGCAGCCGCAACGTCGAACAACACAAATATCCACTATCTATCGGGTTCAACCACAGCCCCCGAGAATCCAACCTCAAACGGCGGGGCAACCGCTCAAGACCGGCAGCCGGGGCAAGCCCCTAGCACAACTGATCGAACGGAAGGGCTTGCCCCCACACCTCTCGGTCCTCGTGTTGGCGTCCGAAAGCTTGGCGGGCTAACACCGGGGGCATCCGACACAATCATCACCTGTCAGATTTGACGTCACAATTGTATACACAGGATGTCTGACCCGACGTCTGCGCCGGCGGTGTGCCCGAACCAAACAACATTCGCCACAGTTGACGAGTCACTGCCGAGCGATACAAAGGCGATCGTCCTGCTCTTCTCTAAGTGAGAATTGACGAGGGCACAACAGCGTCGGCCGCCCACCCCCGCCTTTACTGCCTAGGCCCTTAGAGCCGCAACCTAGGCCCAAGCTACATGGACCAGGTGATCGACGACGATGTGGTGTAATAGCTACGTGGAGATGAAGATGCTGGCAGAGGACAGGGCAGAGTGCAGAAGAAGAGAGGCAGCCATAGGTGTTGCAAACCAATCCCAGGATTGAAACTGATAAGTAATCGAATACCAAGCTGCGCAGTTTATTATTGAATATGTAAAAATATCTACATCATCAAAAAATCTTTGTATAATCTTAAACCTACATACAATACATCACGCCATGTCCCTCACGGGGTATCTTGATACACATTCATCGCCTCGTCAACATACATTAATCTTTTCTTAATGCTTCTTACATTTCCACGTTTCAGAATATCGTATACACTGTCGTGCCATCCTTATTTGGTCGACCCCGACATCTAATTCCGTATCTGTCAGCTTAGCGAATTTTCTTCGTCATGCGTTCATCATTCATTCTTCCAATATTGCCAAACCATCTCAATGTACTATCTTTCATTCTATTAATTTCATCTTACATTCTTTCCTTGTATTTTCATTTCGTACCCTGTCATACATCGTTTTATTACAAATCATTTTAAGCGATCTCATTTCAATTGCATTTATTCTGCTTTCTTACATGAAGTATGCAAGTGAAACCTGGCATGTCCAGGTTTCACTTGCATACTTTATGAATGGCAACTATGGTATACTTTGATATGTTGCGATTATTCATAACTGGTATTAGTGATCTATTTACACTGTTTCTTGCCATAACTCTTCTTTCGATATCAATCTTATGCAACTTTTACACTTATGCAGGTAAATATATTTACCTTTCACTACTATCGTGTTGATACACTATTGTTAGTTAATTTTAAAATAAACCCACTGATAACTTTATCTTTTGTACCTTTATTTTTTTTGTATTTATTTTTATTTATTTATACCATCACGGCATATCCCACAATGTGGGGTAACCAGCGAAATGTGTGCGGGTGTGCATTGCATTATAAAAGGGAGAACAACACATCTATGTATACCCACACACCAGTCTCGTTTCACCAAAAAAGGCGCTACATTCGGAATGGGTGGTGAACCTCTTTTTGTATTTATAAAATAAAAAAAAATGTTTGTGCT
Organism: Molanna angustata; assembly: GCA_963576475.1. Classification (NCBI taxonomy): domain Eukaryota; kingdom Metazoa; phylum Arthropoda; class Insecta; order Trichoptera; family Molannidae; genus Molanna; species Molanna angustata. The sequence goes on from OY754988.1 coordinate 8,262,243, forward strand.
AATTGTAGTGGCAATCATACCAGATTCTCAAAAAGCTTAGAAATTGATATATTTTATATACATTTAGCTAAGCGAGACCACTTGATTTTACAATATTTCTTTTAATGATAATTAAAATCAGATCTCTCCATTTCTTAGATGGTCTACCTCGGTGGTCGATTGTCAAAAAATAATTTATAGGGAAATAATTTTGGGCAATCTGTTATCTCCCATTATCGCAAAGTGGTCCCGCCAGAATCGCCTTGGGCTCCTGAACCATCGATATCCTGATACATATATCTGTATTCCACATTCGATCCATAAAGTTTTAATTATTCGTTTTAATTTAATGTAGAATAATTTCTTAGTCGTTGGTAAATAAATATAAAATCTACCTACTGTGAAAATAAACGATTTTGAAAATTCAACAGTCAACGTTTCTTAAAAAAATCTTTTTTTAGTGAATAATGACTCAAAACATTCAGTTGTATCGAACGAAACATGGCGTGTACATGAAAAAAAAACGTTCTTTTTTACAGGAATTAATATTCCGAAAAGTCTGTATTTGTGTTATTATTTTCCCTCCAAAAGAAAATGGCATTATTCCGAATCGAGAGCAAATATTCAGTGATTACATAAAGGAATACAAAAAAAAAAACATTTGTTGGGCCATCTCGTGGGAGGTGCGCGGTAAGCCTGTAACTTAGTAAGAGATGTGATTTACAGCCCATGTAATATATTACAGCTTTTTTCCCATCCCTAAGTCTCGCGTTGGGCTATTCCAATCGACACAGCGTCTTGAGACAATAGAATAAGTACTTTTTTTTATTTATTTAATTAATTTAAGGGAAACATACCTACAGCAACTTGCAAATTACAAAATACAACAGTCAATGTAAAATATTTGCTAAAATAGCTCTCTCATCATCATACTATGGTGATTTGCTAAAATTCATAGCGAAAATACGTGGCAACACTCATCTATGGAACATTCCAGAATATTCATAAAAATATAAATAGTCGTTTTTTCCTTCGCCCGCCATTACTCTCTCGATCTGTCAACGTACGCGTCTATCGATATTTTATCAGCCGTGTGTAATTATAAAATCTTATTGTAAATTAATTAAGTAAACCAAAGATTGTTATTTGAGAATAAAATTGTGGATTTCAGTAAGTAATCTCTTTCATTTAGTTGATCCAAAACATTTCTTTGTATTTGAGATGAATTAATATTTAGAGGGAGTTGTTTGTTGAGATACATAAATCAATTATTGAACACGCCTAGTAAAACCTTCAAATAATCAATAAATATTTAAAACATAGCAGGAGGAATTGTAATCTTTTTTTTAACAATAATAACTGCCTTTGTAGGATATGTATTACCCTGAGGACAGATATCATTTTGAGGAGCAACTGTTATTACAAATCTTCTTTCACAAAACCTTTAAAATACAATACACTATGCGTAATATATAAAAAAATTTAAAAAAAATACAAGAAAAATAATTATTAAACAAAGAATACCGCACAAGAAGACCAAGAAGAAGTAATTTAATATTAAAAACATATTTATGATAATAGGATATATAGGAATTGGTGGGAGTAGAGAGGGATAAATGAGTTAGGTATTCTATGTCTCATATCACTGCGTCATTGCCGATTAACTCCCGTGATTTTGCGGATATGTGTTGTTCAATATATCAGTTTCATAAAATCTAGTATTATAGTACTTAGAAATGCGTGGAAAGCATGAATTAATTATATGATTAGTACTACAATGTGAAATATAAAATAATGTTGAGTGTCTGCTTGTTCTACCTGGCACATGAAATAATATGTTACAAAGGCGGGTTTTTGCCATGAGTCTCTGAAGTTAAATTGGTACAATACTTAGTATTTAGTGAGAAATAAAAAGATAAAAAATAAAATAAAAGAGAAAGAAAACAAATACAAAGAAAAAAAAAGAATAATAAAAATAACACTGATCATAGCAATGTTTTCATGTTTTCAGTCACTAAACTTAGCGTTATAAGCCCTCTTAAGGGAAAATCTTAAAATATTTTTAATATCATCGCAAGTTGCAACCACAAATTATAATAATAATAATACATTTATATAACATAAATAAAGAAAACTTACAAAAACAATATACCATAGAGACCACTCAGTATTTATATAATAACAATCAAAAAAATATAATAAAACAAAAAATATGGGTGCTCCCTGGTTGGCATCATTCCATCATTTTACCTACATATGTCTATCTAACTATGAATAATTCCTGTTTTAAGACAGACAATGCAAAGTAAGTAATATAGTTGTAAGTACAGAGTAAGGAATATTGTTGCAATTACAGAGTATGGAATATATGGGTGCTCCCTGATTGGCATCATTCCATCACTTTTCCTATGTCTATCTAACTAGGAATAATTCCTGTTTTAAGACAGACAATGCAAAGTAAGTAGGTAATATAGTTGCAAGTACAGAGTAAGGAATATTGTTGCAATTACAGAGTATGGAATATATGGGTACTCCCTGGTTGGCATCATTCCATCACTTTTCCTATGTCTATCTAACTAGGAATAATTCCTGTTTTAAGACAGACAATGCAAAGTAAGTAATATAGTTGCAAGTACAGAGTAAGGAATATTGTTGCAATTACAGAGTATGGAATATATGGGTACTCCCTGATTGGCGTCATTCCATCACTTTTCCTATGTCTATCTAACTTGGAATAATTCCTGTTTTAAGACAGACAATGCAAAGTAAGGAATATAGTTGCAAGTACAGAGTAAGGAATTTTGTTGCAATTACAAAGTATGGAATATATGGGTACTCCCTGATTGGAATCATTCCATCACTTTTCCTAACTCTATCTAACTAGGAATAATTCCTGTTTTAAGACAGACACTGCAAAGTAAAGAATATAGTTGCTAGTACAGAGTAAGGAATATTGTTGCAACTACAGAGTATGGAATATATGTAGTTGCAAATACTGAGTATAGAATATAGTTGCAACTCTTTAAAGCAAAACGAATGTTTCTATTCTTTAGTAACATGGTTGTGGAATCGCCCATAGTTATTCGCATCGGAAAACACATTGAGATGGGAAAATTTGATTTTTTTGTCGACTTAAAGGCGACCCGGAATTTTTTGAAAATAAAATACAAGCGAAAGATCACCATTATAATGAACTTCCCTCTTTCCATGGAAATGCGTTGAGGTTAACGACCAAAGGGGCCAGATTTTATATTTTTTTAAAGAAGCCCTTAATTGTCTTTTGTTAATTTGTCAACATTTGCCTCTGGGTTTATGTCATTTAATTCTGGGGTCCTTCAAATTTTAATTAATTTGAAGTATCATAGCAAATGCATATGAAATTAATGCATATAATATATGAAATTAAATTGCTTAGAAGAATTTACAAAATAGGCAATTATAGGTACCTACATACATACCTATAAGTATAGACCTGAATAATTCGCGTTATATTTAGAAAAAAGGGTGTTATTTTTAAGAAATCGGTTTATTTTTTTTATTAAAATAGTGACATTTTTTAAAAATTGACGTTATTTTTTACTTAGAAATGTATTTAGAGAAATCAACACATGATTTAGATTTCCAAGGTTATTTACTTTTAATGATAATATTCTAAAATAATTTGTATAATAAATTTTTGAAATTGTTTGAAATATTTATTTAATAGAAATATGTCGTCCTTGGGTAGGTACACATTTAATTTAAAACACATTTATTTATATTTACCTATATGTAAATGTAAAATACGATTAAAGATTTAATTGTCTTCATAATAAAGAATCGCTTTCGTAGCCAAGTCGTTTTTTTAATGTTTGTTTTCTGTCTGACTAAACAGTATTAAAGGATGGTTGACCTATATGAATCAAAATTACTTAGCATTTCACCCGCAGTAATTTTATTTTCTACATTTATAATTATTTTTTAATTCTGCCTTTTCAGTGGATTATTGTTGTCTATTTTTTTTTTCAAAAAATCCCAAAAACAGTCAAATTTTGGTGTTATTTTTATTAAACGAAAAATTGGCGAAAATCTGCTAAATTCACGAATAAAATCGGGTCTGTCGCAAGCAAATAATTAAGGTCTCTACATTATAGTGCAGTTTATAACAAAAAAAAAACAATTTTTTGAAGCGTTTACACAATTCTGCCATAAATATGTATTATAACTCCTTTAATAATACACGTAAAAAAGATATCGTTTCATAATATTCTGAATCGTCCATGATTTTTCTTATGGTACAGTCGCGTCAATCTTTCTTTTTAAAGAGTTTTGTGATTCCACAATATTTGCGCTCTATAGCAACAGTAATAAAGTATAATTTATAGCATCTGTGTGTTTATTGATTCCCTCTCATTTCGCCTCTGGATGTAAATGTAATTTTCTTTAGTGGAAATAAATTTCTTCAGAATAGAAAAATCCGGCGAGGACTAAGGGTGTTTACTTTATTAATTGTAATGAATTGAATCGATAATAATAAGATACAGCCTTCATAATATTATGCTAAGTAGGTAGGTATATGAAATATAAATAAAATAATTGTATTATATTTTTTTGGAGAGACAAATTTTTGCTACTCCCACTACCCGCCCCGCATATGGGGACTGTCAACGGCCCATTCGCAGAACGCTAAAATGAACATAAAAAAAAAAAATAATGCATGGCACGAACAGTAGCTCATGGAGCCCTCTAGATTAGCAATCTCGGCGCCATGGTGCAAAAAAAAAACAAACAGCAAGTGCAAGTCGAGAATCACACTTGCAGACTGTCGACGACTTCAGATCCATATATTATATATATAGGGCATCAGAGAAGTGACCAAGATAAAAAAATGAAAATAATGAACAACTCCTTGCACCCTACGCAAGTGGCGAGTTTATTGCCGTATAGCAATTTCTTCCAACTAACCAGTGTTTCCAGCCCAGAGAAGCAATATTTGCGTGAGAAATGAATTTAAATAAATTTCTCCTCTGCTGGGAATCGAACCCAGGACGTCCGCACAGAAACCGAACGGTTTAACAACTGTGCCACGGCGGTCGGCTCTGGAAACAAACAAGTCAGTGGGAATCTTCGGATAATAAGGCACCGTATCTATGGCAAAATCGTTTGAAGGCTTTACAATTGTTCTTCGAGATCACTAAGTCCGCATGTCCAATGGGACCTTGAAGAGGTCCACAGACAGCAACGAGGAGCTCCGATCTGTTAGAGGACACGATTGGGTGGGAACACTCCCAAAGGATGTGATCCGAAGTTTGGTCCGGACATTGACAAAACTGACATGAGGAAGAGGGAACAATGTTGAAGCGATGGAGATAGCTTTTAAAGTTACCGTGTGCTGTGAGAAATTTTTATAATAATAAAATCATAATATGTTTTTTTTTGTTTATGTATTTTGAAAATAAATACAGGAAATTCGATCGTTGGTCCATAAGAGCGGCCGCACACTGGGCCACTACCGGAGACCACACTAGTGATTCTGTCAAACCACATGACTAAAATGCAAGAAAAATTTCGTCCACAAGTTGTGGCGGTCACAGCATAGCCACTAGTGGCCCTGTGTCTCGTGGCTTCTGTGTCGGCGTCCTGGGTTGAATTTCCAGCAGAGGAGAAATTTATTTAAAATTCATTTTTCGCACAAATAATGCTTCTCTGGCCTGGTAATACAAGTAAATAGGAAGAAATTGCAAAATATTAAAATAATAAAAAATTACACTGGATGTAAGGAAATGTTTCAAAAATTAATACAAATTTAAACGTTTAATCAATTTATGATTAAAATAATAATTTTAAAATTTAATATAATATTTCATACGAAGAAATTTATTTTGGAAATTAAAAAAGATAAAATTGATTAAAGTGTTATAATACTTAATTTTAACAATTGCAAAAAAATATTTTGCAATTGTTAAATAATTTACGTACTTAATTTAAACTATGTAAATGAACCTTTTAAAGGTTTATAACCTGTTAATATAATTATACCTATTGTAAATTCATATTGTACACTGTTGGTTCTATAAAATCAATAAACTAAAATAAAAATAAAAAAATACTAATAAAAAGATGTGTTAAAAAGTGTTTTAATATTATTCAATTATACTTCGATAAATTTTTAACGCATTGATATCGTATAATAGTGTTTTTTTACTTTTAAATATTCAGCGTATTTTTACGATAACAATTGTTAAGATACGTACTAATAAACATTTAGGGTATTCAACGGCAAAAATTTATTTTCATTATAATAAATGTTTAAAAAAATGATTTCATAATAATAAATGTTTTTCATTAAAAAAATGTTTTGATACTTCAAACAAAATTGACTGATTTTTACGATTCAAAAGTGTTTTTAAAGTAGGTACTCAATATACTTTAATTTTTATCAGTTTTTTTCGGCTGTGAGGCACCGGCTTTGAATAGTGCTTTAACTTTTTTCTATTATTTTTTTCGAATCTCCCGCAAGAGGCGGGTGATCGAAAATACAACAGGCAATAACAATAACATCACACATAGTTCTGCAATTAGTTTCACCACCCATTCAGAATGTAGTGCCTTTTTAGATGAGACGAGACTGGTGTGTGAGTTTACAAGCATGTGTTGTGCGCCCTTTTTTAAAAGGTGTACACCCGCACCCCTGTCGCTGGTTACCCCACATTTTAGTATTTGCCGTGATGGTATGAATGAATGAATGGAAATCATTTTCATAGGTAACAATAAAATGTTAAAAGGAATTTAACAATTCAAATACATACAATATTATAATATGTGAAATATAATAATATGTACACTGCTAACCCTAGAACAGGTATACCTAGTTGGGCAGCAGTTATCTATTTTTAATGACGATTATTTAATCAAAATGATTTTTAATATGTTTAATTTTTATTACCTATAGATATGTTTTGTATGTGTGTACATATATATATATATGTATAATGTATTGTGAACTTTCTTAATTGATTTTTAATTTTTTATTTTATTCTTTTCATACACTTTGTTTTTTGTAATACTTTTTTTTTTGTTTAATAATACTATACTATGTATTTGTATTTTAGTCATTCTTTTGAACATTCTTGGTTGATTTTTTTTTCTTTATGCTTGATTATAAGTAGAGGTCGGCCAAGAAAAAGTTGACACGATCACATAAATGGGATTTTGAAAGATGGTGATGTTAGAAGTAAGAATAATAGAAGAGCATGTATGAGACGATGTATGGACGTGAATGAAGCGATGAATGTATGTCAAGAGAGAGGAGTCTGGCGTTCGGTTCTCTCTGCCTACCCCAAATAGGGAAATGGCGTGATGGTATGTATGTATGTATACTTGATTATTTTTTTTTATTTTTTATGCACTTAAATGATGTGTTTATGATATGTTTTTTATGTTATTTTTTGTTCTTTTCTATGTAAATGGTTGTTATATACCGTAAATAAATAAATAAATAAATATTTAAATGGTGTGATAAATTAATAACTAAAATAAATAAATACATATATCAAATAATGGACAGTGTAAAAATATATGTAAGTAATATATTTGATTTATAATTCTGGAAAAAAAAACATCTGATAGTCTGCCAAAATAATTATCTCAATCTGAAAGTTGATTAGATGTACATTTTTGAGATATGTTATCCGGAATCGGCCACATTTGAAATCATACGCGGACAAATGAAACGGAAGTTGGGTTAAGCAGATCGTTCAAGGGGAAAATGTGCTTTTAGGGGTTTTTGCTAAATCAATTGTATTTATTTCAGTAAATGTAACGGATGTATTATCAGTAATTGAATTATTTGAAATCGAACATGTCAACCTACATCGCATTTTCCGAGAATCTCTGTTTGAAAATGGACCAGAGCTGAAAAAATATCTATCGCATAATATTTACATTTATTAGAGAATAAAGAGATAAAAATAATTTTACAAAGTTGTATTTTTGGTGATTCAATATATTAATAAAATTCAATAAAATTCAAAAATTTTGACTATTTTCGTGTTTACCAATAAACGCATCTACATACATATCAACACATAATTATTTTTAGTTTATGTTATATACTTACTTCTTTCTTCCAGCTTGAGTATTTTTTGGTTTATTTTCTTATTTCTCCTTTTTGCCTATATATCTTTAGCTCTTACAAGAAAAATTTGATGTTGAATTTATCTCTTAAATTTTCAATTTTAATTTTACATTACTTTGTGCATTTTAATTTTAACCAGATTAATTTAAAAATATGTTTTTTTTACTGCTTGCTTGTTCCCTTTACTTTTGCTATGAAAATTGCAAATTTTCACCAAGGTAATATAAAAAAAAACAGAATTCTAGTTTTTGGATCAATACTTTATACATTTTTTTACTTACCTTCACATGTCTCCGTACCGGAGTTTTGTCATAAATTTTTAACTAACTTCCCGTCCAGTTAGAGCTCTTAAATTTTCAGAATTTGTGTATTCCTGATGACAATGGATATTTCAAGCTTGATTCATTTGATGTGTTGATAAAATTAAACAAATTAAATAAATTATTAGCTACAAGTCATGAATAGAACAGTTATGAAAGGAACGTCTCGTTTCTTGTGTCCCCTTCATAAATATTTCTTGTGTCCCTTTCATAAATATTACACTCAAATCATAAATATAACCACAAAATCATTATTTTATAATAGAAGTATACTGACATTTTGTTATCATATAACTATGTAGCTAGTCTGTCATAAACAACAGTTAACAATTTAATAACTCATTTACAGCTTTTCAGGAAACTTATTTTAAAGATAACGAAAATTTACTTTTTGCTACGAATAAAAACAAACCCACACCATAGCCATCTTTGAAATGACAGAAGTGTGAAATAAGGTGCGAATGGACATGCGTTGGGGTTATCATAAAACAAAAATAGTGTTGATTCGGTACTATTTTTATTTTACTGGAGATTTAGATTGTCCCTTTCAATACGTGTCCCTTTCATACCACTTCTCCCCTACATGATTTAGCAGTAACACAAAGAGCCATGGAAAGAAGAATGTAGGGTATTTCGTTGAGATATAAAAAACTAACATGTGGATAAAAGAGAAAACTAAAATATCCGACGTTATCCCAAAAGTTGCCCAGCAGAAGTAGAGCAGCCCCCCTAGACAACATGCCATTTAAGCTAAGCGATCGTAAATGTATGTAATTGGTGGCTGTGACGTCACGTGACAGCCACCAATTCCATACATTTACTATCGCTTAGTGAGATAACGCTTAGCTTAAATGGCATGTTGTCTAGGGGAGCTGGGCGGGTATGGCATGTAGCCCAAATCACAGTCTCCAGATGGACTAAGAAAGGGCTGAAATGGCGACCTAGAACGGCCAAAAGAAGTGTTGGAAGGCTTCAAACAAGGTGGTATGATGATATTAGACGAGTTGCTGGAGGCAGATGGATGCGGTCTGCTCAGGATAAGGAGCTGAGGAGGTCTATATCCATAACTGGTGAAGAAGAGTAGAGAAGAAAACATAAGTTTTATTTTTCTTGTGTGTAAATATTATGTATTTGTATTTAATAGTGTAATGTTTGTAACTTTGTAATGTATTAAGAACGATTCTTTGAGGTATCAACGTATTTTTTTTTTTGGAAAAAAATAATGTTTTTGTGTAATTGTATGATAATTGTAAAGAATAAAAAAAACGTACCAACAAACCATGTCCCTAACGCAATAGGCAGAAAGAACAGAATGCCACATTTTTCTTACACTGTCTCAAGAGATTATCAAGTACAAACAAAGACGATTTCTCTAACATATAGAATATACCTCTAATAATTTTGACGAACTGTCTGCCATCTAACAACGGGACATTGTGTGATAGCATATGTATCAATCTCTTAACATGACAGCATAACCGTCCACCGGTTCACTTTTATGGATAAATCGTTTATCATGTGAATATTACTGGCATTCATTTTATGAAGGGTGATATATTATCTCACATTGAAGTTCCCAGAATCGACTGTGGACCGAGGTTATTCTTGTCAATGGGGTTATAGTTATCTCAATACGGAACAATTCACCAGATATTATCACAAACGGATAAGCATGTTACGAGCTTGAAGATGATAAAGGAAAACTAACTGTAAGAAAATAATGGTTTTTGTAGGAAGCTTGTGTATTATTCTGCTTTATAGGTACTGTTGTGAAACCGAACGTATCAGGCGCACATAGAGTAACAAGAGGTAGAATATAATATATTTTCCAGTGAAGTTACGCCCGTAATGCTGTTGATGGCGCATCAACGTACTATATACGAAATGAGTTAAAACTACCAGGTAAACATAATATAGAGAAGGTCATAGACGACATTCTTTATTCCGTCATTTTTGAGGGGTTTTTAACAACTAACTAAACCATTTTTGTTAGTTCATGAATGTAGACAAAAATTTAAAATTGAATAAACTTTGTTGAAGTTGACATTGAAAGAAATTTATATTATTTGAATTGGAAACAGTAGCAAAAATAATAATGGAAGATGGTACAGCATTAAAAATAAAACAAAAGTATTTTGTTGAAGAATTTCACTTAATGGTTAAATAAGCTTTCGTTTTTCTCTTTGTATCATTTACCTGGCTGAAACTGTTTTTCAAATAGATATTTACTTTTGAAAAAGTAAGAACTTAGATAAGTTTACCTATAGAAAAACAATTTGAATAGAAATGTATTATTAAACCGCCATTAAAACACTTTTATTTTTCATTCGAAAATATTTTGTTCAAAATGTTAAGTAATCAAACTGAAATTGCTTTAGATAAAACAGAAATTATCTTAATAATAAATTCTGTTTTTTTTTTGTTCTGATTTCTGGACATCCAACAATATAATCATCTCTATCGATACTGTATTATAAATAGAACTGGTGTCCCGTTTTAAATAGTCGGGATGCTGGTTCAATGATGAGTGAAACCCAGAATCCGAAATAAAGACTTGAGATGGTGGGTTCCACCTTCTGCAAAATGCAAAAACTGCTATGTAAGCAAGATATAAAGCTAAGTACAAGATGGAGAGCTGTTAAAGCATACGTGTTGTTAAAACTGTTGTATGGAGTGGATTTTCAAATTCTCGACATTAAATTTTTCAAAAAAAAATTATAAATGAAAGAAAGCAAGATGAGATTGTTAAGGTCACGCGCAGGAGAATCCTTTTACAAATAGGTTTCTTCGTTACTTCATAGATGGAAATAGTTATAATGCATTATTTTCAAATGAATCATTCAAATATACAGAACGATATTAATCGTCTCACAGATCCAGACTAAAAACACAATTTAAAACTGTGTCTCCGCCGGGAATCGAACCCGGGACCTTTGGATCAGCAATCACATACGTAAACAACTAAGCCAAAAAAGGCCGAGAAAACAATTTTCATAATATTGCGTGTTGTTTATGCAGGAGTATGTAGAACAAGTGTGAGAGGAAACTACATAATATGTGAGTGTACACTCCTTCACAGAGTTGAAGAGAGTCGATGAAGAGTGGAGTAGAGGAAGAAATGCATCACTTTGCTGACAGCCAATCCCCAAGATTCAAACCAAAGTATATATTATTGCGATGAAACTTTGGTGATTTATTTAACGCACTTTCGAGAATGTTTCCGAGTTATGCATATTTTATATTCAATTTCAGTGACTTTGGAGGTGAAGCTTCAAAAATAAGGCTTTAGTGATTCTGTCGGTTTTTTGGTGTGACCTCAAATTGAAGGTTTACGCCACTCTCTGCATGTGTCTGGAAATATCCCTCAGTCGTCTCTCGCAAGACATATCGCGGGAAAATAAAATAAAAAGAAAAGTAGAAAAAAAAAACAAATTGCCCAGTCGGCTGTGAAGATTCTCCGGATTTGTTTTCTTTCCACCGAATCTGTCTCTGTTGATTTTTTTTACTTTAATTTTCCGCGCGAGAGACATAAAAATTCCACCCGGAAGATCTTCCGAAACACCTTCGGTTGGAATCGTATTGTTTAGAAAATATCACTTTTGTGATACGTCATCATAGATTTTCTTAAAAATCAAATCACGAATTTAGGTTCCACAAATACTTATTTCCATTCATAGGACTAGGTGCCCTTTAGATCTCAACTGATCAGTTCAAAAGGTCCCTTCTTAGCCAAAACAATCGTAAATCAGTTGCAACATATGCATTATTTATCTACTGTTTTTTTTCTAATTTTGTATTTATAAATTATTGAGTGTTCAAATCGTACTGTACTGTGATGGGGTGCACAGTACTATCTCTTTAATTAATACTGGGGATGGTTTTCTTCAGTAAAAACTCAGTATTTATCTCTACAAAATATCTATATATTACACCAGTACGGGCCCTGTGGCAGAATGCCTCCTACTCTCTCATACCAAGCCTATATAGGCACAACATCCGTCTCTTTCACACACGATATCCCTGTCACACTTACATACACTACACAAATTAATGTAAGTATACTTGTTTTCTGGATTAATTGTTTCTTTTTTATTATTGTTATTTTTCTTTTTCTTTTTAAACTACCGTTCTTGTGTAGAAGTTCATTCATGTGTTATATAAAATAAATGCAATTAAACAAATATGTAAAGAATATTTCACTAACCAAATTCACCCTATAGACAATCTAAGAATTGGTCCTCGCACAAGTGGAATGATAAATATCCCAAAGAAAAATACATCTTTTGGCCAAAATCATTATTCATATTATGGGGTGAAGTGGTTTAATGATTTACCAGTGGATATGAGAATAGTGGCGCAAAATAATTTTGGTGGTTTCTTGGTATTGCTGAAAGACTTTTTGAAGTAACATTTTTCTTGTGTATTCATTGTGTGTTGTTTATTTTCAATTTGTGTATTTTTATTTATTCTACAGACCAATTTTGTATTTTTTTTTTCTCTCTTTATATATAATATTATGTATGTTTGTATCTAAATATGTATGTTATTGTAAATAGATTAGTGCCTAGATTAAGATGTATGTATATAAATAGATTAGATAGTTTGTAGATTTGTGAAGTTGAGTCATAAAAAAAAAACAAAATTATAATGTATCTTTTTAAAAATTGTATATATTGTTGTATTGTGTATTTTTCTTTGTTATTTTTAATAATAAATAAATAAATAAATATTTTTGTGTTTTTTATATTGATGGAAATTTTATAAACTTATATTTATAAACTTACACTACACACAAACAAAAATGTATTTGACACATGTAATTGACTAAAATAAAATATAAAATGCGTATATTGACTGCGACATTCATATCTGTGTACTTGCCCAAGTATTGTTGCTGTCGATTACGATTGTAATATTTGGTAGGACCGCTGTCGTTCTGCTGTTTTGTATATATGTATGTACCTCCATATTGATTTATGTTTTTATATCTATAGCTTATTTTCTTTATCTTCTTTATATTTTTTGTACTTATATATCATCCACTTTGCTATATTTTCATTTTATATCGTTATCTAATTTTATTAACAAAATAATTTTGTCTATTTTAATAGGTAGGTATACTCACTGACAGACTTTGTCTTATGGGATTTTTGTCTGCACGGTTTCTTTGTTTTGATATTACGTAAATGTGTTTTGATATTACGTAAATAAAACACAGTTTATAGAAATACTGAGAATTTTTTTTACAAAAATTTTATAGATAACAATGATAATATAGATATAATAAGCTCCCATCCTCGCTCAGAGAGACAAATTAAGGTTCCAAAATACAATACATCAACCGTGCAGCATCACTATTCTTACCTAGGAATAAACTGTTATAATAAACTTTCTTTAGATATAAGAAAAATTAAACCTTTTGTAAATTTTAAAAAAGTATACCTACAATAATTTTTTATTCTCAAATCACTGTTAAGCAATTGTGTATCTAATGTAATATCTTTTATGTACCTATTATGGACTTGAAATAATTGCTACGCTCTTCCTCCGCTGAACACGAGATTTACTCTTTCAGTGGAGTAATACGTACCTATAATATAAATGTATTAATTATAAGAAATATTATATACCTTTGTACCAACTATTATTTTGCAATAAATAAATATGAATCCGGTAAAGAAATATATTAATACAATAATTAATGTACCTACCTACTAGTTGCGTGTAATATATGAGATCCAGCTGTCGACGGCGATAGTATGTATAGTTGAAGAATACCTAACAAACTATAATCCATTAATTCCAAATTCACGGTAGATGTCGGACTTCGATGAGGTGTCGAGCGTTGCCTCGCCTTTTATACCTTCAGGATGGCGGTCGAATGAGTGAAGTGCCGAGACAATGATCGCTCCGATTCTAGAACGTTTCGCCATAGAAGAGTACCTCTTACAACTACTACAGTTACAGTCGTCAACTTTCAACTCCGGTTACTGACCTTTTCCAAGTGCAATTTAAACGCAAACAAAATGTACTTGCGACGGATGTACCAATCCGCCTCAAACTCATCCAGAATGGACACAATTGTTCTCTTGAATTCAACATTTATATTTCAAGTCCAACACAAGGAATCTTTTGATTTCTCCAGATTATTATCGTGGATAAGGGAAGTCTATGAACTACGTGGGAACAATAAAGAGCAGGCATTTATTTCACATTTAACGATTGAGCCAATATCAAACGACTGTAGGTAGGTGCCTATTTTCAGAGACACAAAGAGAAAATATCTGATATTTGAAAATAAACAAACCCATTGTGCGTTAGGTGGGTTCCTACATTATCTACCAGCACTGACATTAATGTTTGAAATCTACGTGGATCTAACGTAAAAAAAAAATATAATAAAAATACATCACGTAGCCGATGGAAAGAATCAGGACATTAGATTAACTCTGAGAATATACTGAGTCAACTAAAATAATGTTTTTTGAACGTAAAATATTAAACTCCATATAAATATTGATGTTCCAATGTAGTGAACCATATGGAAATAAACATTTATTTGCTTATATAATAAAAGAAAATTATTATACCTATGTTGAAAAAATATCAAGAATTACTGGTTTCCCAATTGTTTTAGCCCTAAGATAGGTTAAGAACAGGAGCACATGGTAGAGTTTTTTTGGAGGCGTTTTTGCAAGAATATTGTTTTCTTTAATCGAAGCTCTAAAAACTTTTGTATTTCAATTGATATTTTATATTAATAGTAAAAAAACATACTAATAACAAAATAGGATGATGTATGCATGTATGTGTATTTTATTTTGATGTAAAAAAATGCATTTTTTAACATCTAGTATAACCAAAAAGAATATTCACAAGTTGAAAAATTAACAAATTTAGCATGAATTGTATAAAAACAACAAAAAAACAAGAAATTATTTCAATTTACACAAAAATACAAAGGAAACACACAATGTCTTAAACTTTTCCTTTATGTATTCAACAAACAGGTGACGAAAAGCGGCAAGACCAGATGCTTCCTTCACACATTCTGGCAAATCAATAAACAGTTGAAAACCTTTATGATATGATATGATAAAAATAACGTTGGACGTACACGTGGGGCCCAGAAAATCAGGTTGACCATTGACCACATGGATGTCCACAACAACCGGATATCTCAAGGAGGCAAGGCTTCGATTGGAAAACGCAGAGTACAGAAAGAATTGGAGGATAAGGACTAGGAGAGAAAAACCCAAGAAAATGCGATAAAAGCTATGACAATAAAAATGGACATAAAACATACTAAAAATGAAAATATTGAGCTACTTGTATAGAAAAATGTTATGTTATCTTATGTATTTTTTATATATCAATTTAAAATATTTAAAAATTATTTTTATATGTAGATACATCATGCTGTACAAATGCATACGAAAAAGATGAAACAAAGATAGAGCTGTTAATTAATATAAATTCTACAGCAGCATTTGAAAAACATACCTTTTAGTTCCTCAATGTCCTTTTTTTTCATTTTGTGCACTAACCTTCCATTGATCAAATGTATATATTAAAGCTGTTGGCTGGTACTTACCTGAAACCAGAGAAATATGCTTTTATTAAAATTGTGTTAGAAACTTTAATAAAATAAGCTCACTGTTTATTAATAATTTTAATTCATTTATGTTAACACAGTGGCAAACATGAATATAAAAATGATCAGAAAATAAAAAAAACTGTGAAAAACAAAAATCAATTTCTCAATTATATTGAACAATGTGTTACTAAAGAATGAGTATCATGAGTAATATCAACATTTCTTTACCGAATAACAGCTACAAATTTAAAAATTTAACATAAAAACATTTTAAGTGTTTCGCTGGAAACATATACATCAGTCTTACTAATAAAAATCTACTGCACACCCGTTTACCAGTGTTTTAGGTACACACCGTGTAAAGCCCGTGCAGCGATTATTTGAAAATCTTACTAATAAACGTTGTATAACGAATGTGTAGCTACAACAAGAGTAGGTAGAACAAAAAATAATATATACATACATACCATCACGCCATATCCCTTACGGGGTAAGCAGAGAGAAACGAGCGCCATACTCCTCTATTTTTGCATACATTCCTAGCTTCCTTTACATCCATACATCGTTTCATACATGCTCGTCGATTATTCAAGCTTCTAATATTTCCTTCATTCAAAATATCATTCACATGGTCATGCCATCCCTTTCTGGGGCGGCCCCTACTATTCACTCCATCTCTTACACCCATGTATATTTTTTTGGTCAGTCGTTCATCATTCATTCTTTCTATATGTCCAAACCACCTCAAAGCATTCACTTTCATTTTACATATAATATCCTTCTTTATCTTGCATTCTCTCCTTATGTCCTCATTTTTTATTCTATCATATATCGTTCTATTACATACTCTTCTTAGTGATCTCATTTCCACAGCATTTATTCTACTTTCATGCGTCTTTTGCCACGTCCATGTTTCACTGGCATACATCAAAGTGGGCACTACAATTGCATTATGTAGGTACGGCAATTTTGGCTTCCTTTGAGATGCTTGGATCGGACATTACTGGTCTGAGAGCTCCGTTTATTCTGTTACCTGCCATAACTCTTCTTTCAATGTCTTTATCAGGTCTTCCATTCCTTTCAAACATACTCCCCAAGTACAAATATTCCTCTACTTGTTCTAGCCAATCGTTCTCTACTTTTATTCTACACGGAGTCATACTTTCAGTTTTTTCGAATACCAATATCTTAGATTTACTCACGTTCATTCTCAGTCCGTTCTGCAAGCATCCTTCATACACTTTATTCACTAAATACTGTAACTCATCCGCACACTCAGCAATCACTTCTTTATCATCTGCATACATCAGATCACGTACATTTACAGTATTTAGTGTCAGGCCTATATTTTCATTCTTTAGTGCTTTTACGCAGTGATCAATATAGAGATTGAACAGCCATGGGGATAATACGCAGCCTTGCTTCACCCCCTTATGAATAGGGAACCATGTTGTCAGCGTATCGTTGACACGGACACAGGCTCCACTATTTTCATACAGAGACGCAACAGCACGTACTAGTTTGCTCTTCACTCCATACATTGATAAGATATCCCACAACTTTTCTCTATCTACTTTATCATATGCCTTTTCTAGGTATATGAAAGCACAGAAAAGTTTCTGATTTTTATGCAGAACTTTTTCTGTAGCCATGCGTAAAGAGAAAATTTGGTCGATGCATCCTCTGCCCCCTACAAAAGCACCTTGAGCATCCCATATCTTGCATTCCGTAATCTTGCGTATTCTCTGGTCAATAATTCTTGCATACATCTTGCCAACCGAACTTAACAAGCTGATAGCTCTATAGTTTTTGCAGTCGAGTTTCGATCCCTTCCCTTTGAAGAGAGGAACTACAACTGCATGTCTGGGTACAATCCGACGGAGTGTACCCCGCTTCCCAGCATTTATTAAAAAGCGAGAGACACCATTCCGTTGGTACTTTACCGCCACACTTGATAAATTCGGCTGCCACACAATCCACTCCAGCGGCTTTGCCTGTTTTCGCGTGATTAACCGCTTCTTTCACCTCTTCTTCCGTTATTTCATCTCTTTCATTCTCATCAATAACCCATGTCCTCTGTCTCACTGTGTCACCTTGAACGCTTTCATACAATTCTTTGAAATATTCACACCACCTCTCTTTCACACTTTTGTCATCAATCAGCATATTTCCATCTTTATCATTTATACATTTTGAACCTTTTACTTCCCCTTGCTTCCGCTTAGCTACGTCTTTCCAGAACATTTTCATGTTACCCGTAAAGTCGTTCACTATTTTCTGGCTTTCTTTTTCTTTTACACTATCTTT
Source organism: Molanna angustata (assembly GCA_963576475.1). Classification (NCBI taxonomy): domain Eukaryota; kingdom Metazoa; phylum Arthropoda; class Insecta; order Trichoptera; family Molannidae; genus Molanna; species Molanna angustata. The sequence continues at coordinate 8,280,562 of OY754988.1, forward strand.
TTCATTCTTTACTATAACTTTTACTCTTCTCTTGCATTCTTTGTATTTTTCTTTAGCTAAATCCTCTTTGTCGGTACCCTTACCTGATATCCAAAACATCCACGCTTCCTTTTTTGCGTCAACTTCCTTTTTTACCGATTCATTCCACCACGTATCACCTTTCTGCCTTCCTCTTTTACTTTCACCGCACGCATTCTTGGCAGCTTTGCACACAACATTTTTCAAGTCTTTCCATACTTCATCCACACTTCTTTCACTATGTGTTTGAGAGTTTAATTCATACTCAACATTTCTCTCATATTCATGCCTTACATTCTCATCTTGCAATTTTTCCACTTTGACGCGCATTGGTGGTGCACTTCGAGTTGTTTTAGCACGCCAGCCAATAAACAGATGTAATTTGGTGACAACCAGATAGTGATCTGTCTCCAGCTCTGCGCCCCTATACACCCTAGTGTCCATCGTTGCCTTCCTCAAAGCGGAGTCCACACACACAAGATCTATAATTGATCTTTCACAACCTCTTTCCCACGTATACTGGTGGATCTTTTTGTGGCAAAAAATAGTATTAGCCACGAAAAGATCCCATTCCACACATACATTCAGCAATCTTTTTCCATTATCATTCACTCTGCTATCACCATGAGGCCCAAGGGCAGATTCAAAATCTTTCCTTCGGACCCCAACCCATCCATTCAGATCTCCTGCCAGGATAATCTTTTCATTTCCTTTTCATAATCCGACAACGTTGTTATTTCGCACTCGCGCATGCGCAGAGCCGCCAGCCGCCATCCGCCATTATAATTTTGACGTTTGTCGTAGTTAATATTCATATGTTTTTCACATTTCAAAATAGGAATATGTAAAATATAACGAATAATTTCATCATACAAATTTCCAAACGAGCACCATTGTAGATATTATAAAAGAGCTGATTTTTTGTCAACTTTTCGCTCCTAAAATGCACAATAATTATCGAGAATATAATACTTTATAAAGAGGTTTTGTCATATTATTCCAAGAAATAGCAATATAAACACGCATATCAAAATCAAATTCGATTTTTGATAGATGCAATTTGTATTAAAACACCGCTAAACTAGGTACCTATAACAGGCGTGCAAGCGATGTGTAAAATTAGTATGATAGATACACAGTCGTTGACCAACTGATATTTTACAGAGCGTTTATTGGTAACGTTTGTTGCCTACACGGGTGTTAAACGGTCGTATAAATTTTACAAGACGTTTATTATATTTTCAGTGGCTCTATAATCATACGTAGGTTCTTAATTGATACGCAATTACTATAATTAAATTGAGTGACTTGAATCAATAAATACTCAATTACTATAATGATATAAAGTGGCTTAAATTCATACATACATACATACCATCACGCCATGTCCCTTACGGGGTAGGCAGAGAGAACCGAACGCCACTTACTTCTATCTTGACATACATTCATCGCCTCGACAACATTCATACATCGTCTTATACATGTTCGTCTGTTGTTCACGCTTCTAACATTTCCGTCTTTCAAAATATCATTCACATGGTCGTGCCATCCCTTTCTTGGGCGGCCCCGGCCTCTCAATCCAATCCTATCCGCATTGAATATTTTCTTCGTCAGGCGTTACTCATTCATTCTACCCATGTGGCCAAACCATCTCAGTGTGTTCACTTTCATTCTATTAATGATATCTTTCTTCATCTTACATTCTTTCCTTATGTTCTCATTTCTTACCCTGTCATACATCGTTCTATTGCAGATTCTTCTTAGCGATCTCATTTCAACAGCATTTATTCTGCTTTCGTGCGACTTCTGCCATATCCAGGTTTCACTTGCATACGTTAACGTTGGCACTAAGATAGCGTTATGAATGGCAACTTTGGCAACCTTTGATATGTTGCGATCATTCTTAACTGGTCTCAGTGCTCCATTCATTCTGTTTCCTGCCATAACTCTTCTTTCGATATCCTTATCAGGTCGTCCATTCCGTTGAAACATGCTTCCCAGATATACATACTCGTCGACTTGCTCGAGCCATTCATTCTCTACTCTTATTTTACACGCTGTTCTGCTTTCACTCTTTTCAAAGACCATTACCTTTGATTTGCTGGCATTCATTCTCAGACCGTTCTCTATGCATCCTTCATATACCAAGCTTACAAGATAATTACTATAATTAGATTTAGTGGCTTAAATTGATACAATTTACTCTCTGGAAATACTACCTGTATGCTTCCAAATGGTTCCTACAGTGTAAACTCGCTGTTTAATAAAACTGTATTGTTTTAATATATTTATACGTTGCAGCTGTTTCCTTGTGACACATTTTAACTAATATAATTAAAATAAATAAATAAGTATAAGTCTGTCCGGACGAAGGAGCGGTTACGTCTCCGAAACTAGTTGACATAAAAATACTCAAACGTGGTTGACACCGAGATATTTTTTTGTATTATTTACTAACAGACGGGTCGATAGCAGAGCAGTTAGCGCACTGGGATAGTTGCCCAGTGGTTCGAATCCTGCCTCGACCGATTGCGTTCACCTATAGCACAAGCATATAAGCTTAATTGAAGTCATTTTGTTTAAAAATCATTTATTTTTCTGTTATAAATGCTGGGCTGTTAAATAACTAAGGACTAAATATAAAGGCCGTTACATAATTACAACAAAGTATGTGCAAAAAATAAAATTGAAGAACTCGGACGTTATACGACCTTTAGAAATCTCTCTCTTTATATTCGTATATTGAACAGCAAAAGATATCAATAGATTGTTAAAAAATACCTATCATAAATTTTCTATAAAATCGATTTTTTGGTACAAACTAACTTTACTACATATATGGTACTTTTAAATAACATATATTGTTAAATAAACATACGCGAAAACTATTTACACAGTTTATTAATAAATACAGTCAATTAGATATTATAAGAGTGAAGTGTATATATATGAATCACAACGTGAGAGCACTATATCATCGATCAATCTACCCCCCGGCCTTACCCCAGACACTCATTTATATCAATCTCCCTACTCCCGAAGAATGCCGATCTCCTGTTCGTGCAAACTCGTAAAATGCTATAAAGATTGCCTGTTGTAAGGCGCAACATCAATATATTACACATACATTAGGATTGTAACTAGGAAGAAATAATTCATGTTTCGACAAAACTATTGTCGAATATAAAAAACGTAACAACTTGTTATCGGTGTAGTCGATAAATTTATCGATAATTAGTGATAGCGTATAAACACGTTTATCGATTGTTCCCAACACAAACGGTGTGATCCCTCAATGTATACACATATCGGCTATTAAGTTTAATTAAAGGAGACATTCAGGAGTGGGTGAGTTCTGGATAACGGGAGTGAAATGTAGCGATTCAATTTCGGTGTCATCAATCTTGGGTAGGCCATGATTGCGGTCCAGATTAATACCGTCCTTTGTCATCCAGTTTCCTCTTCTCTACTACATTGTTCACCGTGGAGACCTTTTTGTGGGGAAGTACGACTATACACAACACTTTATTGTTTTTTTTTGTTTTCCTTTGATATACTACGGCAGAAGTGAAATACCGTTTGCTGCAAGGAAATATATATTTTGATAGGTAAGTACTGGGACGATGAACCTTAGAGTAATTACCTACCCGATGTCCAAAAAAGCTTATAGTCAATTTAAAGGACATTTTTCTTTGAAACAATTGTGAGAGCGTATCAAAGAATCCCTTTCTATACATAAATTTTATTTTATTTTTTATCACAACATTTACATTCTTCTTCTCCATTGCTATTTCCCAACTCTTTGTATATGTCGACTGTTGGGGTTAGCTCTCCTCGTCCTCAAATTATAGGTCCTTCTGTCCTGTATTATTTCACCTAGGCCATGTCTCTGCAGTTGATTTCAGCTTTGCACGATCCAGGAATTCTTTGGTATTCCTCTGGATATAAGTCTAGGAAGATCCATGGAGATTGCTTGGTTTACCATGTGATCTGGCGGTTTGCGTTCAACGTGGCCATACCAACTCAACTGTCTTTACTCCATCATTCTACATTATGTATACCAGTAACGCATAGGCTTCCATTAAAGCGTGAACTTTTTATTTTGTCACTCCAGCTGCCCATCTTCCACGAATGAGTGAACTTTTTATTTTGTCACTCCAGCTGCCCATCTTCCACGAATGAGTGAACATTTATTTTGTCACTCCAGCTGCCCATCTTCCACGAATGAGTGAACTTTTCATTTTGTCACTCCAGCTACCAATCTAAGCATACGCATTTCAGCAGTTTCCAGTTGCCTATAGATAAGGAGTTGTACATTGTCCAGTATTCGGAGCGATAGAGGAGTGCCGCTCTGACGATTTTCTGGTACAAATTTCCTTTCAACTTTACTGATATTTTTGGATCGCGAAGTACTCTCGACATTGATCTTGATCTCATCCATCTTCTCTGTGGTTTACATGTGCTGCGCATCACCATATTGATGGATGAGTGCCCCAAGATATTTGAAGGAATCACTATTGGGTAATGTCTCTCTATCCATTTGTTTTAAGGGAGTGGCAGCATTTGCATTTACATACATTATGCGTCATTAAAAATAGATAACTGCTGCCCAATTAAGTATACCTATTCTAGGGCTAGCAGTGTAAATATTTCACAGGAGAAAGAGACATATAGGTTATATTTACATTGTAACAAATAACTAAACTATATAAACTAAACATTTTATACAGATTAGAAAGGTGAATTAAAGTCATCATGATATTAAGATACATATATCTTGTAAATTGTATTGATTATTTGCATAAATAAGATAAAGTACCTAACTATTAGGAATAGACACTGACAGAGCATGTATGTGACAGTGTGCATAGTGCATATTCTTTTGTTGATCTATTAGGAATAGACACTGACAGAGCATGTATGTGACAGTGTGCATAGTGCAAATTCTTTTGTTGATCTATTAGGAATAGACACTGACAGAGCGTGTAGATATGTGACAGTGTGCATAGTGCATATTCTTTTGTTGATCTATTAGGAATAGACACTGACAGAGCATGTATGTGACAGTGTGCATAGTGCAAATTCTTTTGTTGATCTATTAGGAATAGACACTGACAGAGCGTGTAGATATGTGACAGTGTGCATAGTGCATATTCTTTTGTTGATCTATTAGGAATAGACACTGACAGAGCATGTATGTGACAGTGTGCATACCTAGTGCAAATTCTTTTGTTGATCTATTAGGAATAGACACTGACAGAGCATGTATGTGAAAGTGTGCATAGTGCAAATTCTTTTGTTGATCTATTAGGAATAGACACTGACAGAGCATGTATGTGACAGTGTGAATAGTGAAAATTCTTTTGTTGATCTATTAAGAATAGACACTGACAGAGCATGTATGTGACAGTGTGCATAGTGCAAATTCTTTTGTTGATCTATTAGGAATAGACACTGACAGAGCGTGTAGATATGTGACAGTGTGCATAGTGCATATTCTTTTGTTGATCTATTAGGAATAGACACTGACAGAGCATGTATGTGACAGTGTGCACAGTGCAAATTCTTTTGTTGATCTATTAGGAATAGACACTGACAGAGCATGTATGTGACAGTGTGCATAGTGCAAATTCTTTTGTTGATCTATTAGGAATAGACACTGACAGAGCATGTATGTGACAGTGTGCATAGTGAAAATTCTTTTGTTGATCTATTAAGAATAGACACTGACAGAGCATGTATGTGACAGTGTGCATAGTGAAAATTCTTTTGTTGATCTATTAGAAATAGACACTGACAGAGCATGTATGTGACAGTGTGCATAGTGCAAATTCTTTTGTTGATCTATTAGGAATAGACACTGACAGATCATGTATGTGACAGTGTGCATAGTGCATATTCTTTTGTTGATCTATTAGGAATAGACACTGACAGAGCGTGTAGATATGTGACAGTGTGGATAGTGCATATTCTTTTGTTGATCTATTAGGAATAGACACTGACAGAGCTGTATGTGACAGTGTGCATAGTGCATATTAATTTGGTGATTTAGCGGTGAAGTTAGAACACAAATCTCAGATGAAATCAAGACTGCACAAAACTTAGAAAAATCAGGATTTGAATACGAAATAATATTCTGTGTCCTGATTGTATTATCGGTATGATATTTATTTATTTATTTATTTATTTATTTATTTATTTATTTATTTATTTATTTATTTATTTATTTATTTATTTATTTATTTATTTATTTATTTATTTATTTATTTATTTATTTATTTATTTATTTATTTATTTATTTATTTATTGCATTTACAAAAAAATACAGGATAAATAGAACAATGTAGGCATAACAAAATAACAATAAGTGTAAATACATCGATTATATAGGTACATAATAAAACGAGTGGGTTGTGGCCAACGCTAAACTCCTCACTAACAAGTCACTATAGAGTATTCAAAGTTTCTATAGAAAGTTTTCGGCAATTTTATGAAATGAGTGAGTTTAATTCTTTTATTATTTAAATATATTATTATGAAAAATTGATATTTATTAATGACATTTTATGTAAGTGATGTGCCCTTTTAGCAATTTGAAAATAAAAATAACAAATTTCGAGTTTCCTGAGCATGGGAGTCACTTTGAAATATTTGACAGTTAAAAAAAATGAGAAGCACTATTCAGATATCCTTCAAAATCTAATGAGGTCTATGCGAGTTTTTGATATACAAATTTGCAAAATTTGAAAATAATCGAATGAGCACTTTAGTCTATAATCGATAATCTAGAATAAACACGCCGTACGTAGCATATTATAGTACACAGCACACACACACACACAGATACATTGTGATAAAACTTTCAGAATGCAATCCCAGCATGATACTAGTTGATAATCTGCAATAAAAAATTACCTTAAAAATTACGAATTCATAAATCCCCTTGGGGTAGTGAGGAGTAAAAACAATGTTAAGTTCAACCCCTTCTTCATAAGGATTCATATTTTTTTCGTGCAACTCTCCAATAATATCTAAAAATTTAAGTCCTGGCAGCACCGTCCACCGTGGTTGACATTTGTCATTTGACAGATATTATACGCGTTCGTTCTGTCATTTGATAAAACATTTAAATAATTAATCAGCATAATATTATATTATAACTTTTTGTTTTATGTAGCTTCACGGGCAACTAACAGGTACAATGTCAAATAATTATTTTACATGCACCAATAACAAGCTGCCACATTCTGGAGACTTACGATCTGCTTATGGTATTAATCGTCTCACAGAGCCAGACTTAAAACACAATTAAAAACTGTGTCTCCACCGGGAATCGAATCTGGGACCCTTGGATCAGTAGTCAGATACCTAACCAACTGAGCCACGAAGGCCGAAGATAGAAATGATGCGACTATTTTAATTTTATGTTTCCCCCAGAGACAATCCAACTAGCAAACAAGTCGTATAAATAAGAGTTATACCTATGACTTTTAGTCGTATAGGAGTTTTATAGTGGTTATTAACTAACTCTGTTAGTCGTATAGACGTTGTACATCTGACGGTTAAGTCGTCTAACTAAATAGTCTAATTGCAACGTCCCATAAACGTTTTTGCAACGTAATTATACAAGGATCACATAATGGTCTTAATCGAAATGTTAACTTAACAAAGCTGTAAGTCGTAAAAACATTTCAGTTGTATAAAGATTTTTAAAAAGACAATATCGTCATAAAAAGGGTATTATTATAACATCTAAACAACTTATTGGCCTATAAACGTTTTAGAAAAAACTTTAATAGACGATTGTATAGTGGTATTATGGATGACTTCAATAGGACATAAAATTATTAGTGTGACGTTTATATACCTATTATTCAACAGTTGGTTTTATAAATGAAAAACAAAAACTTTTATAAAACATAATATGTAGTTGTCGATGAACCTGTTATATTCCTTTTATATGACAATATGTTTTATAGATGTTAAGTACAGACTTTTATAAAACAAAATTAAACATTTTGTTTTACATTTGGGAGAAATTAAGAGAACATAAAACGCTGAATCTAGTAATTGAATATAATATGATTTATTAAAACATCCTAATACATGATGAAGTTACATGTTAGTTAAGATAAATATCAAGTGCGTTAAAAAAGTTTTATACGTGAATTAAATCAACGGAAACCTAATGTTTATTGATATTTTTCTGCATTTTGAACAAACTTGACTTGAAAAAACTATGAGTCTTTTTTCCCTTTGTTTACTATTCAAGTAAGCTTTTTTCTTGGCCTTCTGGCCCTTAATCCATTGTTGACTAGGCGTCGTCGAATCGTCCTATCGCTTACAATTATACCACTCTCAGCAAGGATGTGTTGGATATCACTCGAAGTGGATCTACGGTCTTGAAGAGCTAATTTCGTTATCCTTCTGTCGTCTATCAATAACGTCTTCTGGTTTCTGCCAGATTTTACAGCATTGTGTAAACTTTTGGAGACTTTGAACCTCTCGCAGACCTTTGAACTCCAGACTTGGACGCTCTGTGTCCCAACTTTTCAGCAATTTGTTTATATGTATATCCCTCTTATCGCAGGGTAACTGCTCTACTACATTTTGTAGGTGACCAGTAGCCT